>JAOYMU010000098.1:89135786-89146731 GCA_025802295.1 Psammodynastes pulverulentus
CACTCTAGCCACGCAAAGCTGTCAGAGCCCCTCCACCGCAGCGTGCCTGGTACATACAAACTCTCTCGTTTCTGCCTCCTTTTAAATAAAACTGCATTTGGTCTTTTTTTTGGGGGGGGGTGTCTTTCAAGTAATTAAGTCCAGATTTCTCCTGCCTGGTAGAAAATGGAGCCTGTACTGTGCAAGGGTTCCTTTGCTTGGTTCCCTGCTCTTCTGTGCTCAGCTGGAGAGTGATGGAGGTAGGCGCAGGGGAGGAGGGATGAGCAGCCCCACTCTGCCTCTGTCTCCGAGGGGAAGGGCTGCTCCCAGGAGAGCCCCTAGTGGGTGGGCTGCTGGCTCTGACTCTTGCCGCCATGAGATAGGACTATAAGGACTCTTTTCATTCCCCTGCAAGGAGACAACTTGATTACTGCCCCTCAATCAAAACCTGTTTACTTTACCAAATGAGAGCAGCATGTGAGCTTGTTAATTGCAGTTGGGCTCCAATGGCCTGGCTGGTATTCATTCCTCCAGTCAAAGGGAGCCCTTCTAATGTTCTAACAGTAGAGACACAGTGACCCCAGTTGCACTCATGGGGGGGGGGAGGAAAGTCCTCCCAGCCCCCGCTCAGGGTCCACGCTTGTCTTGCAGAAGCAACTTGCTGTAAAGTTACTGAGAACGCTGGCAACATGCTGGATTCATTTTGGGGGTTACCTTTTGTTATCCAGACATGAAAAAATCATCTTGAAATATGTACCCCAGCTTGGATCCCTTTTCATCTAAGGGAGGAGAGAGATTTATCTGCATTGAAAAGTATTGTATTCATATTTCTTTTGAGGACTAGGAATATTTACTGTAGGGAGAGCTAAAAGGGATTTGGTCTAGAGGCCTTCTTAACATGAAGAGATTTAGCAAAACCCAGAGGGCAGCAAAGGATTACACTTCATCTAGGAAACGATCCAAAGTGTGCGTGTGCATGTGTGCGTGTGTGTGTGTATATATATATAAATTCAGTACTTGGCAGTCTAATGCCAAAGAATATCCATATCACTCTAGGATGGGGTTAACATTCAAGATCCTTTGTATTTGCCTTGCTCGTATAACGTTTTCCCCTATGTGCCCAGATTATCCTAATCTGGTCCTTAGTCACACAAAGTGGTTGCTTACTGTCTTGTGTGTGATTCCACCACTGTGATTTCTTCATTGCCATAAGAATTGGAAAACCATGGTTAATACAATGTGTCAATCAGGTGATCAGGACAATGGCTTGGGATTTTATTAAAAACCTGAGTGTTTATATGATTATCTGTCCTTAGATTTGGAATGTCTCCCCAGAAATTTTTTAAAATTATTTTAAACATACCATGAGTCTTGGAATCATATTCACCATAAGGAAAAATCACTTTGGTTCAGTACTTTCCAGAGCCTACAAAAGATATAAAGTTCCAGGTGTCATCATGGCATTTGTGCAGACTATTGGGGGTGGGGGGTGGGGATGGGGGTAATATCAGACGCTATTTGCACTGTTGTGCAAATTCTAATTCTAATAGTCATTCTATTTATTTATTGGACATATCCAACAACTCTTCCTCCTCCTATTTTCTCCACAACAACCCCATGAAATGGGTTGGGCTGAGAGAGAGTGACTGGCCCAAAAACACCCAGCTGAGGTTCATGGCCAAGGCAGGATTTGAATTCCTGCTCTCCCATTTTGGAGTCTGGTAGCTTAACCACTGACTAGACCAAATTCTAAAACTAAACTCACCACAGTCAACTCAGCACAACCAACTCACCATGGCTAACTCACCACTGCAGGACAATTCACAATTCAATTTAATTATTTAAAATTATTTTTAAAATTATTTTAATTTTTGACATTCACATTTCATTTTGTCCCTCCTTTGTCCTCCTTTCTTTAATCCACTATTTGTTCGATATTAGGGTAACTCTTGTCCTGTGGTGAATTGTCCTGCAATGAGTTGGCCACGGTGAGTTGGCTATGGTGAGTTGTCATAGACCCATCCCACACAAGCATCATTTATTTTGCCACAACATCCTCTTTCCTGTTCCAAAAGTTGAATTTCTCATCCTTAATCTGTTTATAAAACAACAGAGATTAACTCCCAGGGTCTGTGTAGCTGGAGGATAGCCTTTTGAATGATTTAGCTGAAAGTTAGTAGGTCATTTGATTTCTTCAGTTCCCGTTTTAAACTTGGGGAAGTTAACATTTTTTGTCTTTTCTTTTCTCCTTCCTCTACTAGAGTGGCTAAGACGTCTGCCTGGATTTTGGATCCCCCGTTCTCTGCACCATGCCCCTAGTTGGTTTTTTGCTCTGGGCCATCCTTCTCATTGTGGGCTGGTGGCCCTCATACTCCAAGGATTACCTCTTTGCTACTCCAAGGGTGCAGCTCACTTTCAAAGGTAAGGGCACTGTTTCTGAATTAAAACAGCCTTAACAGCGTGATGGTAAACTTGTTTTGGGTTTTGCTTTCTGGCAGACAGTGGTTTATCAAAAGTTCTTTATCTGGAACATAGGTTGGAGACAGAGCAAGATCCAGACTTGAAAGTTTCAATGGCTAGTTTATCCAATTACTCTGTTTCCAAGGAAGCAGCTTGAAGCAAATCCTTTCCTTAGGACTCTAGCCATGATTATAAACAATGCTTTTCTAGAACAGATTCCGAGAAGCCCCTGGGCTAGCAGCCTGCATCAATCAAGCACATGGCACATTGCACTTCAGTGCCTCTCTCCATCTGGAGGGAACTAGCCTTGCAGCTTGTGGCTTTTCCTTAGATCTTTGAAAGAGTCAAGCACCATGGCTGGCAGTGCAGGCAGCAGATTGACAGCTCAGTGAACCCAAGCTGCTGAATGCGCTGAAGAGTTGGCAGCCGCTCCTATACTGAAATCCCTAAGAAGGGACTGTGCTACGATGAATGGGCCCTCTGCCTGTTGCTGAGAAGGAGACAGGTGTTGGGATGCACTGTCTGTAAATGTTCAGGGTTAGCTGGTGTGAAGCAATGATTGCCTGTGAAGGATGCTGAGCTGAGTTGACAAATGGAGCTCCAAGGGTAGGAAGCTGACATGGTAGCCTCAGCATGTGACTACCCACTAGGAACAGATGGCTGTACCTTATGTGTCATTTCCTCTTAACTTCCCTTCCTTTTCCAGGCCACAGGGAGGCAGAGTAATGTACTTATTATGGCTGATGTGTATTTAGGCTGCCCCTTCGGGGTTGACCAGAAGAGGATCAAGAAGAACCTGCCTTTCAATATTCCCATTAAATATTCTCCTAACGCATATTATGTTGAGCATGAAAGCAACAGGTGTGTTGTACAGGTGTGTTGTACAGTTCCTTAGGGGAAACCTTTAGGGGAACAGCCTCTGATGTTTTATGGACCATAACCGAAGGCAATCAATAGGTTAACCATCAACTCTGACCCTAAAACTATAAGGGGGTAGGAAGTTGATATTGCACAATGCCTAGCTTGCTTATCTGTGAACACTCTGAATTCTTGAAAAGCCCAGTAGAAATGTTGATTGTTTCTGCTGCTTTTCTTTCTCTAAACAAACAACTTTTCAGAATCTGTAGTGATAATTTATGAACAGGGAAGATTTGTTCTATCTACATACCTCTGTAAATCAACTACATAGAAAAGAGTTAAAAATGTAATTTTCTTCCACATTAAAAGAGGGAATTTTGGCTGGGCTACCTTATCAGACAGAGGTGAGTGAACTGTGAAAAGTTGACACAGCTCATCTTCTATTGCATTCACTCATCCTAATTTTAGATCCAATTGTTTAAATAATAAATATCAACATATGAATTAACTGCCGTGCTAGTGGGTTGAGATGCTAGTGAGATTGAAGGGCCTGGCCCTAGAGTATAAAAAATACTATTAGATGGCTGCATTGCAACACTAGAGACACCTGTAGATATTCTGAGATTCTGTTTCTGACTTCTCTGATTTCTGTGGTTTGGGACAGTGTTTGAATTTATCCAGATTTAATTTTCTCATATGGGTCTGGTGTGAAGCCCATATATTTTTTGCGAATATAGGCTGTTACTGTGCTTGGAAATATGACTTGAGAAACTTATGTCATGGGTTACTTGCTGAAAGTTTCAAAACACACAGAAGGTACTAAGTGTGTCTATGCTTGGCAAACTGAGTTACATGCCACAGTGGCCTATTTTAACCTACTATTTCCTACCTTTTGTGAACAAGGTGGTTCCCTGCACCTGCATTTATTTTTCAGATGCTGATTATATTGTTTAGGACTGATGGGCTAGCAGCCTTCCCCAAGTATACAAGAAACCTAGGCTCTAAGAACTGCAAGGATCTATGACTTACAGAGCTGTGTCTTCCAAAATGGGGGAGAGGGTGGGCAGCAGTGGTGGTATGCTACCGGTTCGGCCCAGTTTGGGCGAACCAGTGGCAGAAAAAGCTACTAGTTCAGCTGAACCAGTAGTAAAAAAAACCTACCAGATCGGCCGAACCGGTTCCTCCTATGATCAGCTGAGAGGATAAAAGAAGAACAAAGCAGATGGGTGGGAGGGTCGTTCCTAGCTTCACTCTTCTTTATCCTTGCAGCTGATTGGTGTGGCATGTGTTAGGTGCGCATGCGTGAGCGCGATTGTGCATGCGCAATATCACCGAATTGGTAGTAACACCCATAGGAACCCACCCCTGGTGGGCAGAGAAGTACGAGAGGACCATCCAAGAGGACTACATCTCCAGTGTCTGCTGCCCGAAGTTATTGCTTATGCTCAGGAAAGATAGGACAGCTCTTGCCTTATTTTAAATTATTATTATAACTCTGCTTTGCCCAGAGCTGTGTTCTCTGTGTGTTCATCTCTTTTACAAAGAAGGACTTAGTTCTGGAGAGCAATCTGACCTTTTCTTTGCAGCATGAAAGGAAGAACAAGGGTAGATGGAAACATGATCCATTCTGCCTTTAAGTAGTGTGTGTGTGTGTGTGTGTGTGTGTGTTTAATTGAAATCCTCCTTTTGGCTTCTTTCTGCACCCCATGGAAGGGAGAAGTTCAAACTGAGGACTTTGAAAAATAGCATCTTTGAGGTCTTTTATAAAGGGGTTGGCTTCCTGTTGTTAATCTACATTTTTTTAAAAAAAGTGGAAAAGCATTACCTTTGCCAGGGAATTGAGTTTTTTTTTTCCACTGGATCACCTGACCCAGGGTTTTGCAGCTTTGATAAAAACAGCAAGAATAAATCATAAGACTTGGCAAGAGAGCTGAAGGCTGCTGGGAAAGAATGGCCAAGACATCTGAAGGGATGGAAGAACTTGGGTAGCAGAGGTTGAATAAGAGACGGAGAGAGATGTGAAGTTGCAGGAAATGAGAAAAGAAGCTGGACTGATTGTTAAAAGCATACAGTTTAGATAAGCTGGGACTCTGGAGAACCATCTAAAACAACTCAAAGGCACTAAGCCAAGGATTAGAAGAACAACATGAATGAAATAAGAGCTCAGGAGAGGAAAGAGGTGTTTTTTTATGGGATTATTGAGCAACGTCTAGCAGGAAGAGTGGCCTCTTCTACAAGAGATGGTGAAAGTAGATGGTGAATTGGGGAGACTTGGAGTTGCATTCTTCCTGGGAAAGATCTGATCTAATCGGATGGTTACATCCAAGACCATTAATGTTAGTTATTTCCATAGCTCTATGTGTGTAACTGGAACAGAGGGGCAATAATAATGATGCAGAAAGAACTGTGGAAAGAGGACCAAGGGGGAGAATGGGAATATTTATGATTAGTAATATGCTCGTTCAATGTTCTTCTTTACTGACTATCCTTCCAGTGATTCCTGCGTTTGCTCAAGATGCCATTCTCAGTTGCATGATATTGTTGTATTACTGCCACTACGCGCTATATGGTCAGTCACATAAGCCTTAATGCAATTACTCCTTAGTATGCCTGCATGCCCAGGGACAGTGGGATTAGAGCTGAAAGATAAGCATTACCATGCAAAGTAAGTAGCAGAAAACATGCTTTGGACATGCTCTCATACATCCTTTGGAAGCTTTTTTCTGAATCATCTCTAATTTCTCAAAGCCAGAGCTAATTTACACCCCAGCTTTGTAGTATGACAGATGCTTTTTAATAAGCCCCTTCTAAATCTGCCCACTAAGGCAGGCTAATGGTCTCATGGCTCGTCTAAGTGTAGATTAGCCTTTAGCACTAAATCAAAAAATGAACCCAAGACATCGATAAAGAGGTAATCCCTAAGTGAGTAGGCAGAGATTTCTGTGTCTGCTTTCCTCCATTTTTAGCAATATTTTTCCTCAACAATGAGCTCCTATTTTCACTCCTTTTTTCTCCCTTTTGGGATGCTGCTATTATCAGCGACCACTGTGACTGCATTTAATTCAAACAACAGACCAAGAAAAACTAATCTGTTAATAAGGCTTTATTGATCCGTGGGAACCTATGATATGTCTTCATTCTTTTTCTTTTTTCACAAGTACAAATTCAACATGGGGTTCATGGTCCCTTTTGCAAAACAGTTCCACAGGTGACTGCAATGAGAGATAAATGGTGAAAAGTGTGTCATGACGCTACAACCCAAACTCTACTCTTTTGTGCAACCCTGCACTGCAACCCTGAAAGGCCCTCTAGGCAATCCTGTTTGGTTCTATCTCTGATCCAAAGAGAGCTGGGGTGCCTTTTCTGTGGCCTACTTTATAAAAACAATTCTAAATTTAAGAAATATACAATCTGTTGGTACTACATAGTGTTTTGAAATGAGGAATTACGTTAAATCAGGGTTGCCAAACTCAAGGCCCACAGGCCGGATTTGGCCCACAGGGTGCTTAGATCTGGAAACAATGAAGGACCAGCCTGCAGTGCCTCTGCCAGTGAAAACGAAGCTCAGGAGGGTTGTGCATGGCCTTCTGGGCTCCATTTTTGTGGCAGAGAGCTGCAGAGGCTCCCCCCCCCCCAGGCCCACCCGGGCCACCACAGGTGGCTCTGACACAAGTAATGTTGAGCTGCTGGCCATACCCACTCTGGCCACGCCCATCCTGGCCACAGCCACCCCAGCCCCCTGAGGTTAAACACAACCCTGATGCGGCCCTCAGTGCAATAAAGTTTGACACCCCTGTGTTAAAGGAATTTTGAATGCATTTAATTTTGAATTAGGCTTTGGCAAGGTCTATATTTGGTCTGGGCATCTGGGGATAAGAAAACTTTGGTTTTCTATCCAATTCTAGTTTTAATGCAACTAACCTAATTAAAATTTTATATATATTTTTCAATTGTCCAATTGCCAGAAAGAGCCAGTAAACTGATTTTGGAGGTGAAAAATGAATGGCACCTTCTATTACTACCCTATCCTCAAAAAGATCTTAGGACGATTTTTTTTCTGCCCTATTTTCAAAGGACCCGTTTTTGTAATGTCGCTCCAATACTCCTATTGTCTGAGCTAGACTGATTTCGCTTAATGCAGACTCATCTCAGCAGTTAATAGCCTATTTTGCCAAGGAAGGACCATCCCTTCAGCTCTGCCAATGCTTATCATGCATAATTTCTATGCTTCCATTTCCCAGGACTGCTGTAACAGCAGAGTGGTTAAAGATCTTTGTTTAACCAAGCTCCCCCCTTTTTTTCCTGAGTCAATCATTTGTGCATCCATATCTTTCTCCCTTTTATCAATGTGGTAAATGAAAAGAATTGGAGGAAGGGAGGCGGTCAGTGAGAAAGTGGGAAACATGAGGAGGAAGAGTTAATCATTATGGGTGCTTAACATGGTCCAGGCCACCAGCATTGCCAGTAATACTACAGTCGGGCCTTTAGAGATAGATGAGAGAATCATTGTAGAGAAAACCACCCACTTCCCTGGGTTTTGGGTTTTTTTTTGTCTTGGCAGGTTAATCAGCCAAAAAAAAAAAAAAAGCATAATCCAGTACCAGCAGGAAGGGGAAAAGTTATAACAAGGATCGGCTTGCATTGCAAGCAATGTTGTGATAAGCGTTGTTATGAATGTGTAATCATATAGTAAATTTATGGTTTGGGATAACAATAGTGGAGATGGCAACAGAGTGAGGCTTATAGTTGCTGTTTTAGTAAGTAAAACATCTTTCCAGCTGCTTTTGACTTTATGGACACATTCATGTCACTTTCATAGTAGTGTGGAATTAGTTTGCCACTGCCTATTGTCGAGACCTATTTCAATTCTCAGTTTAGCCTACAGAGAATAGAATAGAATAGAATAGAATAGAATAGAATAGAATAGAATAGAATAGAATAGAATAGAATAAGCTGGAAGGGACCTTGAAGATCTTCTAGTCCAGCCTCCTGCTCAAGCAGGAAACCCTGTACCAAAGGTAGTTCTATTATTTTTATTCTTTTGTTCTTACTTTTAGTTCTAGCTAAGCAAACAAAACCCTTCTTCACTCAACCCAACTCTGTTATTGTGTATTTAAATTGACTGGTTTTGAAGCTAGTCCTCATTTTTTTGCGAGTCATTTTTTTTTTTAACAGGGCAGATCTGTACTTACTTTGAACTAGGGCTCTGGGCTTACTTTAATTGTAATTTTATTTTAATAGGGAAGGGAAGTCAAAATGAGAATTTTCCGATAAGCCATATTTTTTTTTCTTTTTGGAGGGGAGAAGTTTTGAGGTTTATCTGCGGGAAGAAATCCCATTTTTGATCTGTGTGCTTTTAATCTTCTCTCTCTTTCTCTCTCTGTCTCTTTCTCTGTCTCTCTCTTTTTTTTCCCCTGGTTAAGAGGATAATTGTGATGTTGTGACAAGCGAGGCGTGGAAAAGAAGGCCGGTGGATTTAGCAAAGAGGATAAAAGATTTCTTGCAAAGAACTGGTTGCGTTTGTTATAAAACGCTGCTTTGGAAATTTGGAGCCGAAGGAAGAAGACAGAAGAAACCCAGTGGTTAAAATCATCAGCAAGAATTCGACAGGTAATAAGGTCCCGAGTTCTAATTTCACCACCACCACCATCCCCTTTTAATCTTTTTCTCCTTCTCCGTCCTTTGAGACGAACTCTCGAAAGGCGATGGAGGTTTAACGTCTGAAGAAACAGATCGGAAACTGGCAACACAAAACTTGTTCGTTGTGTTGCTACTTTTGAGTTTTCCGGCAATTGGGGGCATGGGGGATTCCGGTTCCCATTGATCTTTGTCAGCTCAGGCAGGGGATGATGGGAAGCCCACGGCATCAGAGGGAAGAAACCTCAAGGTGGGAATTTAGACATGTGGAGGGGAAGTTCTGGGTTTTAGGCTTGATAAATCGATTATAAGATTATTATTCGGGTAGATTTGTGATGTTTGTTGAAGGATTGTGTGCTTCTATACAAATGGACACACTCTCCTCTTCTCCCCCCTCTCCTTCCTTCCCCTTCTCTCCTCTCCTCTCCTTTTCTCTTCTCCCCACTGGTTTCTTCCCTCTTTTCTCTCCTCTCCTCTCCTCTCCTCTTCTCTCCTCTCCTCTCCTCTTCTCTTCTCTTCTCTTCTCTTCTCCCTACTGGTTTCCCCCCCTCTTTTCTCTCTCCTTCCCTCCTCTCCTCTTCTTTTCTTTTCTTTTTTTCTCCTCTCTACTAGTTTCTTCCCTCTTTTCTCTTCCTTCCTCTCCTCTCCTCTCCTCTTCTTTTCTCTTCTATTCTCCCTACTGGTTTCTTCCCTCTTTTCTCACCTCTTCTCTTCCCTCCTCTCCTCTCCTCTCCTCTCCTCTTTTCTCTCTTCTTCTCCCTTCTGGTTTTTTTCCTCTTTTCTCTCTTCTGGTCTTCTCTTCTTTTCTTCTCTTCTTCATTTCTCTCCTCCCTTCCCCTTCTCTCTTTTCTTTTCTTTATCTTTCTGTTCCTTTCTGTCTGATCTTAAAACTAACTGAATAAAGTTGCTTCAAGATAAATGAAAGGGATTTTGAACAGGGTGCTCATGCAGTCTAAAAAAACCAACCCAAATGAATAGTGATGTTTAAAATCGCTTCCCCAGACGTCTGTCATGTGCTGAGCTATATAACCACTTGTCCTTGTGAATATTTAAGGCTCAGACTAGGAAGTCTGCGGATTATATAACATTTTGTACTCATTTTGGTTTGCTATTTGATTTAAACGGCTGTTCAAACTTGGATTTTCCTGTCCTCGTTTCAGGAGTTTTGCAGCAACGATTAGAGACCTCCAGATTTCCTGATTTTGCAATATTGGGTGGTGGGGGATTATGGCATCGGTGACAATCCAGTTTGTCGGTTTGGTCTGTCTGCTGGCCGTGGCTAAGACGGCAACAGGTGAGTTTTGGGGGGAAATGTCTTTGGTCTTCTTCTTCTTACAAATTCTTTTCGCCCTGCGTGCAATGTCATCCGATTTTGGCTGGTTATTTGGCTGGGTTTCAAACAACAACAACAAAAACAACCAAAGAGTTGGCAGTAAATCTCCACGGCGGCAGAATCTCCATGTTGAAAGGCAGTCTACCTTTAAAATGAAGGGTTTGGCTGCTGTGGAGGGAGGCGTCCCTGAGAGGCACCTGTCTGTCCTTGTTTGTAAACAAAACAACACGAGGAGAAGGAGGAGGATCCTTCGTGGAAGCTTGGACTTCCTGCTTTTTTTAATTTTAATTTTATTTTAATGAGGATTTCATTTTAATGAGGGATGTTGCAAGAAGGGGGAAGAGATTTGGTTAGCTCTTTCGTCATTTAGGATTAGCTGGGCGTGGTAAGAAAGAATCGGGATTAATAAAGAATATATATTTAAATCTCTTATCTATCTAGTCTATCATCTATATCTATTGTCTGTGTCTGTCTGTCTATCCATCCCTCCATCTCTATCATTATCTATCTATCTATCTATCTATCTATCTATCTATCTATCTATCTATCTCTATCTCTATTTCTTTCTTCTTTCCTGCCTTCGTTCTGAATCTATCTATCTATCTATCTATCTATCTATCTATCTATCTATCTATCTATCTATCTATATGTTTGTCCATCCATCCATCCATCCATCAA
>JAOYMU010000098.1:89224311-89241391 GCA_025802295.1 Psammodynastes pulverulentus
AATTAAATTATTTTTGTTGTTACGTCATACTTGCTGGCTTGCGCAGCTTCCTCCCGCGTTGACCAATGGAGAGCGAGAGTGAGTGTCGTCGGCCAATGGTGAGTCGCGGGGGCAGGATATGGCATGCGCGGCGCCAAAATGGGGAGCACGTGGGATGCCTGGCGACCCCTGGGAAAGGGCCGATCGACCTCCAAAGGGGTCGTGACCCCCAGGTTGAGAACCGCTGGTTTAACCTCTTTGAATGGAGAAATAGCACAGCTGGAAATCCCTCTAAAAGATAGCTGCAAATCCTTTACAAGCATTTACAAGCCTTTGCAAGCCTTTACAGATTTAGGGACAGTGTAGATAAATGCAGATCATGAAATATTTAGACTGGGTAGTTATTTTATATTTGTTTTTGATAGTGATAATTCCTTTTTATTTTTTTAAATAGTATGTTAATTATTATGTTAGTAATAAAAATGTGCATACTCCCCATTTACACAGGGAGCATTTCTAGAATGTTTGTGTACTTGGTTGAATGAAACTGACAAAATGTGACAACTATCACAATCAGTTGAGGATAAAAATAAATGAGCCTGTTCAACAGAACAAACTGGGCTACCTTTGCCATATGCTTCTGGAGTGATCAAGTGATGACAGGAAAGTAATAGGTGAGACAATAATAATAGGTGTGATTTAAGAAATGTCAATGTATTGTTTAATATCTGAGGGGAATGGAAAAATAAAATTATTTTAAAACCATTTTTTAGGACATAAATATGGTAAATTTATAAATTGGCAATGAACAAATCTTTTCATTGCCCAACTAGGTAACATCATTAGTGCTAGGGACTGTGGATTTGCTCCCTCTTTATATGCAGCAATTTGTCCTGCCACTGTTGATGGGGCTGTGGTTTTTTCCTTGATAGTTCCTTGATTAGGGTTTTGTTTTTTGTTTGATTGCTTGTTTAATCCCTGCTTATTTGGATGAAACAGGTGGAGAAGATGTTTTTCAGTCTTTTACAATTTTTTAAGGTTTTTTATTATCTTTTTTGAATGGTCTGGAAATGTGGTTTATCTTGATTTATCTATTGATACTGAAAATCTCTCTAAAGAGGGTACAGAAACCATTGAGGGTCTAAATTCACATTTATAAATACCTGTAGACAATAAAAGCACCTTTCAAAATGTAATTTCATTTTGTGTTCTGTGGTATCATTATGGAACCTCTGAAGTCAACTTGTTTACTTGAGGCTAAGCCTTGTTGAAGAGTTTTTCTATTTTGCAGCATGTTCCTGATGCCTTTTTCTTATGATATGGCTGCATCAATCACATAATCACAGTAGTATAGTGTTATTCCACAATGAATGGAATGGCCTGCCTGCACTCAACACACTTTGAACAAAGAGCAGGGAGAAATAATTCTCTCTTCCAAAACTTTAGAGTGGATTGAAGAAAATGAAATGGCTTCATAATGTTTGGCAGAGCATTTATTAAGAGTTTAAACAAGTCTAGAATTGTTCTGTATTAGAACTTAAACTACTGAAATGTCATCAAATATACTCTTCATGTTTCCAGTCGATAGTGCTTTATATGGGAAATTCTGGAATCAGGCTGATCTGTTTAGAGTCTACAGAGCTAGACAATAAATTATTTATAAATATCAATTTACCTACCTTCCTCTCTCAATACCTTTACCAGATGGAAATATTCACACCAGATGGCATGTATCCTAATTCAGATCTCTTTTATACTGCAGTTCATTTCTTTATTTGTATCTGTGCTTGATCTGAGAATGGAATTGTGATACACCAACTTTTAGATGAAAGGTATGTTTTTTTTTATTTTGTAGTAACATTTAGTTTTCTGTTTTCGTAGATTTTCACGGGTATAGGTATGCAAGTCTTGGTGTATTCGGGTCTTTTCCCATGTAGGATTCCAAGTAACTTGGCAACGTTTCGACGAGGTCCAACTCGTCATCTTCAGGCTGGTGCTTTCAGCTTCGTGTCTCTGCGAGCAAAGCATGATCAGAGCTGCTGTCTCTCTATAAATACTGGTGGGGAGGTAATGGGCTGTGTGGTAACTTCCTGAGCTCTAGTACTGTGGTTTCCTGAGTGCTTGTTAGTCTTAGCATAAGCCAACGTTTCTCAACCTTAGTGACTCTTAGTGACTCCCTGGTTACCTTCTCATCAAAGTGGTATCTCTATTTATCTACTCACATTTGCATGCTTTTAGACTGCTAGATTGGCAAGCGCTGGGGTGAGGACAGAAAAGCTCCCTGTCACATGGCAATTGGATCTCCAACTAGGCTGGGCTGCTGGCTTTCCAGCTGAAAAGCCCAGCATCTTAACTCCTAAGCCACCACACTGCCCCAGATCACATAATAATTGCCATGAAAACATGGGATGAGTCTTAACAGATAAGCTAAATAACTGAGGCGGGGCTATTTATGTATTTATTTATTTATTTATTTATTTATCGGATTTCTATCCCGCCCCATCTCCACGCAGGACTCGGGGCGGGTAACAACATATAAAAACATCAACAATATAAAACTAAGGATCAATATAACAATTAAAAAGAAACCCAATAATGACCCTACCAAGGATCGAAATTTAAAATCCCAAATTTAAAATTTAAATTTAACTCCTAGACCATCCCACCAACATGAAAGAATTGACAACTAATGTATCTGGAAGACTGAGTTTTGCAGTTTCTACAGCCCCTTGATGACAATACAATAATAGTTGAGGAAACAAACTATTCAATAATCCTAAAACCAGAAGTGAGAACAGAATTCTGAATAAGTGTTGGCTCCAATTCTCCTTCTTAAGAACGGTGTCTCTGCCTAGGACGCTACACTGACAAGAGGTTCAATGTGGGAAACCTGCGTAGTCTTATGCCCCCTTCCACACTGGACAGCACACTTACACAAACAAAGGACCTGTGTGTAGGCTCAGTGCCCGGCTATGTAATTAATTCGCTGGTAGTTTTGGCAAACAGCTTCCTCAAAGCTTAAATTAATTATTTGTTCTTTTTAAAAGGTAATTATATTGGCATATTGCACAGAGGTATAGGGAACATTCAGTGGCAATTATCAACCACTTTGCAGCAGCTAAAGCTGCCCTCTTTGCTCTCGATAAGTTGGAAGGCCAATTTCCACAGAGATTTATTTCCAGGAAAGTTCTCATTTGAATGAAATAATGACTCCTCCCTGTATTGATTTGCTTACCTTCATATTCCTCCAGGTTAACATTCAGTGTCAGTACATTGCAAAAGGAACTGTTGCTAATTATCAGTGTGCTTTTATTTGAAGTTGTCAGGAAAAGTGACATGTGAGTGGAATCAAGGTGTAAAATCAGTCTCAGGCATCGGGTCTCCTTCTTGGAGCTAATCTTTATAGACTCTGTCAATGTTGGATATTTTTACAGCAACGCCTTAAATTCAATAACAAGCATGTAAATCTGATATGATAATACATATGGATAAACTATGACACTATTCTGTTCCCAAGCTGAATTAAATAGGGAGATTTAGAGAAAAAGAAAATAATTTATTCCCACATAGCACATTTAGGGGCAAAACGTAGCCTTCCCAAACTTTGCCTAATCTCCTTTTCTGTAGTGCTGACATTCCTGCTCTATAGGTGAGGTTAATTTAAGTTTCTTCCATTGAACTTGAGATCCATTTCTATCTGTAGATATTTAAAGAGAATGGGAAGATGATCATTAATCCAAATAAACCAGAGAAAAGAGAGTGGAACAGAGTTCCAGAATAAGTATGATATGGCCCATGGCAAATAAATACATAGCTAACATCACTAAGAAGTTAAAGACTAAAGAAGCAACAATGGATTAGGAAGGTAGGTCAGACAAACAAAAGGCTAATTCCAAGTAAATAATCAGAAAAAGGAGTAGGATTTACACAGTCTCAAAGCGTGTCACTTAGATTAGGAGTGAGGTATTTAGGGCTCTCCAGCATCAGTCATTATTGATCATGCTACGTAAGGCTGCTGGCAATTTTAGTTAGCAATGTTTGGAAGACTGTTAGTTTCTCATTCTTAGAGTAAACAAAAAACCCCAAGCTTTGTAAAAATGGTTCTTATAATCAGTGCTAAACCACAAATCATTTTCCCTTTCAGAAAATATATTTCTATAAAAATAACCCACCAATCCTACCTCCCAAAATGGCTGAATCAGCATAGTCCAGAAGAAAAAACTGAACTCATTCTTGATATGGAGATTTTTGCACACGGTTACTTGGCAAAGCTTGGACAATCTCAGTATGCCTGATTTGCAAGAAGTCTAGAACTGGAAAAACCCTTTTCATATAACTAACATGGTAGGAAGTGAAATCCCATTTTTTAAATGCTCAGTGTTCCAAATCTGACACTTACTGAAAAGAATACAGTGAATATCCAATATGAAGCTGTGTTGTTTCATTGTACGTAAGACTGAACAAGTTTGATTCTCATACTGGTATTTTTAACAGTTGAATGTTATTCTTTAATTTGCAAAATGTTTTATAGAAATGCTTTTTTATTTACTTTTTCTCATATGTATCATAGATGTTCTTAGGCCTCACCAATTGACAATCTAGTAGAAAATAATAAGAGTTAGATGCAGTGGAAACCCTCAGTTTTCAATAATTCAAGCTAAATCTGGGTTGATGGGTCTCATGACATAAACTATATTTACACATAGCATTGCTGCAAGATGAGTGTTTCTTTTAATAATTTGTTAATGTCTATGCACATGTGTATATTGCTATATTTAAGAGTTAAATGTCTGACTGAGTTTGGGGAGCATTCCCAGACGTTTGTTTTTTGGAATCAGGATAGAAGAAGACAATTAATACAGGCCTTTCTTTGTATTTGTTCCCATAGAGCTCAAGGCCACTGGAACCACACGCTTCTTCAATTTCCTTCTCAACTCAACAGACTACCGAATCTTGCTGAAGGATGAAGATCATGACCGAATGTATGTGGGGAGCAAAGACTACATCCTCTCACTAGACCTTCATGATATCAATCGGGAGCCCTTGATTGTAAGAACATTTTTTTTAAAATTTCTCATCAGGAGTAGGCAAAGGGAAATTCTGCTTGATGGGGAACAAAATGCTTCTGAATCTATGCTGAATTTGCAGTAGACAGATATTGAAGCAGATGAGTCTCTCTGGAAAAGTAAGTTGAAAATAGGATTGCTTTTTTTTTTTAATTGGTCTTTCTACGGTTCATTTTTTTCTAGCATTTAATGCAATGAACAAAATATTAAACAATATTTGTCCAGAACATTTAGGAAGGGTTTTATTTTGCTTTTTTGGAGAGTATTTTGTCTCTTTTTTCTTTTTTTCCTACATCATTCTATAAAAGATTAGTCTACCAATTATAAAACAAAAGTATTAAACAAACACTTGACAGGCACCTCTTGTGCCATGGTGCTATGTAGTGCTTATTTATCTTTTTGTCTGCTTGCTCACTTAAAGTCAAGAGTCCTTTGGGACTCGAGGAAAGCTCAACACATAACCTGTAAGCTATTTGATCAGAAAAGATGCCTATGGAGGATCATTTCCATTTTTAACTCAGGAGAGAGATGCGGATGGAAAGAAATAACATGTAGATCTATTCAGGAATACATAACTATTTATATTTGTCCCTTCAAGTCAGTGTTGATTCCTCAGGCTGCCTGGAAAAGTCCCTGCAATTTTCTTAGCAAGATGTCAAAAGTGGTTTGCCATTGCCTGGTTCCTAGGGCTGAGAGAAAGTGACTGGGCCAATATCACCTAGCTGGCTTTGTGCGAAAGGTAGGACTAGAGTTCACAGTTTCTAGTCTGGTGCCTTAACCACTAGACCAAAGTGTGTCTTCATCAAAACAGGTGACAAAATGGCGAAGCCTTAACCAAGTGTGAGAAACATTTGCTTATATCTGTGCATTTTAAACTGGGTTGCATGATCTTCCCTGCAAAATGTTTAAAATATTTAAATGTTCTTCATTTCTAAACGATTATTTATAAGTAGTATAAGTCTAAAATCTGTATGCGTGTTTGTATGTACTTGTTATTACAACAAAAACTTAAACTATTGCTGTGATTCCAGAACAACCACTTTGTACTTTGTACCCACTGATAAATAGGGGTTTTTTAACAGTTAAAGGAATGGGGTAATTTCCAGATGTTCCAGAATATTCATCTCCTCCCAAAAAGGTACTGCCTTTAAGAAACACACCTGGAACAAACAGCAAGTTGATGTGGCTGTTGGCTTCTAAAATAATCACATTGAAAAACTCCAAGTGATTTCTTTATAATGTAAAATTCAATATATTGTCTGGTTTGGGACCAGGGTTAAGGAGAAAATATGGGAAATCAGAGTTGTAACTATGAGATGTTGTCTCTCTTGGCAGATCCATTGGCCTGCATCACAGCAAAGGATAGATGAATGTGTCCTGTCAGGGAAGAACAATAATGTAAGTACTTCTGGTGTTATCCCCAAGCTCATTCAGTATGGTAAAGTCCTAACATTATGCAGGAAAGGTTGCCGGAGGTTCATCTGTCACCTATCTTTAAAATAGAAATCACCTTAGACCCAAGAGGGGTATTGCTCATACCTCCACAAGGATTTCAGGCGGACAAGAAAAATCAGCAAATACTGAGTGTGTTTTGCCACCTTTTCCTGCCTCATCCCACCTCCTGTTTACTCTCACCCTTTCAGCCATGAAGTCCAGATACTTTAAGTGACAGCTAATAATAGAATTCTGTTGACTGCTGTGTTCGCTAAAAGATGACCCCATTTTAGGTCATTTCTGCACTGTATCCTGCAGGGGTTTTATAATCATTTGGGCCTCAGTATTTGTATCTTAAGATTCGTGCCTTATGTATCTTATGATTTTATGGTTCATATTATGAACCATAAATCACACCACAAGTTTGAATACAGGTAGTCTTCAACTTATGACCATAATTGAGCCCAAAATTTCTGTTGCTGAGTGAGACAGTTGTTAAGTACTTTTGCCCCATTTTACCACCTTTCTTGCTACATTTGTTAAGCGAATCACAGCAGTGATTAAGTTAATTAACACAACTGTTAAATGGACCTGGCTTCCCCATTGATTTTTGCTTGTCAGAAGATCGCAAAAAGGTGATCACATGATCACATTTGTCAAAAATACATGCCAATTGCCACGTGCCTGAATTTTGATCGTGTGACCATGGGCATGCTGCAAAGGTTGTAAGTGTAAAAAACGGCTGTAAGTTATTTTCTTCAGTGCTAGCTTTGAATGGTCACTCAATGAACTGTTGCAAGTCGGGGACTACCTGTAATTGTTCTCTACTGATTGGTGAGAAAGAAGATAGGTAGTTTATATAAAATTTTTCAGACCTTGGCAACAACATCATGAACCCAAGAACTGACCCAAGATACAGTATCTTTCGTAAGAGGACAAAATAAGGGCTAAAAGTGGTGGTTTAGGTTTTTGATCTGAAGACGGCAGATCAGTACAGAATGGAAGACAACTTGTGGATTATGCACCATGCAACCTTTGACTACCTGGGGCAAACAGATCTGCCAGGAACTTTGCCCATTTTGCTCAATACTAACGGATCAGAAAATTGGCAGGAAGAAATCTCTGGTATTCAGCTGGTAATGACAGCAACCTACAGTAGCATGAGTAGCGAGGAAGGAGAAGCCTATCTTATCCCAGCCACCTTGCTTAACCGAAGGATACGTTGGTGTATATGACAGGCAAATGCATGTGACTAAAGCTCATGAGCCCCAACATGGCAATTTCTAGAGTTTTTCTGCCTGAAAATGCTTTTCTTTACTTCTGTGCATGGAACATAATCAGATGAAGAAGCTTTATCAGCATTAAATTGTAGGAACCAGGAAAATATGTTCAGCCAGAACTATTAAGTTGATCGGTAATAATGCATGCTAATTATTATTATTTGTTTGTCTTAGTAGAAGGAAGCAAGGTTAGAGGTTACCAAGCTGTTTCCTGCAAGGCCTAGCTAGCCTCTTGACCAACTGTCCTTGAACTCTGTCTTGTCGAGATCTCTCAGCTGCTACTGTTTGGGGTTTAATTTCAGAGGAGCCAAACACCCTGAGCAAAGGAAGCTGCATTTGCTTGCATATTTCCTTTCCTCTTGAACTTTATTACCCTTGGCTCCAGCTGAGATCCTCCAGACTGAGGCATGAGGCAAGGAGGAAACATGAGCTGTGAAGAGGAAATGGGACTCCATGCTCAGACACACTGCTTTATGCTTCATTCCTGGTCCTAGATCCAATTAATTAATACGTGTAGGCCTTGCCACATGCTGGGAATTCTCTGCTTATTCTCTGGTGTTCTCCGTTGTCACTTACTAAATATTCAGTATAAGTTTCATTAGCCAAGGGGTTTCCAAGCCCTTCACACTGTTTAATGCAGCATTTTTCAACCTTGACAACTTTACAATGCTCGTCAACTCCCAGAATCCCCTAGCATGGTGGCTGGGGAATTTCAGGAGTTGAAGGTCATGCATCTTAAAAGTTTCTTGAGAATGAGAAATATCACTCTAACAGATCCACGCCATTAAATAGCCATCCTAGTCATCAGTTTCTCCTTCTGAATAAGGAGAGGGAGAACGTCAGAAGATTTCTGAATGGTCCTCACTGTCTTGAAATCAGTGCCATTAAGCTGTTAACAAGCATCAAATTTATCTTTGTACAATTGCTAAAAAAGGAAAATTAAATAAGGTGAAAAATTACTAACAGGGCATTATCTTCCTTACTTAGACTTCACTGCAGAATAGTAGTAGTAGTAGTAGTAGTAGTAGTAGTAGTAGTAACAACAACACTTTCTTATTGTGTGCTGGCTAGGGAATTCTGGGGGTTTTTAAAATAATTTTTGTTGCATTTCAAATAGTGACAGAAAAAAGAAGAAAAACAAAAGAAACAAGATGCAATATCATACATAATAAAAAAAGACATATCAAGTGCTAAAAATGAGTGTAATTATAATTACAATGGAAACATTATACACATAGACATACACGCATTCCTTTCTAATACATTTATACACTATAGCCAGTGGTAGTATCATCCCGGTTCAGCCCCAATCAGGCGAACCAGTAATTCCGACAAGCAGTAGCTCCGACAAGCGGTTTTTGGGTTTTTGGGAGGCCCCACCCACCCATGCTCTTTGGTGAGCTTTATCCACTCAGCTAATTGGCGCAGCAGAGAGGACTGCCATGCTAAAGCAGCTGAGAGGTGCTTTAGTTGGGGTTTGTCTGAGCTGTGCATGCGCACGCTCTGTCACCGAACCGGTAGCAGCACCGGTAGGAAACCACTAGTGACTATAGCTATCATTTGTGCTGACTGGGGATTTCTGGGAATTGAAGTTCATACATCATGAAGTTACCAAGATTGAAACATTACTGGTTTAACAAGCGAGGAGCCAAACCAGCTTTACTGGAGTTCTTTTCCGTTTTTCACGGAACCAATAAAATCAGAAAGTCCTCTTTTGGGTCCATTAGAAATATTTTCCTTTCATGCATTGTATTCAGATCATTTTCCTTATGTTTGAAAATAAGCAGGACCAGGAGTCTGGCATTTGCCATCCTGACATCAAGATAGTTCTCTGAAATTGTACAACTATTATTTTCTCAGACTTTAGAAAAATTGCCAAGGACAAGGAGGAAAGCTTTGACCTGCACCATTTATAGTCTGTTTCAGCTACAAATATGCTGTAGCATAAGACATGAAAAAAAGGAATGTTGGCTCTGAAATGTGGAATAATTCAATGTTCTTCAAAAGAAGGGGGGGGAGAAAGCACCATAAATAGGGCATGCAGAAAATGTGCTTTGCAGAAATACCAAAATCTCATTGGAAGAAATGCTTCAAATGTACATTTGCTGATTCTAAAGGGGCACCAGGCCTTATTTGCTCAGAAGTGTCACTCCAGTGACCGCTCAATGCACATAAGCACCTGTCCATAGGACTTGCTTGTTGCAATGCGCAAGGAGCTTTCTTTAATAGTAAAGCCATTTCCTGCAGAAAACCTTGTACGTTTGAATCTTCCACTGGATTGTGATGAAGAGAGAATGCAATTGCTCACCTCCCATCCTTGAGGTGGACGCAGTTTTGTAGGAGGCTTAAATTACTGTTCCATTTGTCTTCTAGGGTGAGTGTGGGAACTTCATCCGACTTATCCAGCCCTGGAATCGAACACACTTGTATGTCTGTGGCACTGGCGCATATAATCCTGTCTGCACCTTTGTCAACCGGGGTCGCAAAGCACAGGTGAGGTGATGTCAGAGCATATGACTAGAACTGCATCCAGGTTGGTAACAGGGAAGCATCTGATCGTGGCCTCAGCCTACACTAGAAGAGCAGAATCCAGCACAATTACACTCCCATAGATCCTGGTGAGGGTAACAAGCCATCAGAGGCTTATTTCTGGCTTTAAGCACTGAGACCGAGTCTTCATTCATTTAGCCCCATGTTTAATCCCAAAGGCGTATGTTAATGTGCAATAACTTCTCCTCTAAGACTTGACACTGGCCTAAAGACACTCACTCATCCCTTGGATAAATGAAAATGTAAGCCTGAATCTCATCGGTTGTAGTCTCTATAGTCCCAATGTTACAGTGACTTGCAAGGTGATAAATATGTAGACAAATAAGTAGGATATGTGATAGGGATAAAGTAAATACTAGCTGAGATCATTCTTATTCTTGATGCAATTTAGACTGTCCTCTTTAAAATGGAGGTATTGAACCATTCTCCCTATCCACTGAGTATTCACTTCTTAGAAAGAAAGTTCAAAACTTCGTGTGGCTTCCATACTTCATATAGCTGGAGATCAATTATTCAGTAAAAACCCTTTAAAAGACTCCTCTGAGAATCTTATGAAGTGAAGCCCATTTATCAAACCAGCAACATTAACTCAGGTATTGCTATTCAGAGTAGTGTTTTAGTATTCGGGACTGCCGATGTGAAATCAGACCTAGTGTGACATCTTTGGTATTTCTTTATCATTTCTTTTAATGAAAGCTTGGTAAAAGACATTTGGATTGCTGCATTTTTGTGTTGCTTTTCTTCAGGTTGGTGGAGCAAATCTCTCTGTTCAAGGAAGAATTGGAAATTGTCTTTGCTGCCCATTCCCAGGACTATATATACAACTGAATTGGAGATGGGGCAGTATAACTATGTAATACAGACTGCTTCCCGTCCATATAGCATGAGACTGCCTCTCACGGTTTATATTTATATCAAACACTTATTTCATATTTTGGTTCTATAGCTCTTACCAGCATCATTTGATCTCCCATTACTGGGATCAGTGACTACAATGACAATAATGCTTTGCCCCATCTACCAGGCATCTTTCTATATACTTATGGATTTTTGGAACTAGCAGGTCTCAAGAGAGATCATGCTATAAAAGAGCAAAATCCTTAGTCAAATAATCAATCTTACATAAAAACAATGAAAAATCTCTCTCCTAGAGGATGATTTGGCTCAGTAAATCAGCTTTCATACTGTTGCTTATTCTATTTTAAGCTTGTTTTTGGTTGGCTATGGGAAGTCCTTCAAAATCTGGAAAACACTTTCATATTCAATTTATCCTTATTTTTCCCCTTATGGTAAAACAATGCAAGTAGAACGAGACGCCTATTTTTAGGGGTCTCAAAAACATCTCCATGCTTAACCTGAGCACACACTATCATAATTACAGGAAGTCTTCCTGGAAACGATTGAAGTGCCTGCTTAAGAAAATGTTTACAAATTCAGGACCAAGGATTACCTTTTATGTTAGCTCAAAGGCGAGAGTCTTAAGCAGAGATCAAGTCCTTCCAAACAAATGGCTGTACAGGCATTCTCCAGCCAATGCTAACATTTTTTCTAAGCAAAATAGAACAATCAGGATTTCTATACTAGGTTCAACCACATAGTACATATCCCAGAGGCTTGTTGTACAAATGCACAATCATGAATGTTTCCATTTGTACATACTAGGAAATGTACATACCATTTGTGTGTACTAGGATATTCTTTCTCTATGCTTAAAGGATATGAAAGATTTCAAGCATTATGATGGTCCATGCACCTCTATCTTCTGTCCATTGGCAATTGGGGTGAACCAGAGGACTGTTTTCATTTTTGCAACGATCCCAACTCTGAAACATGAGCGAATAAGGGAGACATATATGTGAAAGTTTACGAATGCATAGCTACTTTAGAAATTGGATCAGCTGTGATGGAAGATACACTTCTTTTCAAAACTTCTTTTCCAATTCAGTATCTATTCGTGTCCCACCAGGAAGATGATTGCAATATAAAGTCCCCAGAAAGCAGGAATTGAGGAAAGCTGTGGTTCACAGGCTCTGTTATGCAGATGGAATTTTATCTTTTTGGAAAGGATAATATGAAACTCATTTAAAAAGGACCACAAAGTTTGAAGAACAAAATTGTAGCAGCATTTTTAAAAATGGTTTCTAAGCATTTACCTAAACATAATTAGGTAAATTATGTATCAGAATAAATCGTGTTGATCTGATGGTTTCTAAAATAGATATCAAAGAAATAGAATAATAGAATATTGTAAGAAAGGAGAAAAATTGTAAGAAAATTAAATATACATTGTATTAGTACATATAGTCCACATTTTTTTAGCAATGAATTGCCATTGCACTGAATAGAGTTCAAATCCCAGGAATGCACAGAATTGTGTCATGTTGCGGTAATTGATCCAGCATCTCGGGAAATGTCATTGAAGTTCCTTAAATTACGTCGTTAAAGGATTATTTGCATTCTGCACATCATTCATCATTTTTACAGTCTGGAAGCATGCCATGTTTTATTCTGCTATTCATAGAACATTATCCAAGTTTCATTTCCCAGCAATCAGAGGTTTTGCTGTTGTTAACATGTTTTCAATTAACAGATAAGTGACACCATCTTTGACATTAATGGGTCTGTATAACTTCCATCCGGTGTGGACTGGTACATCTTTACCAATTTATGTAACATCAGCCTTATCTTTGCCATTTAGCACACCTGTAATAGTTTTGGGGGTGGGGCGTCACTGTATTTTGTTTTGACTTACTGGTTTTAGATATCACTGATCCTTAAAAATGATATAAAGGAAAACTGCTTGTATAGCCATGGAAAATGTTTCCACCATTAAACTATCTTCTCATAATCATTTTCCTCACAGGTTTTGCCTAGTTTAATTTTAAAACAGACCTCATGACCATTTTCTGTCACAGGTTTCTAATACCATATTTCTGCTATGACTTTCAGTTGTACATGAACTACATGATAAAAGAACTATAGAGGTACCATTTTAAATATTGTTAATGCTTCAAAAAGGACCTTTCTTCCCAAGATCTAAACAAAAAGCACAGCCATTATTGAAAAGAAAAGAAAACCTTTGCTTCATACTTATTCTGTCTTTAACTACAGCTTATGCCTCTATGCAAAAACCAAGTTAATGGTCCACCAGATCCTGATGACCTTATAGCTCTTATTCATTGATCAAAAAAATTGCAATTTAGCAACATCTGGAACCCCAGATGCTCATTAAAATATTAAAGATGTATTAGCTATGCAGTGAAATCTTTTAGTCCGGCACTTCGACAATTTAGTTGAGATGCCTCAGATCTTCTCAGTGTTGACCCACCCAGGTATAATGTTCTCCAGCCCTGGAGAATAGCTGACTATCCTGCTCAGACCATAGGGAGGATATAACTATTTATGAAGACAACCTTGGTCTCAATATGTGTACATGACAGAGATAGTGAAGCTTCTGCATGCTCTCTGGCCAGACCCTGCCATTCCTGCTTCTCTGGCAGATGATGCTGCCAGTGCTAACTCTCTGCTCCTCCTCTCCTCAGGCTTTTGAGCTGAACCAGTCCATCCAGCAGGGAGGACGGGGAAGTAGAGCAGTTGACTCCTCCCTCCACCCGTCTCCAGTGGAACGCAAGGTGGGAATTGCGCTCTGCCTGTCCTTCCCCAAGGACAAAATGGCTCCTTCCCTAGCATGCCCGAGCCTGGGCTCTCTAACCTTCATTTTCAACTAGCATGCACCTAACAGGCAACTAAGGGGCAGGGGGGAGGGCCAAGTGTGGCCAGGATAGACACAAGCCCCTCCAGCAATGAGCGCGCTTCCTGGACAGCTTCTCCTTGCGTCTCCTCTCTCAGACTAATTCCTCCTTCCCCAGGCTCACATCAGACTTGTGTCAAGAAATAAGTCTCTCAAAATGTTTGACCTTAGCGTACAGGACAAGATCCTGTATCCATCCACTTGAAATGTAGACACATGAGATTGTTATTTCAAGCAAATGCTGAACTGAAGAGAGGCCGCCTCATAAGCTGCAAGTAGTTTGGAAGGATCAAAGTCATGCTGAAAATGGGAGGCAGGGGTGGTGGGGGGTGGCGGTGGGATGTGGATGGGATGTATTTCTGTATGTTGTATAAACACAGGTTAACAGTATGAACAGAGAGGAGGATCCAAGGGGTTGGATGCTGCTTACGAGAGCATATTTTAATTTGGGAGATCAGCCAGCTGGACGCATACACAATTACAGATTCTAAATTTATTTGTTTTAGCTGTTGGAAAAAGAAGGAGGGAGAGAAGAAGGAAAGAAGGAAGGAAGTAAATTGTGTAGTCCATTTAGTCTGGGGTTTAGAATTACTGGCCATGAGATTTGTTTATTTATCAGATTTCTACACCGCCCATCTACCTTAGTGATTCTGGGGGGTTTACAACAACATAATGAAAGAATATAAACACACGAATAAAAGCACAGATTAAAAAACAGGATTGAGTCTAAATTCACAATTACAAGTTAAAAGTTTAAGAGATCCCTTTCCTAATATGTCTCTTCTTGGATTTCAATGTGATACAAATCCTTACATTTGGCAACAGATTTCTACATTGAGTTCAAGATGTCTCACCTAAAAAGTTCATGGTAAATATGCAGGGCTGCACAATAGCTTTTCTAAGGCCAGACAGATTCCTTTAGCCATAATATCAACCTGTTGCATGACTAAATCATTCTGCAATAAAATCCAGACTTTCAAACATTTCTCTGAACAGGTTAATTTCAAGTGTTGATGTTATTTGGTAACTTCTTAGTTCACAAAGTCCTAAAGTGAATTTAAAGAATGCATTTTAAACAAAGATTGTCTAACTTATTTAGTGGGCCTGCTGAAGGCATCAAATGTAGTTCTTTTAAGTGAGCAGATTCTTTTTCTTTAGATATTCTTTCAACAAGTGACTTCTATCATTAAAATAGACAAAATACATAGAAAATTGATAGTGACTCTGTTTAGACAGATAGAAAAAGTGTTTACACACGCATGGATGAGCACATACACATCAATGCGTGTGTGTGTATGTGTGTACTACACACACATCTATCTATATATGTATATCTCTATATAAATTCATACACATACACAGACATATATCTTTTGGAGATATATATATATCTTTAAAGAACCTCAGTGGCGCAGAGGTTAGAGTGCAGTAATTGCAGGCTACTTCTGACTGCTGGCTGCCTGCAATTTGGCAGTTGGAGTCTCACCAGGCTCAAGGTTGACTCGGCCTTCCGTCCTTCTGAGGTGGGTAAAATGAGAACCCAAATTGTGGGGGCAATATGCTGATTCTGCAAACTGCTTAGAGAGGGCTGTAAAGCACTATAAAGCAGTATATAAGTCTAAGTGCTATTGCTAAGTGCTATTTGGGGGGAAATAGGTGATATAAATAGTCCTCAAAAGGAGTCTCCCTGAAAAAAAATATTCTGCCATTAGAAAAGGAGAGATAGAAAAGGGAGGCCTCCTTAGATGAATGCAATATCATATATGTGGCCAGGTGATCTTTCCGTTGTCCTTGCCCCAAGCGAAAAATGATCCCTGGACTTTCTGCCAAAGACCTGCTATTATTCAAAAGCCCTGTCTATGTGAATTTCTGAGAATATTTTGATGTATCTGGGCTTTATCTAGGCTAACATTACTTGGCATTTGGAACCGAAATGAGACTATATGCTCTCTAATTCCTTATAGGCACAGTCA
Organism: Psammodynastes pulverulentus; assembly: GCA_025802295.1. Classification (NCBI taxonomy): domain Eukaryota; kingdom Metazoa; phylum Chordata; class Lepidosauria; order Squamata; family Psammodynastidae; genus Psammodynastes; species Psammodynastes pulverulentus. The sequence continues at coordinate 89,240,345 of JAOYMU010000098.1, forward strand.
CATCTATTCTTTCATCTTATTCATTCATCCCAACAAACATCTTTTATGTGCTTTACACTGACTCAGCCCATTTTTAATAAAAATTGCTGACTTTAGCAATTGTTCAGGAAAAGTTGGGCCACAGTTTATTTTGCTTAGGCAAATCCCTCTTTAAGATGCCATTTATATGAAACCTTAGTGGCATGAGTATTGTCAAAAGGAGGAACCCACTAATAATATTTTAAGCATATAAATCACATTCCCCCTCATGCTCTCTTTATCTTTGGATGCAAAGCTGTTAAAACAATTATGATTTCCATTTGGGGAGTTGGCAATAAAGACCCCAAGAAGCCACTATTTTTATTTTTGTGAGAATTATTTATTAATAAATAGCCACAGTTCTTGAACAGTATCTCTACAATGCCTGGTTATCTGCCTATATTTGAGCTTTTGACTATAAAATATAGAAAAACATGTTATCAATCAACAATGTTCAATCTGTGGCCACATGTGGTCTTGGACAACTAGTAATGCAGCTCCACAAGATAATTAAAAATATTTTTTAAATGAAGTTTTTTTATTTATATAGATTAACTATATTGTATATTTTATATGCAGCCTAAGATCATTCCTTTTCACTCTGTGTGGCCCAGGCAAGCCAAAAGGTTGAACAATTGTGTTATAAACTATAAAAAACATGTTGCACACCATATTTTACATGGCTAATAAAAGTCCAACTGTGCCTTTGAATTTATTTTTCTTTGAAACAACTTTCTTAATATTTCTGATAAAAATTTATTTTAACATTTTCAATATGGATTTCCCCTAAAGAGATTAATAGTATAAAACAGTGATGTCCCTGTCATATTTATTTCAAGATGGATCAAATAAACAGTGGGAATTAAAAGTTACTGTATTTTTCGGTGTATAAGAAACACTTCCCTCCCCCAAAAAACTGGGTGGAAATGTCTGTGCGTCTTATACAGCGAATGTTATTGAAGCCCCGCCCACCCGCCGGCCCCGACCCATTGGCCTCTGCCTCCCAGCAAATTGCCGCCTGGCCGCAAA
>JAOYMU010000098.1:89249530-89261976 GCA_025802295.1 Psammodynastes pulverulentus
CAAAGGAGTTCATTAGAATTTAAAGTATTAAAAAACTGGACCCAGCTTTTTTATACACAGAGAGGGGGGGAGAGGGAGGGAGAGAGAAAGAGAGAGGGGTGGGGAGAGAGAGAGATTCCTGTTCTTTAAATTTGTATTGGAAAACTTCAGATCTAGTAATTCTTAAAATGGGAAGCGGAGATAAAAAGCCCTATGGTTCAAAAATAATGCAAATAAGAGAGAGAAATTAAAGCAAACAAACTATAGAAAATGCCTGAAGATAAAGAAGAAGGGGATTTTATAGATAATTAAAAACAAGCTTGTATACATTGATTTTTAAAAAAATAATAATTTAGAATCAGGGTTGACTTCTGATAACTTACCTGAGGACACTCAGGTCATTTTTTCTGGCATGACTGTGGTTTTTCATCGTATTCTTCTAAGACTTTGTAGGATTTTGTTTTTCATGCTTTTAGCCTGCGGCCTGAAATTTCTTAATGTTCTCCCATCAAACTATTAACCAAACTATTAACCAAGCTGGACTCTTTTTTGCTTCCTATGTCAGCCAAAATAGGCCAGGAGCTGCACGTTTTTGAGGCTAAATTGCATTGGTCATAATTCTACAATTATCAGATGTTTAAAATTATAGACGTCAATCCCATAATCCTTAACTCATACATCAGTTTCGGAATCCTATGCTTCTCCACCATAATGTGTTTATGTGATTGGCATTTCTGTGGCCCCACACACTTCCCACAATGGCCAACTTTATCTCCAACCGGTTCTGTGGACGTGGCTTGGTGGGTGTGGCAGGGGAAGGATCCTATAAAATCTCCATTCCTACCCCACTCCAGGGGGAAGGTTACCACCGGTTCTTCGAACTACTCAAAATTTCCACTACCAGTTCTCCAGAACTGGTCAGAACCTGCTGAATATCACCTCTGTCTCCAACCAACCACAAAGTGAGATGTTACTTCCCTAAGACTGGATAGGACTCATCCTTCAATTCTTTCATTTGTAATTTCCAAAGCTGTTTTTCCTGCACTTCTTCTATTGCTTTGCTTCTGTAAATGTTTAATAAAAAGGTGGTAATTAAAACTCCACAGAAACAAAACAAGTTCCCTCTTAAAAAGAAATAAATGTTTTCTTAGCTGGATAAATTGTCTGTGCCAGAATCCAACGTTTGATCATGTCATGCTTTATCCAATATGTAGCTTTTATCTCAGAGTTTACTGACATTTCTGTTCTCATAATTGTCTTGGATTCAGAGGCCAAAAGGTTGTTTGGAACCCACCAAGGATCTCTGTAGATATATGTGATTGTGTATTGTATGTGTTGTAAAAGAAACAGAGGCTAAAACGGTAGCTACTATCACACAGTGGAAGCCCCACACTATTTTTTGCATGCATTGTAAGGAGGAAAGTCTTCAATCAGATATCATCTTGCCTCTGTGTGTGTGTGTGTGTGTGTGTGTGTGTGTGTGTGTGTTCACACACGCATTATGGCAGAGGTGGTATTCAGCAGGTTCTGACCAGTTCTGGAGAACCGGTAGCAGAAATTTTCAGTAGTTCGGAGAACGGGCAAATACTATCTCTGACTGGCCCCGCCCCCATCTACTCTTTGCCTCCCGAGTCCCAGCTGATCGGCTGAGTCTTCTTTTGTTGCCCTGCACAGGAGAACAGAGCTGGAAAGCAAGTTAGTGGGGTAGGGGAAGAATGGAATTTTGCAGTATCCTTCCCCTGGAGGGGGGGGAGCATGGAGATTTTACAGTATCCTTCCCCTGCCACGCCCACCAAGCCATGCCCACCAAGCCACACCACGCCCACCAAGCCACAACCACAGAACCGGTAGTAAAAAAAAAAATGAATCCCACCACTGCACTGTGGACACTTTTGTCTCCTGAGCTCCTGAATGGAGTAAGATTTCTTTCGTTTCTCATCTGAGTGACTCATTTTGTAAAGTCAGTGCATCTTCGGCTGCAAACCACAAGGGATCCATCAACAGCTGTAGCCACAAAGCTGGGAAAACACAATTGGACTTGAGGGGTTGCTGACAGATGTTGTGTGAGCACTTCTAAAACCAAATGTTGGCCTGGAATCCGAAGAATCACACACCCCTAATCATAACACCATCCTTGAAGGACTGCTAGATGGTAATAAAATTATTTTTTTTCCCTTCCACTTAATCATGTCTGATTTTGGGAGACTTTTGCAGTTTTCTTGGCAAGATTTTCAGCAGAGATTTGCCATTACCTACTTTCCAGAGCTAAGAGAAAATGACTGGCTCTAGGTTAGCTTGCTGGCTTCGTGCCCAAGGCAGAACTAGAGGTCATGTTTCCTGGTTTCTAGCTTGATACATTAACTGCTACCCCAGACTGCTAACCCACTGAAACAATATTTATATTTAAAACTGTGATTATGATATGCTTAGAGAAAGAAATAATAATAATAATAACTTCTTTGTGATTTGTATTAGTTCATCTGGAGCCTTTTCTGGAGTTTATCTTATGATGCATACGTTTCTTCATATATATTTTTTCAGGTGCCAAGGGTAGTATCTAAAATGCCAGTTATGTAAAAGAAATTTAGCAAACTTACACATCCTTGTAACTTTTGTTTTTACTTATAAACTTTTACATGTGAAGCAGGTGATAAAGAGTGCAACCCGTTGTGTACTTTCATTGATCTGTGACTTTTCAAATCATAACTTTGTAACCTCGTTAGTCAATTATCGGCTGGAGAATGAAGAATGGACATGTTGCCACCAGCTTTTGAAGCATTTTTTTTTATTTTTTTATGTAGTTCAGAAGCAAACTAGGCTGATTCAGAAACAAATTAAGCTAAACCTGGTTGTGAATCCTGTAATGCTATTTCAAGAACAAAACATTTAGTTCTGTTAAGAGATTAGTAGGTAAGCTGGATCCAAACTCTACCCGAGGGAATTGAGATACTGTTTTTAACATTGCCTATAAAGATTCTCAGACATCCAGTCCATGGTTGTCCCAAAAGTGATTTCTTATAAAACACAGGTGTCAAACTCAAGGCCCATGGGCCAAATGTGGCCCGCCACATCATTTTATGTGGCCCGCGAGAGCTGCAAAGTTCCGATTGTCTTTAAATAAATAAAGCAAAACATTTACCAATTTGGTTACATTTATACTGTCTTACAGTTACATGTGGCCCTTTGAGGGCAACCATTACGCTGATGTGGCCATCGGTGAAAATGAGTTTGACACTCCTGTTTTAAAGCATCGCTTTTTGGCATTGGTAAATTCAGAGCAGGTTGTAGTATGAAAAAAGATTTTGGTATATACTAGCTTCAAATACACCTAGAATATTTTATGAAGTCATCTACCACTGCTTGGCATGGATTTAAATATTTTAATGAAATATTTCTAGCTCTAAAAGTCATGAACTGATCCAAAGATACCCTAAACTAAAATTAAAGTTAAAAATGATGTTACCAAACATCTAGTGAAAATCTAATTTTGAGAGGAAGCTGTGGAAATTTCTATAAAGACTTAAACACAGAAATTTTAACAAAAATATAGTTTCAGAGTGTTATATTAATTTAATTAAGATCATATTACACCTGCCGACAAATAGCCAAAATGAACATTTTGACCTAGACAATCTGTAAATAAAATCTATAAATAATGTAATAATTCCAGCACTATGTGATGGAAGCTAAGTGTATTGCCAGCAGGGCATATATGTATTTTACTAAATGAAGAATGAGAGTATATGAGTGGCTACACTGAAGCCACGACTGAACAAAACCTCATGAAGTCTTCGTGAAAGCGCGAAAGCTATTTCGATGTTTAGTGAAGGTTTTGTGATGGCAACGATAGAAATGACCTATGCAGTATGACAGGAACCCTGGTGAAAAAAAGTTCAGCAATATAGAAGATTTCAGAGTCTGACACAACGATAGCCCAACTTTGGTTATCTTCAACTGAAAAGAAAACAGGTGTCCATAAATGGATCTGCAGAATCGGTCAACTTACTCAGAGCAATATTCTTCTGACCCCCCCCCCCCTGAAAACGTAGGCTATATGCAAATAAAATGTTAATCTTCTAAGTTATCGTTGTTTTCCTGAATGTGGCCCAAACCATGCCATGAAATACTGTGATATATTATCTGAAAAGAAGCTTCATTTCTTTTCTTAACCATCCTATGCGCAGCTGAACTATTGTGGACACCTTCTTTTATATGCTACAGGATGGATCTATAGGAGCTGAACCGAAAATAAGCTGATGCAAGAAATAAAGCACTGAGTGTGGTTTCTATTTAGATAAGGGAATGCAGAACTAACAAATTTGGGGTGGCTTTGTTGCCTAAATTTTGAGAAAAGCTACCTCGGCACTTTTGTCTAGTATTACCCATGCATTTCTTTTCGCTTTTTTCAAGCACTGTTGTGTAAGTAAAGAATTCTTCATTTCCTCATTTTACATTACAAATGGGATAAGGAACAGAATTCAGAACACCACCAGAGTGGACTATAACCCAGTTAATCATGCCGCTTGCTACATTTTCTGTAGAGCTGCGGTGAATAGCTGCTTAATTCACTGAACACTGTGTCAACATTTATTCCTGTTGGCTGAGACAAAGACTTGCAACTATCATCACATCCCAGGAGGGGGTTTCAGTGCAATAAATAGCAAGGGGTGTGGGATTATTTCCAAAAGTAGTTGCGATACTTTTGGGAGGGTGGTGGGGCTACGATATAAAATATTACCTTTAAAAATGTTTGTAAAAATTTTAAAAGGTAAAACGTTTAAACCATAATTAATTTACAGAGGTAATTCTTTAAGGTGAATTGCATGTTAGAGATCAGTAAGAAAGGGGCTAAAAATCAAACTATCGGCATAGCAACGTTCTTATACAAATCTACACATCTACATCTACAATATTGTGTACAATTCTGGTGGCCACATTTGGAAAAGATTTATAACAAAGCTGAAAAAAGGCAGAAGAGGGAATTCAAAATGACCAGGGGCTTCAAACGCTTTCCTTTAAGAAAAAGCTGAGTCTTTACACAAACATGTAATTAAACTATGAATCCATTACCACAAGATATGGTTGTGGACGTGGTCACTAATTTCAATGAGTTTAAAAAAAGACATTGAAGGAATCTATTCATCCAGAGTCCCAAGACTCTGGGTTGAGTGTGACAGGCTTCAAAATTCAAGAGAGTCAAAACAGGAGATTGACATGTCTCCATCTCCTGCCTGTGAATACCCAAAAGGCCACTGTAAAAAAAAACCCAAAATATAAGAAGAAAGTTGACCTTGGTTTGATTCAGCATTTATATAGGAGGGATATAAATATATCCCTTCCTCCTCCTGTTTTCTCCACTACAACAACTCTGTGAGGTGAGTGGGATTGAGAGGGAGTCACTGGCCCAAGGTCACCCAGCTGGCTTTCACGGCTAAGGTACTACTTGAACTCATAGTCTCCAGCTTTCTAGCCTGATCTCTTAACCTCTACACCAAATTGGCTCTAATGTGCATGAGCTGAGATAGGTTGCCAGGGGTGTCAAACTGGCAGCCCATGGGCCGAATGCATCATGCGCAGCCACGCCACCCCAGCTCCGTAAATGGGAAAAATGTCACAAAACATCACGTGACGACAAAGTGATGCAGTGAGTTTGACACCTGTGGGTTGGACAAACAGAAGACCTAAGGACATATAAAGATGCCTGGCCCATACTGGTCCCTGAAATTAGGCTAAATACTGTATTTAGTTAATTTACTGCTTGAATGCATTGCTGATTTTTATTTTTGTAAGTGTTTTTATACTATGCATTTCCATCTTTCAATAAGTTATTTTGTGGAATCTGAATTTCATTCATTTTATTAATGAAAAAAATAATGAAATATATGGCTTCTTAGATGCTAACTTAATTGTTAGTAGCAAACCAATATATTGTACCCAAACCAATTTTGTTAAATGTAGTAGTCCTAAATTCTGCAGTGAAAAAACAACAAAAGCAACACATTTAAAGAGCTCTTCTCAGGGCTTTTCTTCGGCGCCGAAAGGTGCCGGAATGCTCCCCCCGTCGTGCGCTAAAAAAACCCGGAAGTGATAGCGCGCGATTGGTTGAGATGGAGCACGTGACGACAGCTCCGAAAAGGTTCTGGAACACCGTTCCGCTGAGCTCCGGCTCAAAAAAAGCCCTGGCTCTTCTTATAGTCAGCTAAAATTCCAATATTCTTTTAGGATCCAGAAAATTTACCAAATTACTTCACAGATTTTTAAAAAGCAAGATTAGTTTGAGTATGCACCATGAGAATGGAAATATCAACTAGTGCTGGTGAATCTTCCTACAGTTGCATTATTAAGATTGCTTCTATTCTTTGATGAGATAATTTACCTTCTAACTTTTAGGGAGGCAAAGATTCCAATTTAGAGCCACTTTAGTGTAGTAGTTAAGGCATCAGGCTAGAAACTGGAAGACAATGAGTTCTAGCCCCACCTTGGGCACAAAGCCAGCTGGGTGACCTTGGGCCAGTCACTTTCTCTCAGCCCTAAGAAGGAGACAATGACAAACCACTTCAGGAAAACCTTGCCAAGAAAATTGCAGAGACTGTCACCAGGATTACAATGCTGACTTGAAGGAACCTCCCCCCCCCAAAAAAAAAGTCAGATCAGGTTTCTGGTATGTGAACACAGATGTTTCAAGCTAATTTCCCCATGTGAGCTATTCAAAAGAGACATTGCAGGTCAAGAAAAAATTCTGCAAACAAAATATGTGCTCCAAAAAGTGAGACCCAACTTTTGGCATGCAACAACTTTATTTCAATCTAGATCTTTTTCAACTGAGAATTTAATTTCAGATAAAAGAATCGTGTCCCAGACAAGGCTACAGAAAACGTGAGGCAAATGGCTGCAATTAACCGAACAAGCAATATGTTCCATTGTAATATGCTAGGAAAAATTGCCAGTTGATAGAGTTTCAAGCCAGTTAACTTGGCAGTGCTTTGTATTCTGGAACAATAAGCTAAGTTCAAGCCTTAACTATAGCAGATTTCTAGCATGAAAAGAAAATGGAAGATGCTCTTTTTTCAGTGGATGAATCCTGACACCAAAATGCTGCTGAGGAATTGTACAGGTGTAGTCTCTATTTTCTTAAAGGATATGCTGAGGATCACATTTGGTCTCTTGAGTTTCAGATGGGGAACTTGTGTGGCAAAAATGTAGCTATTAGACTCCAGCCATGTGTTTCATTATTTTCCCCCTTCAAATTGAAAATTTAGGTACCACTGCTGTAAATTTCTGGAGACTGGGAGGAATATTTGGAGACTATTTCCCCAATTCTTTTCTCCTAGTAATTGTGTTGGTTTTTTCCCCCTCTGCAGATCCAGCATTTGTCCATGCAAAGCTCATCCCAGACAGTGCTGAGAAAAATGATGACAAACTATATTTTTTCTTCCGAGAAAAATCCACCGATTCTCCACAGAGCCCAGTTGTCTACTCCCGCATTGGGCGCATTTGCTTGGTGAGTGCAGGAAAAGAACCGTACTGGGTGATGTTGAGAGTTTCCCATAAAAAAAAAATCCACATAATAGATGAACCCTAAACATTTCTGTATTCCCCAATCCATCCTTGTCAAAAGGTAAAAACCTCCTCTGCCCTCATTGTTTTCATAACTTTTATCATACTTTGGTATATTGTTCTATAGCTCGAATATCTGTCCATTCCCATACAGTCGTCTCTCTTGCTCCCATAATTTTCCCTTGGGGGAACATTTTTTTTTAAAGTCTAATATTTCAATTTAAGAACAAGCCTAAAAATAAACCCTATTGATTCCAGCCTGGTTAGGTTGCAGATAAAAACTATAGACTCTGTGGCTTTTTTAAAAAAAAATCACAATATTTATATCCTAGACAGACCATATAGAACTTCTATGTTGTTGGTTATGCCAATAACCTGGTGAAGTGAGCTTTGCTGAGAGCGAGAGTGACAAGCCCACCCTTAACCAGTGAAATTCCATGATTGAGATAGAATTTCATCCTAAATCACGGCTCTTCTTTGGTTTAGAATGACGATGGAGGCCATTGCTGCCTAGTAAATAAATGGAGCACATTCCTAAAGGCACGACTCATCTGTTCTGTCCCAGGGCCTGATGGAATTGAAACGCACTTCGATGAACTCCGTATGTATATTCATGGCAGGGATTGCGTGTGTATGTGTGTGGGGGGAGTGGGGGGAATGGAAAGAGATGAGGGAGTATGTAAGGGAGCCATTGAAGCCTTAAACAATTTAGGACAGGGGTCTCCAACCTTGGCAACTTTAAGACTTGTGGACTTCAACTTCCAGAATTCCTCAGTCAGGGAGTTGAAGTCCACAAGTCTTAAAGTTGCCAAGGGTGGAGACCCCTGATTTAGGGGATGGCCTAGCCTATGAAGCTCAGACAGATTTCCCACTGGCAGCCAATAGACTGGATCACTCTGTAGACTGCTTTGATATCTCTTGGGGGAGGGGAGAAATACTTGTATAGTTTTAACTTAAAATGAAAAACTCCCCCCCCCCAATTCTAAATAAAAATTAGGATAATTTTCTGTCAAGAGTGCAGAGCTAAGACTTTTTTTAGTTGCTATACTTAAAGTATGCTTAAGGGGGAAAAAGAGGAAGAAAAATATACTGAAGTTTATCTTCAGAATATTTGATAACACTTCACCTCTTTCGTCCATGTGGATTATGGATAGTAGTTCAGGTTACCCCAAGGTGCAAAGCTGGGGAAGTCTTTTTTACATGCAAAGTATCCCACAAGTTCATTGAGTAGAATGAGTAGAACGAGAATGAGAAATAGAATGAGAAAGAAGTAGATGATATATAATTTGGACATTTTTTTTAAAAAATAGTATGGCTTGAAGAGAGAGCAAGCACCTCCATTTAGATTAATGCAACCATGGATATTTGCCTAAAACCAAGAAAACTAAACCAGCATTTGGAAAGATTCAATAAACATTAAAAGGCAATTTGGAACCTTTTGATGGTTAAGATTGAAGGTCAAAGAAAGGGAGAGAAGAAATAGTAGCAGCAATGACTTTTGACAGGGTTTTTTAAATGTGTGATTCATGTCAGCCATGAATGAAATGCTTTGCTGGGGAAAAAAAGAGGTCATTTTTCTCAAAGCAAATCTGTGTGCTACTGTCCTCATGTCCTACCTGCAGGCTTTCTGGAGATTGCAGTTTAGATGTCTGTTGTAGGAAACAGGACATTTGTCTTAAAATAGGCCTTTTCTTAAAGGATCTCCTTTGATATAAGCAGCTCTGTAGCAAAACCTGTTGGTCAGATTCATTCTGGAAGCCCATCACAATTTGTTTCTTTGTGTTGCATTGGCTAGCTTGCAGCACTTGCTGAAAAGGAAGGGTGAGTGAGGAAAAAGGAAGCTTTGAGTTACCAGATGTAAAGATCAGGGCTGGCTTTGAGATAATAGAAGCTCATTCAAGCAGGGAGCCTGCTTAACCTCCTGATAGATGTCGTATTTGGGGGCAAAGCGAAGACGAGGGGCTCCAGGATGGGTGTGATTAATGTTGGGGATCCCATTTGCTAGAAAGGCAGCCGCAATCGCTTAGCGGGCTGCTTGTCAGCTTCCTCTCAACACCTGCTTAACAAATGGCTGTTGGTCATTCGAGGATAAGTCCCATTGCAGCTTTTAGCATCATCAAAAGCCTTTGATGGATTCTCTCCTGCCAGGGTACAAGTTAGCATTGGGCCTTCCCCAGGCTTGCTCTGCTTCACTTCCTCAAAATTATTACCAGACGGTTCACAGGCAATCTTCATTCCCTGGGTTCTTCTGGAATCTCTTGGCAGGGCTCCTGCTTGCTTACCGGAAGGATCTCTTCGATCAGCATCTGAGGCTGAATTAGAAGCAACATCTGCATACTTTCCTCTACAGGGACATTTTTGATTCCCATTTGGAACTGAAATGAGAGGTTAAATAAAAACTGAAAGTTGAGCATGCCTCAAAATCTGCTGAAACATGCCCCCCCCAAAAAGTGCGTGCTTTTAGACAATCCATGTCTAATGAGAATTTCTTGTGTTTTAAACATTTTTTTTCTAATCCAGCATGATAAAAAGGATTTATTTGATGCTTATTAGATGTTATTGCAGATTAGTTGGAAAATAATTTTCAATAGATTAATGGAATTTGATTTAACCTCTGTCATCATCCAGTAGACTCAGATCTATTCTGGTCCACTACAAATCTGCATCTACATAAAGCCCCCCATGACTTTATGTAGAGCCGTGGTGGCACAGTGGTTAGAATGCAGTACTGCAGGCTACTTCTGCTGACTGCTAGCTGCCTGCAATTTGGAAGATCGAATCTCACCAGGTTCAAGGTTGAGTCGGTCTTCCATCCTTCTGAGGTCGGTAAAATTAGGACCCAGATTGTTGGGGGCAATATGCTGACTCTGTAAACTGCTTAGAGAGGGCTGTAAAGCACTGTAAAGCGGTATATAAGTCTAGGTGCTAATGTCAGCGTTCCGAAAAAACTCTCCTGAGTTTTACTCTTCTGAGTAAAATATGGCTTCCAAAGCTGACAGCTCTTGCTATAATACTGAGCTGGGTTGAGCTGGGGTTATTTGTTTTGCCAAAGACCATGTATTTCCTGACTATTTGCACCACTTTGTGTGGCAGAATTATATACTTGAAGAAACAGAGAGTGCAAAGTCCCAAATCTATTTCTCTTAAGCTACCATAGATTTTATTTGATAGCATGTACACACATGCCAAAGATAGGTAGCTCCACAAAAAAAAAAAGCCAGGATATCAGCCAAAAAAGTTGCTCCCAGTATACCAGGGTTAACTTCAGATTCCTCTGATTATTTGCTGCTGAATCACCAGGAGAGTTAGTCGGGCTGTGTGATTGACTCTCTCTCCTTTCTCTTCAAGAGGATGTCTTCATCCAGCAGACCCAGGATGTGAAGAATCCCATTATTTATGCTGTTTTTGCAGCCTCTGGGTGAGTGTTTCATCTGGGAATCATAATAATCATAATCTTTTAGCCTTCTTGAGCAAAAATCCCTCAGCTTAACTTGAAGTCAGAATAATGGTAAAAGCAGATGCCACTGACCCCATTCTGTGAATATTGGCCATCTGCTCCTTGCCGAACCAAGGAGGGTTTGGAACGAATGTTGGGTTGTTGTAGAATTTTCTGGCAGAGCTGGAACACAGCCCAGAAGTATTGGCTGCCAAGTGTAGGGTTTTCCCACAAAGTGCACCCTAGCAGCTGTAGCTGAGACTTGATCATTCAGGGAGGAAGGTAAATGGTGGCTCCTCCCCCTTTCCAAGATACATTTTTGCTCAGAAGAATCAAGGAAGTATCATGTAGCCTTAGATCAACAAGCAGTAGCAGCAGCAGCTAATGCCATTTTCCTCCATGCTTCTAACTGTAATGACTGATACTGGAATGTTATCTTGTTGAGAACATGGCAGGATAACTCCAAAACATTTCTTTGAGACTGGCCTCAAACCCCAACATTGCTTTGTCTTTCTAACACTGATAGCAGTGTCCCGATATCTAAACAGCTGCCATAAAAAGGAGGGAGTCAAGTTATTCTCCAAAGCACCCAAGGGCAGGACAAGAAGCAATGGATGGAAACTAATCAAGGAGAGAAGAACTTAGAACTAAGGAGAAATTTCCTGACAGAACAATTAATCAGTGGAACAATTTGCCTCCAGATTTTGTGAATGCTCCAACTCGGGAGATTTTAAAGAACAGATTGGACAGCCCTCTGTCTGAAATGGTATAGGGTTTCCTGACTGAGCAGGGGGCTGGACTTGAAGTCCCTTCCAACTATGCCAACCTTTTGCTAATCCTGAATTCCAAGAGTTTGCCAGCAACCAAAGATGAACAAAGAAGAATATTCCCCCATTGAAACTGAAGGGCAGGGAAAAACAATACAAATGATATCCAGTATTTTCACATGAAAAAGAGTATTAACATCTGAGATGAATGTGCGATTGTTGTTTGTCTTTCTTTGCACAGGTCTGTGTTTAAGGGTTCTGCCGTGTGTGTCTACTCCATGGCTGACATCCGCATGGTCTTCAATGGACCGTTTGCCCACAAGGAAGGTCCCAACTACCAGTGGATGCCTTATACTGGCAAAATGCCTTATCCCCGTCCAGGCACCGTAAGCATGGGTTAGATCTCCAGCAGGTTCCTTCTCTCAGATGGCTGACCTTGGGACGTTGATCTCTCTTCCTGATGAAAATATATGTTCTCCTAAGAATGGCCTTTTTATATATGACCATTTGCCCTTTGATGACTATATACATAAACAAATATTTATGGATTGACAAGATATGTAGCAGTGTGCGTAAGACAGAGTGTGCACCAATACACACATTAAGACTCATTTGTATGTACACTTACATTAATAGAATTCCTTTGAAATGAAATTTATTTATAGGGGAAAGAGGTTGTTTAGATCAGGGGTCTCCAACCTTGCCAA
>JAOYMU010000098.1:89278228-89291302 GCA_025802295.1 Psammodynastes pulverulentus
TTTTCTATAAATAAAAAATAATAATGAACCTGAGATACGGGGCATCTGAGCAGTAGCTCCACATGATGAAGTCAGGCGCAAAGCCACATTGCGCTTGTAATGAGATTCCTGTGGACAGAACAAGCTAATAAACACTGGCTTTGTTTTTGGAGACTCCAGATTCCTTCATCTTCACTCCCATCTTCAACTGAGTGCTCTTTTGTCTCGCTGGCCCAGATTAGGGTCGCAATATTTTTCCTGCCGTCTCCTCCCTCCAGGATAAGCTTTTACAATGATAAGAATATATACTTGGTACTGAATGTGTGTGACTCTTTTACTACGAGGGAATGGTACCACGGTGATGTTGGTTTTCACACATCTACCGTCACCCATGCTCACTCACGTGCTTTAATCTTTCTACCTCTTGATGTTGTATTTGCAAAATTCCCCAGCCAATTTTGGTGACTCAAAAACCAAACTATTGCACACTCTTAATAAAGGGGTATCAGACTGCAACTATCATATCACACACTCTTCTGGAGAGAAGGGAAGTCTGGGTTCCCTTCTGAAAGCAAGAAGTCACCAGCTAGCAACGTATCAGGAAACGAGCATAGTTTTCAGTCTCATATTGTCTAAAGAGACACTTTGTGTTAATGTAGAGAAGCCTCCAAACATAGGAGCCCACAACTGCTGTTTGAAGGGGCGATATCTATTCTGTTATGGCTTTCTCTAATCTTTTTTTTCTTAAGCAACCCAAACTGGGGACTGTTGTCCATTATGAAAAAAAAGTGCATTGATTTGGGAGTTTTGTTTTCTTTTTTGTGGTCTATCTGCATTTCTCATTATTCAGCTTCTCTAGATGACCTGGGGTTTTACGAGAAAGTAAAAAGACAACAACCCCTATCTAGCCGCTTTTTGACATCTTGTGTAACTTTATAAAACTGTATCATTCTCCTCTTCACTAGCCCAGTTTCTCAACTCACAAACTCCAAAGATCACACCATTCCCATTTCACCACCTGATCATGTGGGCCTTTTCTCCCTTTTTCAGCTCGATGGTGTCCTTTTCTCATGTCTTTTTTGAGAAGTAGCACACGGAACTGTGCACACTATGCCAAGAACGGTCACACCTCAAGTAACACATCCAAGCAGTTCCACTCCATCTATAAATATGGCCACAAAAATCATGACTGGAACTTTTTGGACTCACAAGCTTTATACCGTTCCTTATTTTAAACCCCCCAGGATAGATTGCCTACAGAACCAGAAATAACATAATGAAGCCCATCAATTTGTGGATTTCAGATTTTGATTTGAAAGCCATAAGCTGGTTCAAGTTTCATTAAAAAGGGATATGAAAGGGATACTGAGGAGCTAAAGTGCCACTTGTGCAGTAAACCCCGCAGTCCAGAGACTAGTTGCATTAGATGTTCTCCCAAATATGAGAGGCTAGAAAAGGCCCAGCACTTGCATTTCAGTGGATGAAAACATAGACTGCACTGAAAGCCTGGTCTCAAGACTCTTTCTACAGAAATTCTAGCGATGTGTATATAGCTGTTGACCATAAAGTCACCCAACCAGAGCTTGTTTTCTATTTATTTATGGAGCAACAAGTTACCCCTCCCCCCCTTTTTAATGGAGCAACCAGTAGCTGATTTTCTGCAGCTTCTGGTTGATGATCAATCCGGGAAGGACAAATGTTGGGTTTCTTAGGCCCTGGCCCTCCATGCCCTGAAGCCTAGAGACAAAGAGGTCTTGTTCATAATACAAGAGATGACAGGAGCTCCTACCTCTCTAGGGTGTGCTGAAACAGCTGGTTAAGCAAACATACTGGGAAGAAGAGATCAGGGTCATGGACTCATTTCCTGTCCTTTCCTGCCACTGGCTAAATTGGGGAATTGGATAGACCATCAGGGTCAGATCTGCCAACCCTCCCATGGATGTCACAGGCCTTTTCCTGCTAGCATGCAGTTCTGAAGCTTGACGGGGATTGTGTGTACCTACCAGTCTTTTGTCTGCTGAAATGTCTCCCTGGGATAGATGGTCATGGGAGAAAGATGAGAGAAGGAGGCATACTGCTCTGAACTGCTTACGGGGCCTGAATGGTCCTTGTTTCTCAAGATGCTGAGGAAGAGGCATTTCCACAAGTTCTTTCAGCTGGTGAAACTTCATGACAAACTTGGAGCTGCTACTAGGTGGAAAGGCCAAGCTGAAAATTAAGTCTGACGATTTTCTGTACAGACTCCAGGTTTCCATCTATTTGCACTGTTGTTGAAAGGGTTTATTTTACGATGAGACATCTGTGGGTAGACTTTTGCGAGTCACCATAAATGAGAACCCCTTTTCTGGGTTTCAGAAAAGAAACCCAGACAGATGTATTTATTCATTCATCGTATTTACAAAGTGCTCCAATCAGTTGTGATTCTGGACAGTGAACAACGAAGCAAAACTAAATCAAGCAGAATACTAACAAACTATTGATATCCCTATAGACCCAAGATGAGTAGGCCAAAGCAATCTGGGCCAAAGGCATGGCAGTGCCTATAGCCTAATGCTGTGCCATATAAGGCTTTAAAGGTGATAACGAATTGAGTCTGGAAGCATTTTACAAATCATAGTAGTGAGCTTAGAATAAATGTTATGCTGCAGATAAGGAGTCCAATCACCAGTAGCAGCGTTCTGGACCACTTGCACCTTCTGAATCCTCTAGGCAAAATGCAGCGTGATAATCCAATCATATAGTTAATTAAAGTGAGGTATTTCTGTCATATTCTGGTCTAGATAAAGTTGTACAGTAATTTGTGTACCAGCTGAAGCTGCCATGGTTTTCACCATTTTTTAAAATAAGAACCCACAAGTCTAAAAGGACTCCCCAAATTACAAACCAACTCCAGGGCACAAACAACCTTGTATACCATAAATATTGAGACTGATATTAATAGAGTGCCCAGATACTCAGGGAGCAATAAAAATGTCTTCCTAGGTTTTCATCAGAGCTTGTTTTACCCTATCCAGTCTCTTAAAAACTTCCAGACTCCAAGACATCTTGCTTGCCTTGATAGTGTGAGGTGAGGTTTCATCAATTTTCTGACAACATTTTGATATATAATTCTATCAGGCTATTGATAGATGCTATTAAGCTTCCCATCAGTTTCCTATGAGTTCATAGAGATGTTAAGTAGTATCCATGCCAAAATCATATGAACACCCTTATCCACAAAGAAACCTGTTTGCTCTGCCAAATTTTCTCTAAAGGGATTTGGAGACCACTGGACAGTATGCAGATAAAATAAGCAGT
Organism: Psammodynastes pulverulentus; assembly: GCA_025802295.1. Classification (NCBI taxonomy): domain Eukaryota; kingdom Metazoa; phylum Chordata; class Lepidosauria; order Squamata; family Psammodynastidae; genus Psammodynastes; species Psammodynastes pulverulentus. The sequence goes on from JAOYMU010000098.1 coordinate 89,281,505, forward strand.
TATCCTTGTCCCCTTCTGTTATCAGTATGTAGGCTCACATGTGTCAGCCATTAAAGGTAGACCAGACTAGGATACTGAAGTCATGCTGACCCATATTATTTTTATTATAAAGATATAGTAACAGAATCTTGCAAGTTTGATTGTGCTCCCCACTTCCCTCTCTTCCTTGATCTTTATGAGACCTCAGAGAGTTTTTCCTGAGATGTTTTCTCAAGTTACAATTCTGCCCCAGACTGAGGTTTTTTTTTATCTGACTGTTATCTTAGCAGTGTCTCTTCCTCCTCTCCCTCAAGGCCATTTCTTCTTCCTACTACATTATATGAGCATTTTCCAGTACTCCATCATGGCTACTTTCAGTGGTCAATCACTGTTACTATAAGCATCTTTTCAGTTACTTAATTCCCTTCACCTACTCAGTGAAGTAAGGAATGGCTTGGGACCAGCAATGGGGCAGAGACCTTCATGTACCAATCTCATTCAGCACACTCGCCATTTGCAAGTTCTAGACAGAACCAAATTGCCAGAAAAAAAAAGACCCAGGTGTCCTCTAGAATCCTGAATCCATTAGTCACCTGGGACAGATCCTTTCAAAAGGCCCATTGCCTGTGCAGATGTCCAGGGCTTCTGTGATCTGCAGTTTGACAAGGAAGTGGTCTCATCGTGGCAAAGGGAAGATACCGACATCCTCCACCTTCAGATCACTTCTCCCATTATCTTTGCTCCAAAATAAAGACCGCTGGTGAGATCAGTAACAAACAAATTAAATAAATAAATGCCTATCTTTATCCTTAGGTTGTGTAAGCAGTAGTTTTTAAAAAGTTAGTTGTCCTTACTCAATCAGATGATGCAAACTGATTTTACAGGCGCTCCTTCTAATCAGAAGGACACCTTGGAATTTTAGGACCAATAGCCCAGTGTTTCCCGACTTTGGCCACTTGAAAATATGTGGACTCAACTCTCAGCTATTGTAGCCGGGGTGTTCTGAGAATTGAAGTCCACACATCTTTAAGTGGCCACGATTGAGAAACACTGCACTAGGCTATCCCAGTGCAAATCTTGGAGTCCTTGGTGCAGATGTAACTGATGATGTTATCTAGTTTGGTAATGAAACTTCTGCAAGAAAACAACCAAGCTCAGAGAGCACCAAGGACCCTGCAATTCAATCCTGAGCTACAAATATACTCTTCTATCGATTGTGCAAATCTTGAATGAAGGAAAGGCAGGAACGTCTCATGTTCTCTCTTCATTAGCACTGTTTCCCCCAGTGGGCAAACAAATGCTCCTGGAAAGCCCACAATGCAACAGAAAAGCAGCAGACCATCACCGCACATCACTTGAATTTGGCTTTCATAGATATAAGCAGAAACTTTAGCACACATATTCTGATTCCTATCAGCAGCAGCCAGCTTGACTATTTCTGTTTTATTTAATATACATTTCCAATGTCTGCAAATCTCCCAGGCATTCCAATAATTAACCCTCATTCTTCAGCCATCCAATTCCTCTAGGATTCATCACTCATATTTGCTATAAAAATAATATTTTCTCTGAACACGTACACCTCCATGTCCCCCATCAAAAGTAATTCAGTTGCGGCTCTTACACCACCAAATTCATCTTTTGTTTACAAAATTCAGCTTTTAGAAGTTTAGAAGAATGATTGCAAGATTTTATCTGAGAGCTAGAGGGTTAAAGAACTGGATTTGGATCAGGGACTTTGGGTTCACTTCCCAACTTGGTTGTGAACTCTGTGTATAGTCAACGGACGGACACACACCTCTTACTTTCTTTTTGCAAATAGCAACAACCTAATTTGTGTTGGGAATGTGACTTCAGTGGAGCTTCCTGTTTAGCACTTCCCAACCCGCTACCTTCAAAGAGCAATGGGATGTTGATGGAGAATTAACTGTTTACTCTGTGTCCCCTCTTTATTTACTACATTGTGGATTTTGCTATAAGATTGCTCATCTTGGGAGACTTCCCTCTGCCCTTAGTTTCTAGCAACACATGCACAGACCACTTGCTCTCTAAGTCTTTTTCTGGCAGGATACACTTAACTTAGAGCTAGGTCCTGCCTGCCTCTATAATACATTTATTTAAATATATCTACAACCCCACTTTTGCTAATCATTACTTAGGCCAGATTCCCATTTGTCAGCTCAAGCAACCAGAACTACTTGCAAATAGGCCCAAGTAGATACTTTATTTCCGATTGCCTATTTTACAAGAATCTTGCCAGAATGTCTGCCTTCCCTTGGGAAATGACCGATATAGACCTCGGGATTTTTGGTCAGATGTTTGCTCCCCCAAATTGACTCCAGACTGGAATGACTTTTTACTCCCCTTCAGCAGAGGATTCCATCACACTACTCTTAGGGATGCTCATACGCATAGAAATGCAGACACACATTCAACATCACAAATCACATGAAAAACTACTAATTAGTATTAACAGTAATAGCACTGGATATGATAGGATTAGTAACTTTATTAGCCAGCTTCTCTTTCTATGTTTCTTGCTCCCCACACTTTTTCTCCAAGAGGTGTTATTATTTTTGACATTGCAGGGGGAGGAATGTCAGCTATCTGATATTTTAAACCATAATTAATTAACCATAATTAATATAATTTACCCATTGCTGGAGTGAGATCAAAGCATGTGAACCATCCGCAGCAGACCCATTGGTGTATCATCCCATGCAGTTAGTATGGCAGAAAAAGGCAGAGCTTGGAGGAAGGAGTATCCCTTCTTCAGATGCTTGTCCAGGTCAAGAGCAGATGAAAAAATGGAAACTGCTGAGTTCAGCATGTGCAGGGATTGAAGGAGCATTATCTCAGAAATGCCTTTAAGCTACTGAGCACAAGATTAGAGCCTGGGGAAGACCTTGGGTCTGCCTCCTATGTGGCTCTTCCTCAGTTGTCCTTGCTCCACATTGGGTGCTTCAGAGCACCTGATTCCCAGTTCAGCAAAATCCCCCTAAGCCAGAAAGTGGCTGGTATTGGCTCAAGAAGTGAGCAACAGTAGGCACTGAAGGTGCTCAAGAGAGCAAGACAAGAAAGAATCTGTCTTGACTTAAGGCCGGGCTAGAGAAGAAGGCAGCTCCAGCAAGAAAGCACTGGAGCCCCCTATCCAGGCTTTCCTGGGAATCCCCTTTCACTGACAGAAAGGCGGAAAAACAACCGGGTGATGGGTGCAGGTGCAAGTGTGGAGGAAAAGCACTCTCGAGAGCTGGAAAAAAAGCTCAAGGAAGATGCCGAGAAGGATGCCAGGACAGTTAAGCTGTTGCTTCTTGGTAAGTAACCTCTCCAAAGAAAGTCACGATGACCTTATCCACATTGGGGCAGGCACTATCAAGGAGTTCTCCCTCCCTTTTCCTACACTGTCTCATTCACTTGCATGCCTGGGTGGAAGGAGAGCAGTGTGCATTTCATCAAGAAGCAGAGCAATCATAACCCAGAAGGTCTTTTGTCCATACATGCAGAGTGGACAACAACATTAGAAAGTCATGCGTAGGCAAAGCTTTAATCCAAGTCCTATGAAGATTTATCTCTATAGACTGTATTTATTGATCAAATTTTAAAATCGTCCACCTCCCTCACCGAGGGACTCTGGATGGTGTACAGATAAAAGATCAAACCATAAAACAGTGTATAAAATTTAAAAAGGTAAAGATGAACCAAAAATCAGTACAAAAGTTAATTAAAAGGTGGGAGGAGGTATTTCAGGGCACTAGCCAGCCCCACAGCTGCATGCTCCTAGGTAAGCATGCAACCCTGTGCAAAACCAAATGCATGGCGTAGAATAGCGGAACCTGGTTCAACAATATTAATTATGAGTGGGATCCAGGCATCCTAGTGGACCACCACTTAAGTATGAGTGAGCAATGTGCCAAAAACGTGCATCTTAGGATGCATCAACAGAGGGATGGTTTCAAGATTATAAGGAGTGATAATACTGCTTTATACTGCATTAGTGAGGCCACACTTGGAATACTTCATCCATTTCTGATCACTGAAATACAGAGAAGATGCTGAGATCCTAGAAAGAGTGCAGAGAAGAGCAACAAAGATGATAAGAAGTCTACATCCTACAAGGAACAGTTAAGAGAGTGAGGTATGTCTAGCCTAATAAAGAGAAGAATTAGGGGTGATATGATAACTGTCTTTCAGTACAGGAGGAGCTGCTATATAGAGCTCAGGGTCAATTTATTCTCCAAAGCTCCTGAAGGTAGGACAAAAAGCAATGGATGGAATCTTGTTAAAGAGAGATCCAACCTAGAACAAAGGAGAAACTTCCTGACAGTGAGAACTATTAACCAACGAAACAACTTGCCACCCTGAGTGGTGGGTGCTCCAGCACTGGAGGTTTTCAAGAAAAGTTTGGACAGCTATTTGTCTGGAATAATACAAGATCTCCTGCCCTGGACAGGGAGTTGGACTAGAAATCCTCCAAATCCTCCATATTTTTACATCTTCCTGGAGGGCCAGGGGAGGGGAGGGGGCTGCCTCACTCTTCACTTATGAGACAAACATAAGAGGAAAAGATACCTGCACATTTTAGAGACACAGGAACTTAAAGGAATTCCTTCTAGGTACATCTGCTGAGACATTGCTTGTTTTGAAAGAAGCTTAAGGCATCTCACACCAGCTCCTGCTGCATGTTGATGCTGATTTCCTTTGTCACTTGGGGGCTATGCATTTAAAACTCCCTGGAGTTTTAAATGCATAGCCTTGCTCCTTCAAGACTTTTGCTGACATAGTTCTGCTGGATCCTCTGCTTTAAATATAGAAGCGGTACCTTACTTTTGCACAGATGAAGAGAAGGATGGATTGAAGAACTGTAAGGATGGTTACCTTCTGTTGTATTCTTGGCAAGGCTTACTAAAATGACCGGGTTAGTTAGCTCAGCTTTCCCAAACCACATGTTCTGTAGATGTGTTCAGATTATATTTTCAAGAATTCCCAGGCAGTAAAGCTGAAAGAATGTGCCAAATTAAAGCAGGATGAAATATCTAAAACAACTTGGGTCTACATTTACCATTGAGCAGATTTTTTTTAAAAATGTTGACACTGCGCTGAGTTACACATGCATACAAACAATTGCTGCAAGTGAAATATAAGGAAAAGGCAGAAACACAATGAGCATTGTGAAACAGTTCTTTGTCAGAGAAAGATGCATTTAAATATTACAAAAGGGCATGCTGTTATTGGCTCATTCCCATAACCTCCAAGAGAGCCATAGCTGTATTTTTTTTCAGCAAGTTTGATCCAGAATATTGATGGACATTCTCATTGGCAATACCAGCCAACCCACAAATTAGTGCAGCCAATGGACTTCCTTTTCCCACATTATGAAGGGAGGTAAATGAAGGGCTGGCCTGTGGGAACTGTTCTTCGGTCTTCCCTGGTCTGGCTGGACCATTCAGGTGTTGGGATTGGAATTCCAGACTGTCATAAGCCTATGCCTTCATGATCAGAGACAGAGACATGCCTCTGTTTCCCATCCTCAGCTGTGATGTTTTCATAACTTTGTATGCTAGAGCTACCCTTTTTCTATGAAGCACTGAGGATAAGCTGGCCTATGGCCCAGATCTCATTATCTTATTATCTCTCCTGGAAAGGTGACCAAGTCTGACTTAGAGCATCTTATTCTGACACCTTTGGTGGTAGTAATCCTTGTTGCAATATAAGTTGGAAAAGTCCTAAAGAGAAGTTCTTTAGAATTCAGAGACAGCCTTTGGGGGCAGGCAGGCAGGCAGGCAGGCAGGCAGGCAGGCAGGCAGGCAGGAAGGAAGGAAGGAAGGAAGGAAGGAAGGAAGGAAGGAAGGAAGGACTTAAATTAGGTCATAGGGCCAACATGCCTTTAGCTCAAGCTTTTAGAAATATCATATATGAAATATTTTTCTGTCGCTGGTATGAAATGCACGGGTACAATAATTATCTGAAAAAATGTCCATGCTAGATTTAACCCTTCTTCCCAGTTGGAATTCTTATGATATATTGTTGACTTTGAAAGAAGTCTGTAATAACTACCCAGTGAATTAGATTTGGCTGAGGAAATAGGGAAAAATTCACTAAATTGAATCTGAATCTTTCCACTTCCAATCCTGGATCTTAACCACCACATCAAAATGGTTTAAATGCTCACTGTAGTATTTAAATTAATGAGTGATATGATAGTTGTGATGCAAGTATTTAGGAGTAATTAATAGAGTTAAAAATCAGATTCTGACAGGTTGAGTTTATCTAGTAGCTGAAAAATCATTGAATCCAGTTGCAAAATGGTTGAATCTGTAATGAATTTTTATAAAACTGCTGCTGTTAAAAAAAAAACCAGAGAGAATAGAGTCTCCACAGATGGGGCAGAATAAATAGAACATAGGGATTAAGAAGCAAAATATGATGCTGTTTTGGTTAAATGAGTGGCAAGGTAAGACTTTAAAGATATCTAAATGAAAAGGCCTTGTTTTTCTAAATGTAATGATGCAGAAATGAAATGTAAGTTAGGAGAGTGTAAAAGACATTCAAAAAAAAGTGGGTGGGGAGGAGACAGATGGAAGCATTGATCCAGTTGGTCACAAGACTGTGACAAAAAAAAGCAGACGTGGAAAAATGGAGTTTGGAAGTAGAAATGAGTGCGTTTTTCTCTCTCTGTCGCAAGCAGGGAGAGAAGGTTGCACCACAAAGAGCTTAACTGGAGAAAGTGGAAGGAGATAGCGACTTGCTTTTTGGCAGCAAAATATCTAGTATTTGAAGAGATAGAAGAAGCAGCCGGGAGGCACAAGGGAGGATCGGGCAGCAATTTGTGGCTTTTTCCTGAATACCATCACTCTGCTAAACAAATAATTCCCAAGTCTGCATTACTATTATTACTAATCTTCTCATCCTTCTTTTCACCCATCTCTTCTCATTTATAACTGTAGGAATGTAACTTTGTTGCTTGTATTGTTATGATTTTTTATTGATTTCTCATCCTTCCTTTCACCCATCTACTACTGTTTTTATTTTTTTAAGGAATTTTTCATTGACTGTTTACTAGTATGATTTGATAGGCCCTAGCTTACTATTATGTTTCCCAGCATGATGTGATTGCCTATGACTACTACTGTTATACCTATGACTTTTGACGTATCTTTTCTTTGTATGAACACGGAGATCATATGCACCAAAACAAATTCCTTGTGTGTCCAATCACACTTCGCCAATAAAGAATTCTATTTTATTCTAATGTAAGAGACCATGATGGGTGATGGATCTCCAAGAAGAGAAAAGACCCAGAGTATTGACAGAAAAATATTGTGGTTTGAAGGACCAGATGCAGGCTAGATCAGAGGGACCAGGATGGAAAAGATACAACCTGGAAGGAGAGTTCAAGCTGCAGTGTGGGAGGAATGGTGCTACATGAGAATTTGCAGACTCAGCTGATGATTTAAGGTCTTGTGCAGGAAAAGGAGAGTATGATTATGGGGTGGGGGAGAGACCAACTGCCAGTTCTCAACTCAAACCTCTATGTATATTAATGGAGGTAACATTTCTCTCCCCATTCTTGGGCCCCAGGTTCTTAAAACAACGTGCAAAATTATTGAGGAGAGTCCTCCAAGGATTTTTTGGGAGGACCAATGTTTGACTTCAGAACAAATGTAAGACTGAGGAAATGCAGCAAATGGGCCCTGGTGTTAATTTGAATTTGGTGCCATATAGAAAGCATTGGGAATTGGGAACAGATACAGTTTAGTCCCTTTTCATTTTTGTTTTCACCAGGAGCTGGAGAATCGGGGAAAAGCACCATAGTCAAGCAAATGAAGTAAGTCTTCTTCCAACAATTCCTAGACATCCTTGCCATTGAAATTGTCAAATTCTATTCATAAGAAGTCTTTCTCATATAAAGTGTTGAATCGGTCTGCCCAAATTATTTTAAAAGATTGTTTTAATAAATGAATAAAATGGATTCCAAAAAATAAATAGCCTCTAGCAAGATCTTTATTCATAGCAATACAAATGAGGCCTGTGTATCAATACTATAGGCATCCTTCAAAAGTAAGACTGATATGTAACTGTTTTGCTTGGAAATCTCTTCCCCTAATCTGAGGGGAGGAGGGGAAACCACAATGGTGTGGAAGGTGATGGCAGCACAGGAGGTGAGGGTTTAGAGAGGGAGAAGGTTTATGAGCTACCTTTCTGGCTGAGGTAAAAAATAGTAGCCATTTTGTAAGAATGCTTATGACAGGATCTCAACATTCCAAACATGCCAGTTTTCCCAAAAACATTATCTATCCTTGCTCTCTATATATTCTTCGGTATGTTTTGTGTCTGAGGAAATTAAAAGTGTACCAATATCCCAACAGCCATCTTATTCTTATTTATTCTAGGTCTGCCCAATAAGTTGCAACACTTCACTGAGATTGATTGTTCTTTAACATATAAGCATGATCAAGATATATTAATGCTTAGCTGTAGCTATACAACATAGGACTATAGGCTACAGTAGGAAATAAATGCCATACAAAATTGTATGTGATGTGTCCATGTAATAATCATAAATCATTTATCATGATTTAAAGAAGTCTTTATTTTCACATACTATATTTTAGGTGCATGTAGAAAAAGTGTTTGGTATACATCAAAAACACCAAGTATGTATGCAATCAAGAAATATATTTGTCAAAGATGTAATTCAAAAGATTCACATATCATAAAGCCCCCATGAAATTGGTTGCTTTTGGGCCTACTGTGTTATATAAGCCAATGAAGAGTCATGGTTTATATAGGACAAATGTTGATATCACACTTTGTGTTAAGGAAAAAGTAAACAAATCTCATCTACTAATATTCAGATTTAGCATTATGTGTGAATTAGATTTACAAAGTATCCAATGGAATTCCATTCTTGAGAATATTGCAATCTCCCTTGATAACAGGGAAAAAAAAGAAATCTGGAGGTAGTTATAATAAAACATTCAAGGAAAAATGAATGAGATGCTGGGTCTCTCTGTAACAAGTAATTTGCCCGAGGAATTAGGAGAGGAAAAAGAGACAGTTGCATTTTGTTCAGAGTTCTTCAAATATTCTTAGTGCCGTGTTTTTCAACCTTGGCAACTTTAAGATATATGGACTTCAACTCCCAGAATTCCCCAGCCAGCACCTAATGTTCCCGAGAACTTCTGGACTGATTTTCTGTTGTTATCTTCCATAGAATTATCCATAAAGATGGTTATTCTTTAGAGGAGTGCTTGGAATTCATCTCCATTATCTACAGCAACACCCTGCAGTCCATGCTGTCCATAGTGAGGGCAATGGGCATCCTGAACATCCAATATGGAGACCCAGCCAGACAGGTTGGTCACTGAGGAATGGTTATGTTCATATCCGGTTGTTCTTTGGGCTTTTATTTATTTATCAAACTTATATGGCTGCTCATCTTACCGGAAGAAGTGACTCTAGTTGCAATAAATATATAAAAACAACCATTATAAAAGTATAAAACAATCATTCAAAGTTAAAGCATTATTAAACATTAAACAATTTGGTATCTTGTCGCTATCTTCCACAACAAAAATGGCTGATAAAAATAAAAGAAAATAGAAATGGTCAGTTAATGTGATTTGGAGAATTGGGATTATACAAACATTCAGAGAAATGACTTCCAAAGATAACAAAACAGATGTAGCTCTCACCTCACAATCAGGAGGCTGTGAGTTCGATCCTAAGTAGAGGCTAATATTTGGAATAGACTCTCCTGCTTGAGCAGGGGGTTGGACTACATGACCTCCAAGGTCCCTTCCAACTCTGTTATTCTAT
>JAOYMU010000098.1:89402862-89413023 GCA_025802295.1 Psammodynastes pulverulentus
CATATGTTTTAGTCTCCAGTCCCCTAATCATCCTGGTTGCTCTTCTCTGCACTCTTTCCAGAGCCTCAACATTTTTTTTATAGTGTGGTGACCAGAACTGGATGCAATACTCTAGGTGTGGTCTTACTAAGGCTTTATAGAGTTGTATTAGTACCTCGCTTGATCTTGATTGTATCCCTCTGTTGATGCAGCTTAGGATTGCATTAGCTTTTTTGGCGGCTGTTGCACACGGCTGGCTCATATTTAGCTGGTTGTCTACTAACACTCCAAGATCCCTCTCGCAGTTACTGCTGTCTGCAAAAGTTTGCAGAACAGCTAAAAGATTTCCTGTTTGCGTTTAAGATCTTTGTTCGTCACTTCCTGACTTCTTTAAAAAAAAATCAGTTTAGCCACTGTTCATTTTGAAGAAGCAAATTTGTTATTCTTCGTTACCATCATACATCCTTTAGTGGACTGAGGCTCCTGTGAAATTATACTGTGTATTAAATTTGGCCCTTAAACTCTGTAGCATGTTACCAGAAGCATTGACCTCCTATGGAAAACTCTAATAAGCACAATTGAACAGAATCCCATTTATAAATGCACCATGCAATGCAGGACTGAACTGTCCATCCTCAGTACTGAGCAGCACGTTCAATAAAGAACCAAATAAAAGTGTTAATTAACAATAGCACCACAAAATGAAACAGTAGGCTGCAAGGATTCCAATCATCCTTGTAGAGGTTTTTTTTTCCCTCTGAGAAACAGAAAGCTTACTGTAAAGCTTGGCACAGCTTAATTTGAAAAAGGGGAGGAAAGAAAAAAACCAAAGACTCGCCCCACTCAGCCTGCCTGCATTAATGATTTCCTGTGCAATCAGTGAAAAAACACCGGTGCCTAAAAGCTTTTTCCTACAGATATTCTTCCCTCTTTGTGGCAAGTCTGTGAAAATGCCTAATACATATCATCACATATTAATAAATTCGAATCATCCCAACAACTAAAAATTAGGAAAACTCAAGCTCAAAAAAAAGCAAAACTGTTTTCCTCTTATAATATTATACTTATAAAGGTTAAGAGAAACAGCATTCCACCTTCAGTATTTATATTTTATGTTGTAAGCCAACATGACAATGTTAGCTTTCTGTAGTGAATGCAGGAAATGGAGAACTATTTCAGTGGCTGCTCATAATTACGAAACTGCTTTCCATTGGAGTTGTGCTGGATCACGAGATTTGTTTTCAGAAGCATTGTTGAAAGCCGTTCATTTTATTTGACTTATCTTGCAGATAAATTCTTTTTATACACGGAATATAATTTTGTTTTGTAATAAGTCAGCTTTTCTCATTTATAGACTCTTTCTGTTGATCCCAAAGGAAAATATAAAACTTTTACTACCATAGGGCAAACATTTTATGATAGAAAAAAGAAAGGAAGGACTAGTCTGGCCTGTTGCTGATAATTAATCTTTATTTTTGATGCAAAGTAGCAAGAAGCAGTTTATGGACTAGCAGTAGTCCTAATACCTAAGTGTGCCAACCACTAACTTTTAAGTTTTTACAGACGCCTAATCATATATTTTTGGAAAGTAGTTGTGAAAACTGCTCTGATGGTATTAGCATTGTTGAAAAAATACTTCTGGATTTTAGAGTACTGCATTCAGAGAAAATGTGCGAAGAGCTATCATGTTCTCTAGAACAATACACTGTATGTACTTAATTTAACCCCTCTAATTTCAAGTTTTTTAGGAAAAAAATCATTTGAATATTTGTCTGTGTGTGTGTGTGTGTGTGTGTGTGTGTGTATCTATCTCGATTGAAATCATACAATTTTCCTATGGGTTAGAAGCCCTATCAAATGTTTTGGACTTAATTTGAACCAAGATGCACAGAAATGTGCAATTAATCCTTTTCTGCTCTTATAACTTGGAATATACAAGATTGTACGTTAACTAGCAGTACTCTCATGAATGAATGGCTATAAATTGCATCACCAGCTGTCTAGAAATATTCTCACATCTCATATTACACCCACCCCTCAATCAGACTATACTGCTTTAATTCTGTAATATTTACAAGATACAACTTAATTTAAGATTAAATAAGCTTTCCAAATAATTATAATGTATTCTCTCAGACAAAATATGTCCTTTTCAAACAAATATCTGCAAACTAGTTGCTTACTGAAAAGTTTTGAAATTAGAGCATCCTGAATGTGTGTCAGTAACTCCTCAACTCCTATCTGTTGGAATGTGGCAACATCATAATTTTTATTACGGTCACAGACCAGCATTAAGAATGTGGCAACATTACACTGGTTTAAAAGGTGGTCTTTAGAGATCCTAACTTGCATAGAAGACAATGAACAAACTTTGACTTCAGTTAGGTTGTGACATATTAGCAAAACATACTAAATTGATTCATATCGTTCTTATCATTTACAAGGAACATGGCATATGGTGCAAGTATGACTAAAGTTGATAGCCTGGCTTACATCTTCGCTATTTGTTAACTTGTTTAAACAAATATTTCTTTGCTGCCTTCCAGAATTCAAGGTGATTTACAAGGTATGTACTTTTCAAAAATACCATAATGCAACACAAAAAATATAAAACAAATCCATCTATCTCACTAAAATTTATTGGGGGAAAAAAAACATTATGACAAAGCATGATTGACTAAAGCCATGATAATGAAATGCAATTTCTATAGTTCAACTGGTGATGGCTACAGTTCATGGAAGATTATGTGGTGAATAAAAAATATGAAATGATGAAAAGCATGGATTAATGGATGAGAGCATTTTGATCTAGTACTTAAGGCACTGTGCTAGAAAACAGGAGGCCATGAGTTCTAGTTCTGCCTTAGCCATGAAAGCCAGGTGGGTGACCCTGGGCCAGTCACTCTTTCTCTGCCCAGCTCACTTCATAGGGTTGCTGCTATGGGAAGAACAGGAGGAAGAAGAAGGTGTGTTGGATATGTTTGCCTCGAGTTATTTGTAAAAATAATAAAGGTAGGGAACCTATGGAGATTTTCAATCATCCAGGTCATGGTGGTCCTAAAGGTGCTTTTCCGAAAGGCAACTGGACTTTCTTGATTTTTTTTCCTTTGAAATGTTTCACTTCTTATCCAAGGAGCTTCTTTAGCTCTGTTTAATTTTGAACTGATGAAGCTTCTTGGATGAGAAGTGAAATGTTTTCAAAAGAAAAAAAACCAAGGAAGTCCAGTTGCCTTCTGGAAAAGCATATTGGAGGCAATAAAGGAGGGAGGGAGGGAGAGGAGAAAAATGTCTGACTGAAATAAGAAAAAGGAGAAGAAACTGATAAATAGCAGAACTGATACAATTGAAGGACTAAGATGTGTATCAAGAAAGCATGAACTGATATAATATAGATTGCTAGGGATGCATCTGAAGTAAGCATCCATAGGGTGGTGCTAAGTTTATGTTGCCTTGCCATTATGGTAATGAAGAAATAGATTAAAAGCTCTGGAAACATATGCCATATTCTAAATCAATGCAATCCATGAAAAAAAATACATTGTAAGAAAACAAATGGTTGATTTGGAATAAGCCAAAAGAGTACAGAAAAAAAATACTGGATCATCTGGCTTACTGAAGAATAAATAATGATAGTGACTGTTGAGTGTCTGTGTTTCAAATACTGAAGTAAAAGCATTATTCATATGTGAACCTCACAAAGGAAGGAAACATGATTGATTTGGTTGCTCACGATCAATGAAGGATAAAAAGTAATGTGAGAATTTGAACATGGGACAGATTAGGTAGTTGTCCAAATAATTCTTAGGGAAAAACTGGACATAGAAGAAAAAGGGGGAAAGTGATAGTAATTAAGAATAAAAATAGAGAAACTGTCTAGGACTGAACTGTTACTACTACAGTTACTGGAAGTACAACCTCTATATAAAATGTTTAAAGACAAATAAAGTGAATGAAGGGATATAGGATATAAAACAGAAAATATGGAAACCATTTGGAGCATATTAAAAACAGCTGCTACAGAGCAGTTAAATATGAAAAGGGATGCTTGGTAAAATGAAAAAGGTTACAGATGAAAAAAAATGCTTATAAGGTAAGGCTTGTTACATAAAATGAGGATATGAAGAAGGCGCTGTGTAACATTTAAAAAGAGAAAAAAGAACGAAGAATATAAATAGCAAGGGATAGTACTGTACACATTAAAAAAGAGGCAGAGAAAATGCAACGTGATTTTTGACCCAAAAAAAACTGATTTAGCAAATGTACAAAGAGGGATGAACAGGGAGCATCCCAACAAAATGAATGAAATTAAAGTGATGAACATGTCTGGGATGAAACCAGAATGAGGTGAAATTGGAATAATGTTGCAATGATTTATACAAGAGTGATAAAAGATATGTTGAATTGGAATGAATGCTATAAATGGTAGTTTCCATAAAAAAATGATAAACAATTATGTTAGTGAAGTGTGCCTCTTCAAAGCCATTCCTTTATCCTTCCTTCGTTCTCACTACTCCAACATCATCCTCCAGTCTATTGAATATTTCCTCTAGGAAAAGCAGTGGGCAATGGTAGAATTTTCTAGTCTGTCTTCAAAACACAGCTTCAATAGGAAAATGCACACATTGGCATTACTTGATTGCATTAGCACTGATGACCTTAACTAGTTTGGGTAAGGAAACAAAGAAAACAACCAAGCTCAGAAAGCACCAAGCACCCCAGATTACTTGATTGTTTTGTTTCTTTAAAATCCCTCTAGTTTAGGGTCTTTCATTCTCTTTTGATTGCCTAACCATACATTTCCACCTGAATGCCTAAATAATCACTAAATGAACTAAATGTAAATCGAAGATTACCTGCAATGAAAGCAGCATTGGGGTTTACTCCCTTTGATTTTTTAGATTTTTAGATACAAAACCAGAAGAGTCTTTACATATATTGCAAACTTAGGAGATGTTACTAAACAAAATGCTACAGTGTAACAACAAGAGTTATATACCAAGTACTTTAATTTATGGCAATACCAGTATCTGCAGGCATTGCCTGCAGTACTATTTAATTGCACTGTTCTGATAAGATCACTATGGTTACCAGGCTACCATCTGTAGCCTTCTCTAACTTTATTTCGGCGGAGCGGAAACACCAATCTACTAGAAGCAAGCAGGTCAACGTCATCTACACAACAAGTTGCAATTACTCCAGATAGGTAAAATTACAAGTTGAGAATAATGCCAGCCTATGCATCTTCTTAGTTTTGAACACCAACACTCTGACTGGATTTACACACTGTACTTAGCGATAATGTAATCTGCATGATTTATCATGATGCATGAGAAAACAGCCAATTGAATTTATTAAATAAGACGCTAGCTTAGCACGATATAAAAACAAACCTGTATGTGCATCTCACATCCATGTTGAAAAACTCAAAATCAACCTCACATCTCTAAAAGCATTGCATAAGTAAATGGTGTACTAGAGAGGGTTGCTGACAGTTGGATCTGAACACTTTGATGGACTAATCACTTTCTCTGGCTGGTTACTGATTTGGTACAATTGACTGCAGCAGGGCTGTCAAATTCGTGACCCACAGGCCGGATGCGTCACGCACTGGCCATGCCCACGCCCACAACACCATGAGGACATGAGTTTGACATCCCTGGACTACAGTATGGTTGTCCCTAGCTTAAAGCTCTGTTCTTATCATTCAGCATGGGCTGTGCTCTAATTCTGTAAAGAGCACTAGAAAAGAGAAACTAGTAATTTATCTCTATAAGTCTACAAAAGAAAATTGAAAGAGTTTAACAATTTTGTTTTAAATCTCTGAAATGACACAGAGCGCCTCAATAAACTGGTTTGTACAAATGAAAATATAAAAACAATAAGCCATGCCCTAAACATTTAGGAAGACAGCTCTGCTGCCTTCTAGTAGCAGTTTTATATTCTGACAGAAATACCTGTATGTTTGCAGTCTGGTTTATGTGTGCGTGGTTGTATATATATATTCCCTTTTAAAAGTTAAAACAGTCATTACAGAAGCATGGAAATTCAACATATGTTATTCTCCTCAGCATCAGGTATGCTCAGAGAGAAATAGTGCATGCAAATTGAACCAATGAACCAAGCAACAGAAGAAACGAAGAAACAGAAGCTTCGAGTCTGTAACCAAGATTTACTCAGGCTTGATTACTACTCCAGATGAGATCAGAAAATTCAGTATCCCTATAACAATATTTCTACTCAGCTAAATTAGATTAGAACTTTAAAAAACAAACGTGTTTGAATAAATATGAATCAAAGGATGTAAAGTAAAAGTATTTTGCTGAAAAACAGGTGGTGAAAGCAATCACCTGAAAACTGAAAACAAAGGCAACAGGTGAAACTAAGACATGGTAACCTAGAGAGCTTCAGGAAGAGAAAGTTTAAAACTAGTTTTTAATCTAGCAGGCTCAACTTTGCTGCTGCACAATTAAAGTAGAGGTAGGCAACGTGTGAGTATCCAGATGGTGAGCAACAACTGACAGATACAAGCCATCAAGGGTGTTTTTGGAACTGTATCCTTAAGCCACCCATATATTGCATCCATTTCTCTCCTGGTTTTCCCAGGAAGTAACACAGAGTCAGGTCCCTATGGTGATAAATTCTTCTTTGTCAGAGAGTGGTCCTCCAGGTTTGAAGGAGGTAGTAGTTTGCCATCTCCTCAAGAAGCCTGGACTGAATATTTTTAGGACAATTTTTCTTGTATCTTTAATCTTCCTTTTGGGCGGTAACGTTTCTGAGAAGGCGATAATGTTGCAATTTTAGAGAACTCTGAAGGAAGTTGATTAGGTATCTGGATCCCTTTCAGCCTGGTTCCAGGCCTGGGCAAGGAAGCAGACTTGCATTGATTGAACTTGTGGACAATTTCTGGCAGGAGCAGAGGTGTGTTCATGATTACTCTTCTTGATCTCTCAGCAACTTTTCATGCTATTTGTATGAACTTTGGAAATTAGGAGCAAGAATCATAGTTCCATTGTTTTCCTCCTTCTTCTGGGGTCAGTTCTAGTCCATTTTTTGGAGGAAAAAGATCTAGCCCATTGCACTTGCTTTGCAGGATGCCTTATGGCTCAACATTCCCTCCAACTCTTAATAACTACATAAAACTGTTGGAGGAAATCATTCACTGGGCATGGAGTGAGGTATCATTAGTATGTTGATGGTACCCAGTTTTATATTTCATCCCCGACTAATCCAGTGATGTAGTAGAGTTTCTGTCTCAATATTTCAAGACGGTGAGGGTCTGAATGGGAACGGCTTCAGTTCAACCAGATCAAAGTTTGGATTTTAAAGCTTTCTGAAACAGTGAGTTTCCATCTCTTTTTCAGGATAAAGTTGTACTATACCAAAACAGAATTGCTATGATGCAACTTCGGGGTCCTCCTGGACTCTCGCCTCGCTTTGAAGAGGCGGCAGCCATGGCCAAATGGACTTTTGCACATCTTCATCTTGTGGCCAATTTAGTCCTTATACACTAGTTACTCTTGAGTGAATTAATAATGCAATTTAGCTGGAATTGCACTTGACGAGCACCCAGATGTTATAGCTGGTACAGTCATTTATTTATTTATCTATTTATTAAATATTTATATGGCTACCCAATTTTCTCTCAGTGACTCCAGGAGACTTTACTAGGTTGAAATCCCACTACAAAACCCAATAATCCCCACCTGTTCATACAGCAGCACAAGTAGTTATGATGCAAGTTGATGTTTTCAACTTGTTCTGCAAGTTGGATTGGCTTCCAGTTTACTTCCAAGTGCAATTCAAATTGTTGCCATTTATAAAGCCCTTATTAGCAAAGGATAAGGTTAATTGCAGGACTGCCTCTTTCTCTCTCCAAATTTTTACCTGTTCTTCTAGATCAGAGGTGTCGAACACCACGTTACATATCGGGATTTTTTTCCTCTTCACTAAACCGGAGGTGGGCGTGGCCAGCGTGTGATGCATCCCGCCCACCAGTCACGAGTTTCACAGCCCTGTTCTAGATCCAGCAGGAGAGGTTGTTGCAGGTCCAGTCAAACAATCGAATCTTGTAGAAACGAGAAGGCAGTCTTTTTTATTGCTTTGTCTGCCCTCTGGGAAAATGGTTCCATCCAAGATCAAGTTGGTCCTAACCACACCAACTTTTCAAAAGACTCTTAAGACATGAATGTGTTCCCAGGCATGTGGGTCAAACTGTTACTTAGAATCTAATTCTAATATTGTAATTCTAATATTTTAAGGCTGTTATCTGTTATATATTATGTGTGTATTATTTTTAACTGTCGAAAGCCACCCAGGGTGGCTATTATGGAACTGAAGGCTATTTATATCAAGTAAATAAATTACCAAATTAACTGATAATTCAGATCGCAGAATGCAAAAAGGAGGGACTTCCTGACATGTTTAATACTATGCCATATGCTTAAGACCAGCAATAAGTGTTTACTTTGCATATTCCCACAAGTTGGAAGTAGTAAGTTTGCCTTTGACTGAATCATATAAATGCACAATGAAATCCTAATATACCAGCATTACTGGCACATCTTTTGAATGCAGTACAGAGAAAAATTCAAACAAAAATCCCTCCAGAGGAAACAATAACAATTTTTAAGTTCTTCAAAATATATCACCTTGCTCAAACAAGACAAGGATACAAAAAAGTAGATTCAAAAGGCAGGTCAATATCACTTGAGAATTATTGTAAGGCTTCAATACATTCTTTCACAAAATGGCTCCTGAATACATTAATCAATGAATCTTTTTACTTCTGTTAATCACCACAGCAGCCATGTATATGATAAATAGAGGTTCTTATAGGAAAAGTTTCCCTCAGCCAAAATTTCTAGATTCAATCTGATAATAAGGAGTGCTAAATAAGACTCTAGGTTGAAGACTCTTACAGTCCATGGTTAAAAGCAGGTATCCTACCTTAGTGGAGCTAAGTTCTATTTTAAGTTCTATTGTATTTTTAATTGTATCGGTTGTTGTTTACTTTTTATCTTGTTGTGAACTGCCCCGAGTCTGTGGAGATGGGGCGGTATAGAAGTCTAATTAATAAATAAAATAAATAAATAAAGTTGCCAGATGTCCCGCTTTCCAAAGCGAGACATCATTGACCGGGGGGGGAGCACGCATGCGCAGAAGAGTGGGGGAGAGCGTAGCGAAAGTGCGCAGAAAAAAATTATTTTTTTATTCCGTTAACTCCCCCAAAAGTCAAAAAGTCCGATTTTCGATAATAATTTTTAAAAAATATTTTTTTATTATTATTGAAAATCGGGATTTTTTGACCATGTCCCAGGACGCGGGACAAATTCCCAAAAAGCGGGATTGTCCCACGAAAATCGGGACGTCTGGTCACCTTACTTATGCACTCACCCTTGAAGCCTCTTCTCTATGTCTGAACTCTTGTGCTACCTATCTTTCAACCTCTGTGTCACGCACAAGCCATGCTCACCCCATCTCCACAAATGGGAAAAACGTTGTAAAACTTCACACGACGACAAAGTGATGTGGCATGGATTAGAATGATATAGTCGTAATTACAGTGGTGGATTGGACACCCATGGATTAGAGTGATATAGCTGTAATAAAAATTAAGTCAGTAGGATTGTCATTTTTTAAAAAAAATATTAAGCCTGAATGAAGCTTGCCTAAAATCCAGAAGAGTTTTGCTGAAGAACTTTCTTCTGTATTGAAAACTGTATTGAAACAACTAAAAGTCGCACCTTTCGGTCTTGATGTACATTTGCACAAACAACAGGCAGTGCACATTGAAGCATGACTGCTGTGAGCACTGAAAGCATGTCTCTGCATCTTCCACCAACACCCCTAAAGGCTGCTCTATCATGAAAGCTCACACAGAGGAAAATTGTGTGATGTATCCCATTAAATTTCTATACTGTATAATGTGCTTGTTTTAACCACATTATGCCATGTCCAGGGGCCTAATTGTAAGATATGAGCCTTGGTGGTGCAATGGTTAGAGTGCAGCACTGCAGGCTACTTCTGCTGCCTGCCAGCTGCCTGCAATTTCGCAGATCGAATCTCACCAGGCTCAAGGTTGATTCAGCCTTCCATCCTTCCGAAATGGGTAAAATGAGGACCCAGATTGTTGGGGGCAATAGGCTGACTCTGTAAACTGCTTAGAGAGGGCTGTAAAGCACT
>JAOYMU010000098.1:89413123-89425961 GCA_025802295.1 Psammodynastes pulverulentus
GACTTCAACTCCAAGAATTCCTCAGCCAGCAAAGCTGGCTGAGGAATTCTGGGAGTTGAAGTCCATAAGTCGTAAAGTTGCTAAGGTTGGAGACCCATGCTCTGGGAAGTCCATCTTTTCTTGCTTTCCAGAGTCGCCGACCAGCTCCACATTGTAAGACCCAGAACAGGAGAAGAATTCAATGTCAACCATCAGGCATCTTACTGGGATTTGGTTTCCAAAAGGTTACGACCATGATTTTTTAAAATCGTCTAGAACAGAACATGCAGTTATGTTCCCTGTCATAACAAGACCACAAAAAACAAACTTCCTTAAAGCCAACCCCAATGCAGCTGCTAAGTCATGCCAGGAGCAGGCTGCACATACATTTTCCCCACCAAAGGAGAATGGTTGGATGACTGGGATAAAAATAATTGTGTGTGTTTTTTTAAAAGAGGAATCCAACTCATCTGCCACCCCTGCCAAAGTGGCATTGTATGGCACAGTGTTGCAAATTTGCAAACAGTGATTTTATCAGTGGATGGATGGGGGGGCGGGGAGTTAAAATGCTTTAGTTTTACATATGTGGAAAGCCCAGTAGCAAATCTTAAAATTTTTTATCCATGCTAGCTAAGAAAAATCATGCCATATAACTTGGGAATCAGCGCAAGTCTTTTGTGGCCGTCTCATTTCTTGTTATTTTTGTGGCTCCTTTGAAGCGTCATCTCCTCACAGTTTCTGTACCGATCTTTCTCCTTTCCGTACAAGGTAGTTTGGAAGTCATCAAAATGCAGATCATGCAAATATCACTGTATATAGGTAGATAGGCTTTTGTAAATCTGTTTTGGAGTACAGATTTAAGGATTTCCTTGCTACAGCATGCACACAGTCCTGGAACTTGGCGCAGCTGGAGAGCTTTGCTCTCCACACCAGATCGAAGACCAGAATGCAAGAAGGCACCAAACAACATTCATGTTAAAAAACAGCAACTAAAGCAACGGCATCCATAAAGATAACTCTATGAAAGCAATCTGGATTCGATTTTAAAAATCCAGAAGCAGAAAGAACAAGAAAGGCATTTGCAAAGAGATGGGATGGCATAACTCCCTCTTAGGGAGCATCGGCTAAATGCATAGTGCTCAGGCGTGGATTATTCCCCCAATGTGGGAAAAATATAAACATTGCAAATAATAATCGTTTGGCCACTGCATTTCTCCACTTTTTTTGTTCCCTTGTTCCGGAAAATGGCATTTGACAGCCCTACTAGGAGAATTAGGACAAGAACCCTAATCTTCTTTATCATCTCTAATGTTCCCTTTCTAAATAACCGGTCCTTCTCCTCTGTGAAGACACCCGTGGCCTTATTTGAAAACCTTTTGTTTCAAAGGAGGTCATCTGCCCATTATCTTCTAGGAGAAATACTTGGCCCCTCCAGATTGTCTTCTTCGTCTCTTTCCACCTAATGCCCTGACTTCAGCTTAGGCAGCCATTGGTCTTTTTAGCTGCTGAAAGCAACAGCTCGCAAGACAGCTATAAGGGAACACCATCCCCAAGAGAAAAATAAAAACGCAAAAGGCCCCTTTCTTTGGTCAAGAGCAAGGCAGCGTATGGTTTTCAGTGCTAAGAGAAGCATGCAAAGTGAATGCAGAATGTGAATCTTTTGTCCATCTTCCCTTCAAACAAAATAAAAATAAAGATAAAAATCCAATGAGGGGCGATTTCTCTACCCCTATTGGTTTCACACGGAAAAAGAAGATTTAAGAAACACAATTCTACGATTGCTTTAGAAAGCAAAAAACACTGAAAAAGCCCATCCAGCAGAAGATGAGCCTGGAATCTTGCAGTGAAGGATGGCGGCAGCAGTGGTGGTGGTGGTAGTGGGGGGGGGGTCTTCATGCCAGCTCAAGTCCTTTGGATCGTGGAGGCACTATGGAAACTAGGAGCTGCTTTTGTCATCTTTTAAATCGTACCTGCAAGATAAGCAAAGCCTTTTCTGATTTGGGAGGAAAAGAAGAAGAACAAAAAAAAAAAAATAATCCCCAGAAAGCCATCTCAAGTTGTAAACCAAGTTGCCCGGGAAAGCAGAATTTCTGCTCCTCGTTCTCCCGCATTCAATTTATGCATGGGAATGCAGGTAGTCCTCGGTTTATGACCTGTCGCTTAGCAACTGTTCAAAGTTACAACAGTCCTACCTGGGTGGTAGGTGTGACCTGGATTCAAAGTTCTGAAGAAGTCAGTCTCTCTCTCTCACACACACACACGCACACCAGTCATATGGCTGCACTTTGGGGGCTCGGCAACTGGGGCTGCTTGGAGCATCTGGCGGTCATGTGACTGCATTTTGCAATGTTGTTGTTTTTTTTGCCCAAAACTGGCATTTTATTTGTGTTTTGGCAAAACCAGACCATAACAAACGATGAGTTAATTACCACCAAAAATTTTTTTGTAAAATCAGGGTTGATCACATGACCAACCCACTTTACAACCTTCACTATTTATGACTGTGATGGGCAGGCTCCATTAGGAGTGGTGCCGTGGCCTAGAGGTGGAGCTCTCACCTCACAATCAGGAGGCTGTGACTTCGATTCTAAGTAACGGCAGGAATTTCTCTCTCCGGGCACACTGAGTAAATATCAGCTGCGAACTCTGTATTGGTGACAGGAAGGGCATCCGGCCAGTAACCACTCAACTCCATTCAGTTGCCCTGACTCCACCCCAAAAGGGATTATGGGTCATTAAAAGACAAAAAAAAAATTGGGTAGGCTCCATTATGGTCATAAGACCTCTAGAGATGTTACCTCTTTGGTTGAAGGAAAGGGAAGTGAGATGAACCCCAGTACTTAGGAAAGCTTCATATATGATGTTGCTACAGCTATCCCTACAGCTCGTCTCCCTTTCCTTGAAACTATATGTCCTTATTTTATATTTCTCTTGCCCTTCTTATAGGAAAGGATACTCAAATTAGGCCTACTCTTTTGAATATTCTCTACTTGGCAAGGAAGGCCTTTCCAACCACCGGCATCTTCTGTAGCAGGGTCAAAAAAAAATGGCTGTCATGGCATGATAACCAGTGCTGTGGAGTCGGAGTCAAGGAGTCGGAGGAAATTTTGGGTACCTGGAGTCGGAGTCAGAGTCAGCAAACAATGTACCGACTCCGACTCCTACTAAATTTAGATTGGAATTAAAAAAAAAAGCAAGTTTAAATGTCCCTTCCTTAGAACTCTATATTGAATTGATATTTTTTTTGCTAAGCCTATAATTGCTTTTCAAGTTTAATATAAACCATTTCTAGGTTTTACAGATTTTAAAGATTTTTGTTCATATAGATAAGCTTTTTTTGTTCTAATGTGGTTTGTATTTTTGAACTGGTAAAGTTCCTGTTCCTGATGTTTATGCCT
The DNA here is from genome assembly GCA_025802295.1 of Psammodynastes pulverulentus. Taxonomy (NCBI): domain Eukaryota; kingdom Metazoa; phylum Chordata; class Lepidosauria; order Squamata; family Psammodynastidae; genus Psammodynastes; species Psammodynastes pulverulentus. The sequence goes on from JAOYMU010000098.1 coordinate 89,416,501, forward strand.
GCTGCTACTATCCAGCCACTTGATTAATTAATAAAAAAAAATTAATAAAACTTTGTTGTTTTCATTGCGTTTGTCTTTTGCTTAAACTGTTCAATACAGTAGACTGTTGGCTTCCCAGCCAGTAGTCCTGTGGTAATGACATGAATGTTGCCTTTCTTTCCTTCAAGGAATGTATAAAATACATTCGCATATTAATACAGAGGAGTCGGAGTCGGAAATACAAAAAACTGAGGAGTCGGAGTCGGAACATTTATCTACCGACTCCACAGCCCTGATTCTTACTTATGTTACATTTATTTGTATGTTATGTTTATTCTTATATTATTTACCTTGTAAGCTATTGATGAGTCAAATAAATAAATAAATAAAATCAAACCACAGCAGGATTAAGTGAAATATATGAGTCCAATTAAAGAGTCCTTTATTAGAGACTTAACAGTTGCTGTAATATTTTTTAAATCACAGAGAATTTTTAAAACCAGTTAAGGTTGGAGCACTCACAAATGTTACAAGTGAACACAATTTTCAAACCATCAGGCAAGTAACATTAGATTTTGTACCCCAGAGACCATTATCCTTAGGTCTTTGCTTGGGTAAAAGGTAAACAGAATGTAATCTTCCCACCTACAACACTGTAGTTCATAAATGACAACTCACAGAAACCAATTTGCTTGACATTTATATATTACCATAGGTATTATGCTGATTCCCAATTTGACAATTCCTAATCCAGATTATTTAGAATAACTGCACAAAAATGTTCATACTATGGCAATAATTACGCCAAATCCCACACACAAATAAAAAAGGCTGTTACTTTCTGTTTGCACTTCCTGGGAGGTGATGCTATTCAGTATCTTCAAAACACTTGTACAAAATGAATGCAACTGAACCATTAATAGAAAAAGTGAGGAACTTGTTATATCATGTGGACCTTTGTGGAGGAAATAATCCTTCCTAGGATTTAAAAAACAAAGGAATATTTTAAAAGCTCACCAATATGACTAGGAGCATTCAGATTTTTTTTTTCTCTCGGATTCTATTGTATACATCCAAGTGTCTGTATTAGGAACATTTTTAATTTTTTAAAAAGCCTTTGAATCAAATTAGGTTTAACAAACACAATATATGGACTAAGCATATTTTAAATAACAAATCAAACTGATTATTATGTGGAGTCCTTGGTGCTGAGCTTGGTTGTTTGCTTGCAGACTGTTCGCTACAGCCCTGGTTGATAGACCCTTGATTGTTTATTATTTACTGCTTGATTGTGTCTGGTTTAATCCCTGCTTATCTGGGTGTTGATTGCTGGTGAGGTGTTCTGGTCTTTTGTTCCCTTTTTTCCCCATATTGTCTCTCTTGAATGGTGTGCAAATGTTTATTTCTATGTGCCTGTTGATGGCTAATTTGTCTGAATGCCAAGCTTCCAGTAATTCCCTAGCATTTTTTTTATTTAGCTTAGTCTAGGATGCTTACTTTCCCAGTTGAAACTGGTTAAGCTGATTAATAAATGGTCAAAATTAGTGATGAAATAAGGAGTGATCGAGAAACTAATTTAAAACATTATGCATGTAGTCATTACAGATAGTTCCCTACTGAGGGATTATTTTCTGAGAGGCTATTCATAAGTCTATTTTGTTCAAGTCAAGTCTATTTTGTTCCAGGGCAGGGACAGGCCAGTCATCCCACAAGCCACTGGAACACTCATTGTAGAAATGTCACCACCCTGCATGACCTGTGTCCAGAGGAGTGAGATGCATGCTGGCCTTAACCTAAGAAGCAGTGATGTGCAATACCACTACCACTATCACTACCAACTTCATGGTGATAAGTTGAGATGTATTTGGGGTGGGCTTCCAAGCAGTAAAGGCTCCTACCTCCAGGTCCTGATAGCGATGCTTGTGCTGCCCCATTTCCCTGCCATGAGTCTGCCTGAGGTTGTTCAAGGGAGACATGGATGCAGGCTATCCTTCCAGGCAATCCCAGGCTCATGCCATTCTTTCTTCTACATCTGATTAAGCCTCTTTCCTAATCAGCATTCAGGCGGGGTGGACGCCTCTCTGCCTCAATGACCTGCCCCCTCCAGAGATGCTTAATCCCTCTTTCTGGTGGGTCCACTCCTACATCTATTCTGTTAAGACAATTCCACTGTTTTCTAAAGCAATTTATTTTGGTTATGAATCAAATAACTGTGATACAATTTACTTTGCAAATTGACTAGATAATTATGAATATATATTTTAATCCTTTTAGTACGAAAAAAGGTTAAAAGAACATACTCAGTAGTATAACTGTGGGTCAAATATAACTGAGGAATAAACTAATTTCTATATAATGTAGGTCTTCCTAAAATAACAAATAATCAAGCTTCCTTTTCAGGCACATCCTTATCTCTTCAAGAAATAATACATATATTGAAAATGTCCCCATCTGGATCATAGGTGGTGTAAGAGTATATTCAATTCTTTGTCTCAATATTACTAGAGGTCTATAATGTCTTTTTTTTTTTTTAAATTACACTCTCCTTCAGGGATGTATGTATGATGTGATTTGATTTCCATATTAAATATTGTTGCAGAAATATTACCACCGACTTCTGACTCAGAGATAACAGATGATATTCCCTTTGAGTATTCATCTTGCACATAAAATGTCACCAAGTACATTAATTGACTGACCCTTTGCACATATATTCATTGTGGTAGTCTCCCAATGCAATAAAATGTTTATAATATGGTATATTCAAAATTTGGGGAACTGCATTTTTTTTTTAATCAACTGAATTAATCTGTGGTATTTTATTGCCAGAATTCTCTCTTTAACTATCAAGATATTTTACAGAATTCATCAAAGACGTCCTTAATCTCCTCTTATTTGTAATTTGATACTTAAAACTAGTCAGTTTTAAATATGTTACTGTAAAGGGCATTTGCATTGTCTAAAAGTAGGAAAGGGCAATTAAAGCATCTCTTTATAATTTGGTAAAGATAGATTAGTAGCATATAAAACTCCCAAAATATTATCAATATGTGTCTTGAATTATTGAATTGTATTTTTTATAAATAATTAAAGAGTATGGCACCATTTAAAGAACAAATAGGCAGAAAATCCTTAGAATTTTCCTTTCAATCATTTTCTTATTCAGTAAAGCTCAAAATATTTTTTAAAAAAGTTTTATAGTAGAAGGGCACAGTACCAGGTTATCTGCAGAACTGCATTTCCTTTGTTTTTACGCAAAAAGAAAATACAGCCCAACCTACCAAAAACATATCCATAAAAAACAGAGTAGGAATACAAATTGAAATAAGAAAGAAAATGGGAAGAGAAAACCTGTCCACACTAGACAAGTTCAGATTCCAGGGAACTTACAGATTACATTTCAGAGTTCTGAAGGAGCTGCCAGATGAGATCTCATAACCATTTGTACCATACCTTCCAAAGATCCTGGAGTACCAGGAAACTACCAAAGGACTAGAAAAAAGCTGATGTAGTCACATCTTCAAAAAAAAAAAGTGTGTGGGGGGGGGGGAATAGATCTGACAGGAAACTACAGACCAATCAGCCTGACATCAATACTTGGGAAGATTCTGGAAAAGATAATCCAACAACTGATCTGTGAACACCTAGAAGCAAGAAAGTTATTACCAGAAACCAATATGGGTTGTCAAAAAGAAATCATGCCAAAAAAATCTTATTTCATTCTTCAACAAAGTGATTAAATTAGTTGATCAGCAAAATGCTGTGGACATAGTACACTTAGATTTCAATAAAGCATTTGATAAAGTAGATCACTACCTACTTCTTGGAAAGCTAGGAAGATATGGGATAGACAGCACCACCACCAGATCGGTTTGTAACTGACTGACAAATGTTACTCAACATGTAGTCCTCAACGGAATTCACATGGAGGGAAGTAAGCAGTGCGATACCCCAATGTTCCATTTTAGACCCAATGCTCTTCAATATCTTCATAAACAATCTAGATGAGAGAATGAAAGGGGAACTCATCAAATTTGTAGACGACACTAACCTGGCAAGAATAGCCAACACTCCAGAAGTTCAAGATTAAAAAAAAATTCTGACTTGAACACTAGGCCTATCTAACAAAATGGAATTCAATGTAGATAAAAGTAAGGTTTTACACTGAGCAAGAAAAACCCAACTACATAGGTACAGACTAGGTGAAATGTAGCTTAATGAAAGAGATCTTGGAGTCCTAGAAGACAATCACTTAAATATGAGCCAACAGTGTGGGCAGCAGCCAAGAAAGTCAATGCAATCCTAGGCTGCTTTAACAGAGGGATAGAATCAAGATCAAGATCCATCTGTTTTTACTTTGTCATTAGGGGGGACTGAGTGTAGATTAATGAGAAAAAAATGAATTCAACAACTGTAGAATCAGGCTGCAGCATAACAAAATTGACAAAAGTGAAGGGGGGGTGGTCTGAATACTTTCTAAATGTACTATATATTCTAGAACATAGACTATAGAATAATAAGAGTTGGAACGGACCCAAAGTAACCAAAATGATGTGATGAGCTTAAGGGAATTCTGGAGGAATTATAACTTGTATGATGCTATCAAAAATATTGCTGATTCTTGTGATGAAGTGAAGCAAAAAAATATGAAGGGATGTGAAATAAATTGAGCACCAATTCATGCAAGCACGTAGGGGTTTTCTGTGGTTGATATTGGTAATCAACCAAACCGCAGTTAGACAACAGTGAAAATGATGTGCAGTTACCTGACCAAAGAATTGACCAATGAAGACCTTATGGAACGAGAGCAGCAAACGAGTATTTGTGGAAGAAAACTGGGGCCTAAAAACTGCAGAACTGAAGGAGGTTTTGACAAAAGAGCTGAAGCCTTTTGTCTCATTGAAGGAGGAATTGCAAAGTTAGAGGAGCAAGATTTTATACAGTAAACAGAAGTTTACTGTATAGTTAACAAAGGCCTTAGCTAGTACAAGGCCACTTATGATGAGAAAAATAAAAATTCTGTACAAACCTTCAGAATAACAGCGTTGGAAGTGACTTTGGAGGTCTTCTGGTTCAACTCTCTGCTCAAGCAGGAAGCCCTATATTATTTCAGAAAAGTGGTTGTCCAGTCTCTTTTAAAAAAAACTCCAGTGTTGAGTACTCACGATTTCTGAAGGCAAATCATCCCAATGATCAATTGTTCTAACTCTTAATGGCTCCTAGTTTAATTGACAACCAAACTCAGAAATAGTAACTAATGGTTACTTCACCTAGGTTTAATCATGCCTGAAATATAGATAAATATATGTCAGGATATGTAAGTACTTACTAATATTCTTTTGGATGGCTTTTTTTTAATCACTGTAACAGAACCCCCCATTTCATTAACCCAGGGGTCAGCAACCTGCGGCTCTGGAGCCGCATGTGGCTCTTTCATCCCTCTGCTGCAGCTCCGTCACTGGTTGATTCCACAATTCATAGGGCTTTCGGTTAGGACAGGTAGAGGAAAAAGGACGCCGCACTAGGAGGAGACTCTATGATGCGGAATCTGGACTTCCGGTTGGCTCCAAAATTGAACGGGGGACTTCCAGTTAGGACCTTTGTAGCTCTTTGGGTGTTTAAGGTTGCCGACCCCTGCATTAACCCTTGCAAAGCCATTGGCAAAGTACTTAACATTGAAAGTCTTACTTGATTAAACATACTTTTATTCAATTCAATTTGCATCAGAAAACATGTATCGAAGAGAAAACATTTTTCAGTTTTAGATTATGCACTATGAACTGTGTTTTATAGGAGAGGAAAGAAATTTTAGGAGAGAAAAATTATCATTTGCAATTTTTATAATATTTACTAATAGTATCTTTTAGATGACAAATGTTTAAATAGATTGATTCGATGCTAAGACCCTAGTATTTCTATAGAAACTAAAGAAATTATCTATTAAAAAAATATTTCACCAAGTTCTCTGGTTTAAATAATCTCCAGTTTCAAATGACTTGTGAATACAGGTCCATTTGCACATAATGATAAACCATGGTTTAATTTTATGAAAATATTCCAGTCTCAAGTCTACCTGTTCCCTCCATCAGCAACACTAAAAAAACAACAACGTGGAAGCATCTGACTTCCCTTTTACATTAACCTCAACTTGTTGTAATATTTCAAAAAGATCAGCTCTAGTCTCAACTACTGTTGGCAAACAAGCTAATTTCAAAATATAATTTGCAAAACTGACTGGCTTCAACAAACCACAAACAAATTATGCTTTGCAACATTCTTCCTTTTTCACTGCCTGAGAAAAGTCCATGAATATCAACTCAACTCAAATGGATATTAAAAACATTTTCTTTTTATATTGTCAGCATTTTATTATTTAAGTTGAAGCTGCTAAGTGGAATTCATCGTTCTCATTTCAATGACAGAAGCATCTGCGTACATCAAAAATTGCTTACCAATTATTTAAAAAGCTGTTAATTTATTCCCAAAGGACCCTTTAGATTAAAAGACATAAAAGCAACAGCCCCTTGGGGAAAACTACAAGTTGAAGGTCAGAGATTTTTGAAAGACAAACGAATTCTATATTTTACTAAAAAGTTCATAAAAATCTTTTTGCATGCATCAGACAATTTCTATAGAAACACACATCTGTTTATATATTAGGCAGGGGGCGGATTTATAGGGTGGTTGAAAAAAATTCTCAGTAAAAGCTGTGATAACTTTGAAATATATGGTTTAATGCTTATATATTTCTACTTTCTTTACAATATCAAATCAGAAGTGGAAATTTTCACATTATTGCACATCTTTTTTAAAAGGTCAAACTTTGTACTGAAATGTTTTTAAATTTATGAGGTTTTTCAATAACCTTTAATAATTAAAAGTGCAGCCATTTATTTAGAATGGTGGAAGAATTTCTGCATTGGGCAGGGGACTAGACTAGAAGAACCCCAAGGTATCCTACCATTCTATGAATTCTGCTCAAATAATACATCATCAAATGTTCGAGGATGTTAATATCTAGCACTGCTAGAATTAACTACTGTATTGTAATGCATGTTTAATTTTAAATGTTTAAATAATAAAAATATCGTTCATAACTTAGCCAAAATCAGCATTGTTTTTTTTCATAGATTCATGCCAATTAAGAAAAAAAAAACCTAGCCTGAAACTACAATTCAATATAGTTACACATAATTATTTATCTTTATGAGACTCTTGCCATGCCTAATTGAAGAAAGCAAAATCTATAGATTCAAAAGTAAAAAATAGTTTAAAAGACTTATACTATTTGTAATTTAAGAGAATATATTATGATCATTTCTAAAAATATATGAAAGTTATAGACGATGATAAAGCATTGAACCTAATTATAGTCAAGATATCTCCTATTTTAGAACTGTACTACCAGTATTATTGGGGTATAGACTTACTTCTTGTGTTTTGCTATAGGCTGTATCATTCAATATCAGCCTTTGTTATATTAGCTATCTTTTCAGAGTGTGAATAGCTAATTTTACTGTATTCCATGTTTGCAAGCTAAGCACTCCAACTACATTTTTAAAATAAACACAGAATTAGCAGACTAATCACAAAATTATTCGGCTGACTCTAACAGAATGTTATTTCACTTACTAAAGGTAAGTTAATTTACAACAGTCACTTAGCAATTGTTCAAACTTAAAGCAGATCCCCCCCCCAGGTACTTTTGATACAATTTCAAAGTTACAATGGCTACACATAGCCCTGCCATTATGTGATCACATTTTGGATGCCTGTCAACTGGCTCACCTTTATGGCCGTTTGCAGTGTCCCACAGTCATGCAACTGCAATTTTTGGTGGGTTTTGCCAGTTTCCATAAAAAATGCCCACTGGGTAGCATGGATTCATTTAGTCCATTTGCTTAATAACCACCACAAAAACGTTGTAAAGACAGGTGCAGTCACATGGTGATCCACCTAACAACTATGACTTATGATCATCATTCCAGACTCAATTATCATAAGCCAAGGACTCTTTATACTTGGGTTCCAATGATTTCACTTTGAAACAAACTTTTTACAATGTGTTTGCCATCAACAAGTCTCTAATGACATACACTATTCATGCTTGTCATTTTTTTAATGTCAGTTTGATTATGTAGAAGCGTGGGAGGAAAGAGATGCCTTTGAGAAGTCAACCAGCCGAGTAGGAACACAAAAATACCCTTTCCTCCAAGAGCAGGCGTTAAAAGACATCCTGCATGACTAGCAACAGCCATATATTTGTCTAATTTAGTCCCTCTGAAAGCTGGGGGGTCACCATTACATCTTGTAGTTTAATTATTAACAACGTGAATTCCACTTGATAAAACATAGCAAAAATCTGTCATTATGTATGTCAACTCCACATAGCTTCTGATGAGCCAATCACGCCTTGCTAGTCAAGAAACAGCTAGGTCTTTCTTTTATAAATTTCCCTGTTACCATAACAGAAAAAAATACTCGTGTCACATATTAAATCAATCCACTCATTCATTTCTGTCCTTTTTCTAGAATTCCTGTCTCTAACCTACTGTTCAATGACAACTATTTTCATGCATGGAAATGAAGTTCACCCAACTATTCAAATGAAGAACTATTCAAAAGCACAAAGAAAGCACAGATGTTTGGCTAAACTTCCTTTAGCTTGTGCAATGAGGTTTCTTTTCTTTTTCTTTAAAAAAAAAAAGGAAGGAAATGTAAAACAGCTAACTTTTATAAAAGAAACAGTACCAAATCCTACTGAGAGGTAAAAGACAAAGAAGTTTAAATTTTCTTAACCAAACACAGAACATGTTTGAAATTGGATACAGGGAAGCAAAATTACAAGCAAGAATTAGCTTTCAGAAAGAAATATTCCTTAACACGATATGTTTGAGGGAAACAGAAATGCGATTAACATTATTAATAACCAACCTTGTGCTATCCATGTATGTATGTATGTATGTATGTATGTATGTATGTATGTATGTATATGTGTAAACACACACAAGCATGTGCAGAAACCTTCTATCAAAATATTCAGGGGGCGCCAAGTTATTTTTCTTTGCTGGGAAAATTTCTTTCCAATCTGCCATCTCCTAGCTGTGCTTTAACTACAACTCCCATCCTCTGCAGAGGGACACTGGGGGAATAGGATAGGTGGGAATGATACAGCAATAATCCTTGAGACCAGAAGAGTTTCCTTTCTAGAACAATTGTGGCTTACTTTCAGTTGAAATTATTCTTCCCCAAGACTACCACAGGTGGCAGAAAATAGCAAATGCGGAGCCACCATCAACGGTTATCCACTGATAACGGAAACAAAAACTGTGAGGCCTGTGGGAGGAATGAAAAGCATACGGGGCAGGGGAGGGGTTCCGGCATATTTTAGGTTGTGGCCTCGCTAAGTTTTCAGAAGGTTCACCCACTATAAAGGAAAAGCAGCTGAGGACTGGACGTGCCAAGCCAAATTTAGAAACCTA
>JAOYMU010000098.1:89433451-89445544 GCA_025802295.1 Psammodynastes pulverulentus
AAAGAAAAGAAAAGAAAAGAAAGAAAGAAAGAAAGAAAGAAAGAAAGAAAGAAAGAAAGAAAGAAAGAAAGAAAGAAAGAAAGAAAATACATATGCTCCTTGACTATTTTCATGTGATAACTGGAACCATAGAATCTATTACCTATGCTTTATTCTATGATATTTTTTTACAGATAGAAGCTGTTTTAATTCCCCTTAACTGATAAAATACTCAAGTCATTCTGATATCTTCTATACACAAACTTTTCTCTTGGATCAAAGGAATTATATCTCCCTGGGCATTGCTGAATTGTAGGCCCAACTTTCCTTAACATAGTACAGTACAGTGATGCCTAACCCCTTAATAATATAGATAGAGCTTATTTTTTGCTAACTTCTGCCATAGAATTTTATTTTTAAAAATAAAGGTGAATTAAAGAGTGGAATTATGTGTTATTGATGTTTTAATAGTCAAACTCAAATGATGAAAGGAAGTCAAAAACGCTTTAAGAATGTTGACAAATAGTGAAGCCACAGGCATAAATGATGTAACTAGAGAACTGCTAAAATATAGATGTGGTTTCCTTACGAAGTGGCTATGGGACTTTTTTTAATGTGTGGATGAAGACTGGATCTGTGTTTGGAAGAAATATACAGATGAAAAGGTATGAGAAGATATGCAAAAATATTACAGGTAGTACTTGATTTACAACAGTTCGCTTAATGACCATTCGAAGTAACAACGGCACTGAAAAAAGTGACATGACCATTTTTCACACTTACGACTGCTGCATCATCCCCATGGTCACGTGATTTATATTCAGATGCTTGGCAACTGACTCATCCTTATGACGGTTGCAGTGTCCGAGGATCTCATGATTCCCTTTTGTAGCCTTTTGACAAACAATCAATGGGAGAAGCCAGATTCACTTAACAACCCTACTACTAATATAACAACTGCGGTGACTTCACTTAACAAATGTGGCCAGAAGGGTCATAAAATGAGGCAAAACTCACTTAAATTTCTCACTTAGCACCATAAATTTTGGGCTTGCTTATGATCATACGTTGAAGACTACCTGTGGTTTCTTGAGTGCAGTAATTGTGTAGTAATAGTATGGTAGAATTCTGCTCAAAAGGTGGTAAGAAAGGAAATGTACTGTATTTTGGTTATTATTTTTTTAAGCTGAACACATAGAAGTTAGCGCGAATATAGAATTTGCTAATGGTTTTCATGATTGTGAATTGAGTTGAAGCTGAACGCCCCGAGGACCTAAGATGGAAATAAAGCATGAATGTGAGTAAATAGAATGTTTAGACAATGGTTCAACTTTAAGCAAAGAATAACAAAGTGTGATCTCCCTTGCTTGTTTAAAGATTAAAAGTATGTTGCCCAGGAGCATGAGCATACCATTATTTTTGCCCAGAGAGGATTTGATAAGAAGCCAAAAAGAACTGCAAAGAATGTTAAGACTACAGATTAAATTACTATTATGTATAAAATACCATATAATTCTATACAGGTTGTCCTCAACTTACAACAGTTCATTTAGTGACCATTTGAAGTTACAACGGCACTGAAAAAGTGACTTATGACCATTTTTCACACTTATAACCATTATACCATCCCCATGGCCACGTGATTTACAGTCAGGGGCTTGGCAACTGACTCATATTTATGACTGTTGCAGTATCCTGGGATCATGTGATCCCCTTTTAAGGCGACCTTCTGACAAACAAATCAATGGGGAAACCAGATTCACTTAAGCTTGTTACTAATTTAACAACTGCAGTGATTCAATTAAGAAATGTGTCAAGAAAAGTCATAAAATGGGACAAAGCAAATTTCTCATTTAGCAACATAAATTCTGGGCTCAATTGTGGTTGTAAGTCAAGGACTACCTATATATTATTAAAGTAATACCAGACACACTGTGACCCCTTGGGTCATTGTTTCAGGGTTATTTCCGTACCGGATTCCCCATTGCCTTTCAACAATGGCAAAGCTTCTAATGCCTTTGAATATGACCATGATATGGGGGACACCCAGAGCTCAGCCCAGTTTTAGATCATATTGCCACTGCTCCAACAGGAGCATCAAATTCAGAATCTGACCCCTATTCTGAATGGGCTATTTTGGAAGCTGTGAACTCTCAAGGCACCACATTCCTAGGGAAGAGAAATCAAAGTCCCCCCTGAATCAGAAGCTTGGGTAACTCCACTGCCCACACAGAAAAAGCATCAAGGAGCTCAGGCGAGAAGTTTGTTATGCAGCAAGGAGATTGGTACAATAGCAAGAATCCAACTGATCCGTAGAGCCCAACTTAAGAAACAGGTTCACAGCCAGGGCCCCACAAAACCATAGGAAATTCCCTGCTGACAATTGCAATACACCCAATCTCTGTCTCAAAGTCTTGATTGACAGCACACATGAAACTCAACTGGCAGATTTCAGAAACAGCAACCATCTCCTTCCTGCCCCAGCTAGGTCTTGGTAATATGTTTTATTATGGATCTACTGAAAAGAGTTAAATTTCTGGGTTTTAGTCCAGTTGCCTCCAGAAAAAGCACCTTTGGGACAACCATGACCTGAATGAATGAGAAATTCTACAGACTTCTGGTTTTTAGAAAAAAGATTTTACCTAAAAACTGGGTTTAGAAATCTTCCCAAGTTTCTTAATTTAAAAAACAAACCTTTTTTGGTTTGCCCAATTAATGTTTTTATGATGTTCTAACAATATCCCTATGTGAGATTTTCCTACAATGACAGAGTTAACAGATGAAATGCTAGCATGTGATGAGAAATGGCATGATTCAAGATTTAATTTAAGTATAATCCCTCATTAAAGCATAGCTGAAGGGAAGAGTATAGTCTCATTCATTTAAATAAAGACTAGGATTTGCGTAACAATCATATGCTAGTATGCCCCAGGAGACCTTTTTTTCTAATTACCACTCCATGAAATTATTTTGATCACCACATTAGCCTCCATGTAAACAATCAGCTAACAAGAAGTGTTGCTTTGCACTCAGTGCTCAGTGCTTCTGTCCCTGTTCATATGTTTCATTGCTGTATCTGAATATGTTATTTTTAAACTACGTTTTCGTATCTAACTTTGTCATTATGCCCCTCTTCTTGTGCAAATCAAACTACTCACTGGATCTGATGGATAGTAAGTTCCACTGATTGCAATTATTCAACCTTCCTATTCAATCTGAGCTATAATTTTGTATTTCAGTTTAACAGTTGATGCAATGATTCTATCTGGTCTCTTCCTTTAGAGCAGGGGTGTACAAACTCAAGGCCCAGATCTGGCCCACAGGGTGGGTAGATGTAGTCTGCGGGGCTGCCCTGGAAACAGTGAAGGACTGGCCCGCAGTGCCTCTGCCAGTGAAAACAAAGCTCGGGAGCGTCACATGCAGTCCTGAGCTCCGTTTTCACTGGCAGAGAGAATTTCAGGAAGTTGGCGCAGCCGAAAACAGAGCTTGGGAGCCCGTTTTCACTGTCAGAGTGCTCGGGCCGCCACATGCGCCCCCAACACAAGTGATATCAAGCTGGCAACACACACCCTGCCCCCCCCCAAGGTCAAACACAAACCTGGTGCGGCCCACAATGAAATTGAGTTTGACACTCCGGCTTTAGGTCCTGAAACATAGAATTCTCCTCCACGGAGTGTGTTAGATTTGCTCCTCCACTCCCAACCCTCTTTTTACACAAGAGTCACAGTGCTGGAAGATACACAAAAGGGTCATCTTGCTGGCAGAATCATGTACTGTTTGAGCCAAAGTCCTTCCAGGCCCCCACTGAAAGCTGGCATAAATAATTCCTTCCTTTTAATTTTACTGTACAGAGAGTAATGTTCCTGCTCCATCTTATCTGCCATTCTGGGGAGATTTTGGACGAGACATTTGGATGACAAGCCAAGCTTTGCTGACAGAAGGCTTTCATCCAAGAACCACCCCCTAAACAATGAGTGAGACTGACCATTTAGCTTAACAGGATGAGTTTAGATGCAGGAAAAGTTGACTGTAACTCAAGAATCATGTTTAAGTTACACAGCTTCTTCATTTCCTTTGCATATAAGCAATAATGGAAGAAGGGAGCCAAAATTTAATTCTGTTTGTCATAGCTCCAGAAAAGGCCAGATCTTTGCTGCTGCTGCTGCTGCAGCTGCTAATATCGCTACAATTAAACATGTAAACAATAAATAGGATGAGACCAGCCGTGTGTTTAGTAGATAGTTCTAAATCACAAAGATTCCGAGGTCTGTTTTCTTCCTTGTTTGGCACCATTAGCAATCTTTGCAAAGCAGTGCCAAGACAAAAGCTATAATCTCCCATAGAAATGAGCATGCTTTAGCCTACTGATGACACGGAGTAGATAATCCCTGCATGAAAGTTCCAGGAAAGGAAAATAATTTAAGACAGGGATCTCAACAAGAGAAACCTTGCAGCTCCTTATGGTTTCTGTGTTTATTTCAGAATAAGATTTTTGGGGCTACAGTGCATATCAGATGGATGAACACGCAATCCTTAATTGCATATTCGAATAGGAGGAGGATTTGTGAATGATGAGGCCAGAGGAAAGTGATACAAAACAATACAGACCATAATCAAGAACTGTGCTACTAACAGCAGCTATTTAAAAGCAAGGTCAATCATAACCCTGTGACCTTGTGTTGGCAAACCAGTGAAAATTTCATTAAAAATACATTATCCCAGTTAAGATATACATGATATGAACTTTTTGACCAGCTGTGATTCATCTGCTTTATACAGGACTCTCTAGCTTTTGTAACACTTTGCTTACATTCTCGAAAAGAGGCTTCCTGGTGAGTTTTGGTTTGGGTTCCACTAGAAAAAAAATACATGTTATTTTCTATGGAATCCTGAGTTTTTTTTTAAAAAAAAATCAATGTTCATTGATAATTTAGCAAGATTCCATAGTATCTCATGAGAGGGCTGAAACATTGTTTTTCTTTCAAGGGGAAGAGACTCTGGAAGCTTGGTAGCATGTACATGTGACAGAATACAGTTCATTTAAGTCTACCATATCTGGAATGTGAAAATAAAGATAACCATTAGATACCAGCAAAGAAACAAAGGGAACTCTCTTTGCTGCCCTCTAATAGTTCTTTGGATTTAGCAGTACAAATTTGGTAGCCCCAATTTTGTCAACAAAACTCTGGTAACAAACTCAGGAAGGAGAAATAATCATTTAAGACCCTAATTCCCAGTCCGTGGGCCAGTACCAGTCCGCGTCCTGTTGGGAACCAGGCCATGCAAGCAACAGGCAAACGCACAAAACTTCATTTGCATAAGTGACTGGCGCACACACAAAACTATCCCCTCCCTGCCGCCACAGCTTGTCCACAGAGCCAGAAAGGTTGAGAAGCACTGATTTAAGACATACCAGAACAGGAAGGCCTGGATTTTTAAACTCATACATTTTTGTAAAAGAATTCCAATCAAGCTCTTAGCACTTAGACTTATATACCACTTCACAGTATTTTACAGCAGTTTACAGGGTCAGCATATTGCCCCCAACAATCTGGGTCCTCTTTTTACCCACCTCGGAAGGATGGAAGGCTGAGTCAACCTGGAGCCACTCAGAATCGCACTCCTGGAGTGAGCAGTGAGTTAGCCCCGCAGTACTGCCTTCTAACCACTGCGCCACCAGAGCTGTTATCCAGTAAAAACAAGACCTTTTCAGTATAGGTATCCTCAACTTACAACAATTTGTTTAGTGACCGTTCAAATTAACACAGCACTGAAAAAAGTGACTTATAACCGTTTTTCACAGTTACAACCTTTGTAGCATCCCTATGATTATGTGATCAACATTCAGATGCTTGGCAACGGTTCATACTTATGACCATCCCAAGGTCACCTTTTGCAATCTGACAAGCAAACGGGGAAGCCAGATTCACTTAACAACCAAGTTCACTTATCAACTGCAGTGATTCCTGTAACAACCGTAGCAAGAAAATTCATAAAATGGGGCAAAACTCACTTAACAAATGCCCCACTTAACAACAGGAATTTGGGGCTTGATTGTGATCATAAGTCAAGGACTACCTGTAGATACTTCCCTAAGATTAACTGGGCTTTCCTACTTATAAAGGTAGAAGAAAACAGCTTTCTTACCATTTTTTAAATGAAAATCAAGCCATTTATTAACTGAAACTGGGAGCCAGATATTGATATACAGCTTTGTTGCTGGGTTTACATTTTTGTATCAGGTATGTTTTATTGTATACACAATTTTACAGATGCTGTAACTGAAACAGATATTTTGCTTTCTTTGTTTTTCCTATGGGTAATTAATTAAGATTCATATGCTTGCTAGCTGAAATAGCAGCAATTATATATTTCCCCAAGGTAATAACTAGTTCCCTGATCAGAATCTTTTCCCTTGTCACAGGAAATAGCGCTATTCAAAATGTGCATAGCTGTCTACAGTCCAATTTACAAGTGATTACGGCAGACTCAGTAGGCCGTCCCTGAAAAATCAGCTACTGAGCATCACAGCAGGAAAATGGATGAAATGTAAGTCGCTTTCGAAAGCTGCAATTTAAAAAGTCCCTTTGCACTCAGTCTTATTTACCTTCAAGCAGACCTTCATAAGTTCAGGCTATAAGGTATTTTGCGTGCTTGTTAGACTTACATCCCACCTTTTATTCAGAAGATCAAAGTGGCCAACACAATGCTGATTTCTCCCATTGTTTCTCATAACAACAACCCCATTAGCTAAGAGTGACTGGCTCAAAGTTGCCCACTGAAGGCAGCCAGCCTCCTTTCCCTCAGGTGAATTGCTTCAGACAATGAAGATAATATTCAGCAAGCATTTCAAATGATTATTGGTAGCCTTTATCCTGTAGGAGGCTGAAATCCTTCTAGCCATCACAGTTCTTCTAGGTCAGGGGTGTCAAACTCCCCTGGTGGTGGTGGTGGTCATGTGACATATTGGGTTTTTTTTCCCCTTTGCTAAACTGGGCGTGGGCATGGCGAGCACATGACGCATCTGGCCTACGGACCAGGAGTTTGACAGCCCTGTTCTAGATGTTATCTAAAGCATTTTCTTTATCTGTTCAGAACTTCTCAGCATTCAGACTCCTTGCCTGACCTAGTAAAGGACTAATATAGCCTCAGGCTCCCAAAATCTGGAGTATCCCTAGTTAGCAAACGTAATTTCAGATTCAGGTGTTAGAAGAAAGAAATGGTTTTTTCCCTCAGGACTGGCCTGTTTTCAGATATATCCAGCGGGGTGATGCAGCATTTCAGCATTGAAAGCCAAAAGGCATTTTGGAGCATGCATGGGTGTGAAGCAATGGCTCTGTTGCAGTTTCCTGAGATGGCACAGCAGCTTCATGATCCCAAGAAGAAGCACAATTGATCTGAATTTTACTGTTCCTGGATGCTCCAATACGCCGTTTTGCCTATCCAGCTCATCCCTTCTTCTTCTTTGACCTTTTTCAAAAATGAAGAGCTCTGAATATTGTCATTTTTCCCTTCTAAGGAGTCAGTAGCTTTAGCATTTTGGTACTTTGCCCTTTCCCGCCTTCCTTTCTTTTTTTATAGCCTTTCGCCGTCCTTTTTAAAGACATGTTGATCAGAACAGTAAACAGTTTTCTAAGTTCTATGGTGTTGTTCAGTTTTATATTTCACATCTTAATGATTGCTAACAGGGAAGAAGTCTTCTTTTCCACAGAAGCCTTATGCTAAATTTACATTTTTGTTGTATTGTCCATCACAACTTGTGATCTTTTTCTCTGTCACCACTACAAACCCGTGCCTTATCCATGTGTGGAAAGATAAGATTTTTGCCCAAATGTGAATCACTCTACTGTATGTTTATCTACACGGAACCTAATTTGCCATTTAAATCACCATTAGCTAAGCTTGTTCCAGCAAGGGGCAATTTTTCTCACAGCCAGTTGCTGTGCCTGTTTTTTCTTTGTTCATTTGAGCTTTGAAGGAAGCAGGAGTTACATCTCTGCTGCCATCCGAGGAGGTGGGGCTGGAAATCTGGGCTCCTTTTGCATTTTATAGAGCTCACAGGATGAGTTAAGCAGATGCTCTAAGGCTTCCAGAAGCTTACCACTCATTCTTTGCTTCTGTGCTAAAATTCACACCCTGATCATTCAGTGGCTTCCTGCCAGATTGACTTCCTCTTTGCTCACAAGATACAGATCCCGTATGAACCATTAGGATAGATGTTTTGTGGACTTTATAGTTTATATTCCACTATTTACAGATGCAATGAGTGCAGACTGGAGGACTCTTACAACTCCCTGACATGCCTTTTGCAGTCACCAGAGCCCCATTCAAGATTTGTTCAAGCTTTTTCTGCTTTTTTTCTCTCAAAAATTGATTTTGGGGCTGTTAAGGAGCCTTGAGGAAATACAAGCACTCCTCTCTTAAAACCTGGATTGTTTTCAAAAACAATTTGCTGGTTTTAGAGTGCAGCCCTGGACCTGCCACGAAAAGCCTGGTTTGGCCCTCAAGCCAACAAAAGTTGCTTAGCCATCCTGGGTTGTAGAGAATGGTGATTACTTTGTCCACTTCCTATTGTTGAACTATTCCAGAAGAAATCTCATCACTTACAGATGCAGCCAAGTAACATAATATTGATTAATTAACTGACCACATCAAGAGTAAAGAACTTCATGAAAAGATTTTAGAAACTCCCAAAAAACATTGTCTAAAAGTCCCATCCCCCCACCACGTTTCTTTCCATTGTGAAAATACTGTGTTCTAAAATCTAAATACAAGTAGTCTTTGACTTATGACCACAATTATTATTGTGGTCATAAATAATAAATAATAATTATTATTATTTATTATTCATTTGGTTCATCAAACGCTTACAAGGAATAAATATAAGAATAAACATAACATACAAATATATGTAACATAAGTAAGAAAATAAGAAATAAGTACAAATAATTCGGGACAATGGGACAGGGACAGTAGGCATGATTGTGCATTATGCATGCCTTTTAGGATAGAAATTCTGTGGATAAGCAAGACAGTTAATTGAGTCATGTGCAATGTTACAACCTTTTTTGCCACTGTTGCTAAAGAAATCACTGCAGTTGTTAGGTAAATTGTGTGGCTATTAAGCAAATCCAGCTACCTCCATTGACCTTGCTGTCAGAAGCTGACTGGGAAGGTGGCAAATGACCCTGGGATATTGAAACCATATATCAATTGCCAAGCATCTGGATTTTGATCACATGACTGTGAGGATTCTGTAGCGGTTATACGTGCAGAATCTTTTTCAGCATTTCATTGATATATGGTGTTCTATTGCCTTCAGCTATTAAAATACCAGTGTTTCCATTAAATTACGTTCAGTCATCATTCTGTGGTCACTACCTTGTTTAATCAAACTGGGATTGAAATTGATACATCATATTAATATTTGTTTGCTTGATTTATATAGTGCTTATTCATTGCACAATATCTTTTCATTAGCCAAGATACAGTCCAGTTTCTGTCACAAAAAAAATGCAAGATAATAAATTCAAGCAGTTCTACGTATGTACTGTATGAAATGAATTTTCCTTGTGACCTATTAAGCTGTAATTCCATTTCACAGCTCTGTCATGCACTTGTTCTTGTCTTTTCTGTTCAGTTCTAGTCTCTTTTTCCCGATTACCTATAATCTGAATTCTAATACTTGAACATGAGATAAATCCATTGTAATATATTGTCATTCCCAATGGGTCTGTGCTGTGATACACCTCTTGTTTTCAGGCTTCATTATTGCTTTATTGGGAATGAAAATGAATCTTGCATGGTAGAAAGACAATTCCTTCAGAAGAAATGATATTAGCTTGTGATAGGTCTCCTATTTAGCTTGTCTTTCGTAGAAACTGGGCCCTTTCTTAGCTTGCTTCGGTGAAATAGATTTCCTTAAAAATATTTGAATCAGACTAACTCACACAGCAAAATGTGAAAAAGATAAGAGGAGGCCATCTAGCAAACAGTATGAAGCAGATGGAATAAGTAACACATTAAAGCAAATATCATAAACATGAGACCATAAATCATGTGCAGGAGAGCAGGTTCTCACAGAGGAGAGGAGAAATGCCATCTGAAGGCAGAACTACTGGCTTTAGATTGCAGGGACTGTGAAAACACAGCTGAATGGGAGTTGTGTTCTTTGTCCCTGGAATAGACCTCTTCCAACAAAAAAAGGGAGGGGCAGGCGGCAGGAGGACTCCACTCCCATTGGCCTGGTGTCCCTGTTTGTTTCTTCTTTGGTGAATTTGAATAAACATGTTTTCAGTATGTTTACAATTACTCAGTTTAGATCAGAATATTCGGAGACCCCTAGAGTTAATGCTGAGCTGAGCGGTGCTTATGTGCTTTTGAGGTATCGTAGTATTTTGTAGCTTCCCCTAAACAGAATTTTTCGAAGAATAATTTCAAGTCCCCCTGCAATCCTATGGGGTAACCCAAGACTGGCTGATGCTTTCCTTTCATGCTTTTGTTTTTGTTCCATTCAAGAAAGATTCAACATTTTGAATTCAGGGGATATAAGGATGGTGATATTTCCCACCCCAGGAATTCCTATTACCAGCAGCCATATCGGAAGCTTTGTAATACGATTTTAAATACTGGTCAGACTTTTCTGAGGTTGGAAATCTACCCTGAGGTTTGCTGTGCCCGTCAAACAGAGACGATCCAACCCTGATTGGATCTTCCACGTACAAAAATCCCGCTAGTTGCTGTTAGCTAGTAGCTACTGTAAAAATGGACCCGAAAGAGGATGAGAAAGTTGCAAAAAAGAGAAAACCAAGGAGCTGCTTTCCCTGTGTCACCCTCTTAACCTAATCCGTTTCCAATGCCTTGAAAGCATTTTCCAGCTGTCTTGTTATGTATGAGTTGGTAGCCAGAGACTTTACTGGCCTGCGCTTGGTCATCCTCTCCCCGCCTACCCGGCTCCACATCTCCATTCATCTGGCTTTGTGTCAATTCAGAACCAGCTCTGCATCTGTGCAGCTGCAGAATATTCCTGTTGTGTTGATGTGATTATTCCATTTCCACGGAACGTATAGATAGTATAGTTAGAATAGGATTCTGCTATGCAGAATAATTCTCTTAAGTTATTTGCGACTGGGTCAAGGCTGGAAGGGGTTTGCTTTTGATCTACTTTTGTCCTTGTTGTTGTTGTTACACTATGGCAGCTCTGCTTTGCTTGTGGAACACCTATTGCCCAATGGGAGGTAACTTGTGCTTCACCTACCTCTGGGGTCCTGCTGCATGAAAGAAAGCATTCTGCTTCCCACTCTCCCCGAAGAGCTTCAGCATCCTGTTCCTAGCAATTGTTAGCCACGTATCTTTCCTCTCCCGCACACTCCAGCTCTTTCAGAACGATGCAGCCATGGTTACAGCTTCTGGGGGAAGGACTTGGTTGCGAAACTACCAGCATGTGATCGTTTCACCAGCACAACTTGCAAAAAAGGCTTTTAAATTCAAGAGAAAAAGAGTGGGGAATGTGGAATTTATCGCAAAAAAAGAAAAAGAAAGGAAGGAAAAAGGGCTGCGTATAATGGCAAGGCAGAAATGTAAAAATGTAAATTGAACGGATAGGAATAGCTTCCTGGGAAAGCCATCTGTTGAATGAAATGGATCATAGTACTTAAGAAGTGTGTGTAGTAAACAATTAAAAACAGCATTTGGAATAAACACATGAGGAATAAATAGGAATAGAAATCAAACATGTGTGACCAGTATGAACAAAAGTGTTTTGAAGTGGCTGGATCTTACCGAGAGAAGGAATGAGGCTCAAATCTCAAAACAAATACATGAAAGAAGAGTCAGTGCAGGGCCCAGAACATCATGATTGGGTGGATTTGATGACATCTTGAAAAAAACAAAACAAAACTTATGGGGGGAGGGAAATGTTTACAGAACAAAAGGTAATGTATGAAGCCGTATAACATGGTAGAAGCAAGGATGCGTTGCAAGAACGGAAAGATATGGAGAAGAACAGAGAGATACTGAAAGGTGCAGCAACATTTATTCATCCAGTGCTTTTAATTTTTTTATTTGGGGGGGGGGGGGTGGCTTACTATTTCTTACAATTTTTATGTTTTGCTT
>JAOYMU010000098.1:89445644-89466976 GCA_025802295.1 Psammodynastes pulverulentus
CGTACGATTTCTTACAATTTTTCTGTTGTGCTTATCCCCAAAAGGAACAGTACAGTAGGCAAGCAGGTATGGAAAAGCTAGTTTTATATGAAGAAAGCTTTCCCCTCAGTAATGGCTCGGGTTTTGTTGCAAACCATCAGGCAATCATACATAGCATGATTTTTTTTCTTCTTCTTTTAGCTTTAGAGTGGAATAGAAATGAAAGATTTTTGTGAGTCCAGATGGAGAGCACCTTAGGGCAAGATGCTTGATTGAACGTCATTGTCTGAACTCTTTTATCCAGCATCTAATGGAAGGGTTGATTGGCTCCTAGTTTTCTCTGCCTGTTCTCGGCTTTTAAGTTGGCCAGATTGACACAGAAGTGAGGTTGCCTTAAAACTGGTTTTTATTTTTTTGAAAGACTGAGAGGCAGATAAAAGTAGCAGCTTGACCATCCAGCTGAAACTGGCAACAGAAAGCCTCAATGGCAAATCACTTGCTGGTGTAAATGCTTCCAATTTTAAACTTCAGCATCTTGAGGTAGAATTAGGAAAGATTCCCATTTGAGGTGCACAGCTGCTACCAGTGACAGTAGATTATGTTCCGAGCTAGGTTGAAAAAAGCGAACCTTTTCCCCTTATTATCCCTGCAAGACCCTGTTCACTAGTGGCAAAGTAAGAAGAATACTCTGGATGGTGTATCTGGCTAATTAAAGTCTAAACATGCATATGTTGTTCAGCAACAAAAGATACAATTTGAATCTAACTCTATCTGGTTAGATATGGTAGCGAAACATGGACACTGACCTCATGATCAATACAAAAGCTACAATACATGCTCGGCATCACAAGACAAGATAGAAAGACCTGCATATCGATTAGAGAACAAGTGAAAATATATGATGCCATCAAGAGAGTAAAAGAATTGAAATGGAAATGGGCTGGTCACATAGCAAGAACTGATGGCAGGTGGACCAAGGCAATCATAGAATGGATCCCACCTGATAAAAAACATCCATGAAAGAGACCTAAAACAAGATGGATTGACAACATCAGCAAGTATTGCAGGCCCAACTGGCAAAGGAAAACTCAAGACCGTATTGGTTGGAAACATGCAGAAGAGGCCTTCATCTTGCAACGGACACACAATGGCTAGAATGATTATGATTTCTGGTCAGCTATAGGGCAAGATATTTTCATTATTGAGATCCAGTTTGGTGTGGTGATTAAGGCATCAGGCTAGAAATCTGAAGACCGTGAATTCTAGTCCTGCTTTAGGCACAAATCCAGCTGGGTGATCTTGGGCCACCACTTTCTCTCAGCCCTAGGAAGAAGGTAAATAGCAAACTACTTCTGGAAAACCTTACCAAGAAAATTGCAGGGAGTTGCCCTGGCAGTTTCCAAATTGGTCATGGTTAAACAGAAGAAGAAACCATCGTCATTATACTGTAGTACAATTTTCTTGTTATAGGATGGGCAGCTGTATAAATGGTTTAAATAATATTTTTTTTCTTTGATCCCTTGTCAGGCATTATTTAATATGCTGCTTTTTACATATTTTATACTTTGCTACATATTGCAATTGATAGTCATAAAGGTTATGAAGAATGTCAACAATAGCTGTAATCATACAATACCAAGACCAACTCGGTAAATGCTAATTGTGATCAGCTTGTTTTTACTAGCTTAACATTGTGTGATTCCAAGTTATGTAATTACGTTTATAGGTCAATGCACTGTGAAGTCAAAAAAGATAAATTCAGTAAACGGGTTTAAGTCTGCTCTCTGAGCACAGCCATTTAACATTGATTCTTGAACTATATTAAGAAAAGCAAAGGGCTTCTTGAGTGCATAAAATATTTTATAAGACAGAGAGCTTAATCCAAATTAATATTACCAATTTAAGAAGCTTTAATAGCTTGTCATACTTTGGAAACTTTTCCTATTAATCCTGCAAATTTGAGGCATTGGCATCAATGAATAACAAGCAAGGAATACGCTTCTATTTTCAGATTTTCTTGCTGTAAAATAAAGTGCTTCTCTGAATATAAGAAGCAAATTCATGTAGAATGTGACATATAATCACTTCTATTGTTCTTACATTATAGCTATTAACCAAGAAATCTTTGCTCATAATACCTATGTTGAGAATTATTTTTAAAATCATTTGTTTTAGAACTAATGAGTTTTGAACTATTTGTTCTGTTTTTTCATTATAAAAAATAATAATTCAAAGCCTTGAGTAGGTCTTCAGGAGCCACATGCAGTAACTGCTGCTTTATCTGAAAAATCAGATCTTGAAAACAACCTGAGCATTTCTTTCATCAATTACATTTTTAGGCATGTTTTCCTAAACTTTCATAGCTTAGTTGTGATGAGTGTATATCCAACAGAAGAAGTCATCAACATACAACCATATGTGAATCCTGCACATTACACTTGTATGTCATAAAATGGGTCAGGCATATGACCAATCTGATTTTATAACCTTTTTTTTGCCAGAATCTTTAAGCAAATATGGTGGTCATAAACCAGCAGCTGAAGTCATTAAGTAAACCCAAGGTTTGCTATGGGTGATGTTTTGCCAGTGCTGGTTTTCTACAAAAGCATTGTAAAAAGCAACCACATGACCATGGGATGCTGCAAACGGCTGCCAATGTGGCCTTATTTGCTGAGCGCACCCAAAATTTGGTTATATGACAAAGGAGACAGCCCAGCGATCAGAATTTTAAATCCAGGTCATAAATCCCCTTTTCAGGTTGGTTGGAATTTTGAATGGTTGCTAAATGACCCCTTGCAAGTTACTTTTATTGGAGCTGAAAACTTCTCAATAATGATTTAGGGTGGGACCATGTTGTTGGCCTCATGTCCTTATTGACTACTCATTGTGTGAAAAGAAGACTGAGTTAGTTAGGTATTTGGTCTCATCTAGTAAATTCTTCTGGTTTTTATGATTGTGGGTGTTCCATCACTGGAGGCTTTTAAGAAGATATTGGACAACCATTTGTCTGAAATGGGTTTCCTGCCTGAACAGGGAGTTGGACTAGAAGACCTCCAAGGTCCCTTCCAACTCTCTTATGCTGAGGATTACTCTGTGAATGTTAGTAAGATCTCTTGCCATTCTAAGAACTAAGCATGTGAAGTAGAAGGCTCTCCACCTGTCAGTGTTGAACTGCTATATAGAATTGGATGATTACACGTAGGCATCTATCGTAGAAGAGCCACTTACGGCCATTTTGTAGTCAGTGGTTTTCTGAAAACCGACTGCTTAATTCTGCTAATGAATAATTCTCCACCAGCTGGCCCAGAACTCAAATCTCCAATAGAGATGTAATTGCTGGTTGACCCCAGATTATTGATCTCAGCCCTTTTACAAGCTGCTTTCCATCGCTCAAGGCTGGATGATGGGGAGATGTATGCAACCAGTTAGCTATTGTCACTGAACAGCAAGTGACCTAAATTCTTTCAAAAGCAGTATTGACTTTTTCAGAACAGACACATAATGAAAAACCACTTCTGCTTCCTCAGGCCCAGATAGGCTTTGGAGATAAATTCATGTCTTAGCTTTTTTTCCTCTCCATGCACCACAACAAGGGCCTTTTACCTCCTGCAGCGTTTCACTTTTTTTTAGCATTGTTCCTGATTTGTTTAAAAAAAAACCCAGGAAAATGGTGAACATTGGGAAATTCAAATGGTGAAACTTCCCATCCCTGCCAGGAAATGCTTCTCCTGCTGAATTTTCCGCAGAGCCATCTGACTAGAGATGGAAACTGGGCTTCAGTCTTTGATGGAAATCTTGCCTGATGCAGAATCCAAAGATTAGGCCTGCATCTTAATCAGGCTATCACTAAACCTCACAATCCTAATAATTTGTGTCCATCACCCGCAAGGGCTTATTAATGGTTGAAAAAGAGTCCCACAGTTGCAGCGATGAAAATGAGAGCTGAAAGCGTTCAGGATTAGAGCTGTGATCTTTTGTGATTAACAGAGCAGAGGGGCAGAAACGCCAGCCTGGAGGGGGAGAAAGTTAGATTCATTCCAGGTGAAGGGAAGAGCAAGGGCAGGTTTGGACCATTTCTGCATGTGGCCCTTCTTTTTTCACCCACCAGTAAATCCCCTTTGCAAATCTTTCCTCTAAAACATCAAATTGCCAATAAAATAACAAGCATTCACACATCTGGGGAAGGAAAAGGCATTCTTTGCTGACTTTCAGAAGAAGAATCGAGGTGGTTCTTTGACTGAGCTTTAACTAGCAACTCAGTTTGAGACTCTTGGTGGATATAGCTTTTGAATGTGCGATGATAAAAGCACCGGATAGTTGGCAATGGGTTGGATCCAAATATCGTCCCACCTGTTCTGTAGATCTATTGATCGCTTGGGCTAACAGAGGAATCCTGCTGACAAGATGCTGAGGCAGTTGCAGACTTAATCAAAGACGCAGAATTGCTTGTAATCTGTCCGTTGACCGATACGCCGATCGACTGATTGTGCTGTTTGTACATAATGTGAAATAAAGCAGTAATTTGTTGGCAGAAAAGAAGCAAAGGACACTAGAGCAGCTGGGGAAGAGCCGAAAAGGAGAGGCAAAGTCATAAAGGAACAGAAAAGCAAGCTAGGGTGGGCAGGTTAGAGAAGAAAGAACAAAGTACCAGAAAGAGTTCGTCTTCTCCCTGCTTGAAATCTCCCCCCCCCCAGGTTGGCTTTCTCTGGCCCGCTCTGTGTTTTTCAGACCAGATGCTGCTCTGTCTATCTGCAGTTCGATGCCTCCTCTTCCGTTCATGAGCAGGGTCAGCCCAGGCCATCTGTAGAAGGATGCTCTGTTCCTCAGGAAGACACAAGGGTCTCTCTGTGACTGAAAAAGCTGCCTCCGCCCCCACCTCGCCGCCTCCTCCTCCTCCTGCCTCCCTCACTCTCTTATTTCTGTTCTGGAAATAATGTTGCCTTCCTTTAAAAAAAGAGTTTTAAGTAATGACTCCGAATGATTAATTGGTACATTGAATCAAGCAATTATAAAGAATCATACTGGCTTTGAATCTGGTGTAAATTAGCAATGTCTTGTTCTTCCCTCCACTCAGTGATAAAATGTTTGGCTTTCTCTCTCCGGAAGAGGAGCTAGGCAATTGCCCTAAACCAATTAGACATGAGTCATTTGCATGGAAAACTTGGCCTCATTGGGTTACATATTGTCTGAGGAACTATTAGCACAAGCCAAGCCATTGTAATAATAAAGGTGTGCAGGAGGAGAACAAGAAAGATCCAGGTTTAAGCATGGTTCAGCCAATGTTCACTAAGTGCTTTTGGCCAAGCACTATTTTCAACCCAATCTACAGGATTGTTATTGTGAGGGAACCTTGGAAGAGGAAACTCTATGTATGCAGTCTTCAGCTTCTTCAGCTTCTTATATTAACAGGAAGGAAGGAAGGAAGGATTATGACTATGCTTAAGACCAATTTATACATGGAGGATAATAAATCAGCTCCAAGCTTCACTAGAAGAAATAGATTATCTAGATCAGGGGTGTCAAACTTGCGTCACATGACATATCGAGACTTTCCTAAACCGGGTGGGGGCAGGGCCAGCACATGATGCATCTGGCCCGTGGGCCATGAGTTTGACATCGTTGATCTAGAGCCATTCATTGTGGATTTAGCCTAAGGTCTGACATAGTAACAAGCTGGGTTAACTCTTGATTTCTGTTGGGTGAAATAAGGTGGTAGTATGTTTGATTTCATTTCACCATTCACAATTTTTGATACTGTTAATCTTGCTGGACCTTCTTTGTAAGATGAAACTGAAGATTCAGTGATATAGCAGGTTATTTCTGCTCAGCCTGGTGGCACGTGAGCTCTACAAGCTTTCACCCTTCTCCTTTTTAAAATCTACTGAGAGAAATTAGCTAAGTGCCTTGAAAAAGATGTCCTTGGTATCAGAATGACACATAGTTCTATTTCTTTTTGGCACCCAGACCTCTGACTAAACTTTGAAACAAGCTGGATGACAATCCATACTGTGAAATTGAATCATGAAGTACAAAGGCATTGTAGATAGTCTTAAATCATCCTTTAGATCTTCTTAGAGCATCTTTTATAAGCTTTGGCTGGTTTTTCACTTATGGTTTTCCTGAGAAGGAAGCCTGTTTATGATATACATGCTCTACACCATTGGATGGATTGCCCTGTTTTGTTATGTATGAAATTGACATGCAAACAGCTTCCTGTATTATAATTGTCAATTAGAAGCATGAGCCGGTTTATACATAAAATGACATATTGCTTTTACTTATTATTATTATTATACAGTTATAAACTTAAGACCAGCCCTACTAATATCCAGTCAATGTCCATCTTAGTCCAGCTTTTTGTTCTTCATAATGGCCAAATACTCACAAGCATGAAATAGAAACAAAACTCCTTTTTACTGTTATTTAAGTGGAAGAGGCAAATTATATTCTGTCTTTTTCCTTTGCAGTCAAAGTGGTATATGAGAAGGGTTTCCCTTCATTTTTCCCCCCACAGTAATCAGAAAGTAAGTTAACTTGTGAGAGCCAGTTTGGTCAAGTGGGGAAAGCAACAGGTTAGAAACCAGGAGGCTGTGAGTTCTAGTCCTGCCTTAGGCATGAAAACTGGCTGGGTGACTTTAGACCAGTCCCCCTCTCTCAGCCCATGGTGCTAGGCTCAGGTGACAAACTGGTCAGTCAATTCTTGTCACGACCAATGGATTAATACTCAGTTGATCCCCTCAAAAAGGTGGACCCTGCTTGTGAGAAAACATTGGGAAGAAAAAAATGTTAGGTTGAGAGAGTGTTTCTGGCCTGCTGTTCAATGAAATCTGTGGCTCAGTGGTGACTTCAACCTGATCCTTCCAGTCCAACACTGCATGATACATTCACTTGCTTCTAAGCCACGGGTGTCAAACTCGATTGCATTACGTGATATCACGTGACGTATTGCGACGTTTTTTTGCCTTTGTGGAGCTGGGGTGGGTGAGACCTGCGCACGATGCATCCGGCCCATGAGCCACCAGTTTGACACCCCTGTTCTAAGCAAAGTAATTTGGTTGTTATTTGCAATTGTGTCCCATTCAAAGTGTTGATGCTTACCTTAAAAGCAGAGGTAGAAAACTTGTTCGACATTATACCACCTTTTTTGTCAATGAATTTGGCAACAGGCCATAGAAAAATCAGTGGTGACACAATTTCCTACTGGAAATTTAGTGAGAAACAAAATAAGGGGTGAGGGGGGTATGCATTAAGCTTTTGAATAGGTAAAAAAATACCTAAAACAGATTGTCATAATCATCGAAACCCAATCTCCCTCAGAAAATGGTGGAGCTCTACAAAATTGTCCATTTGCAATTTGCAAGGTGTTATTATGCCTTGCTTTCCTACACTCTTGAACCATCAAACACAGTAAAAGATGCTCCCAACCGCAAAATTAAATAAAATAAAAATAATCAAACCCTTCAAAATGCCTGATGATGCATACTTTCTTATAACAATCTATTTATGCAATAATTCCTCAGAAGAGACTTATAACAGTGTGTGTGAAGTGATTAATGAAAGAAACGATGACAACAAAGCATTTCTGTTGGAACTGAAATGGAGCATTGGTGCCACCTACATGTCAGATAAATGAATATTTCATCAATCTATTTTTAGAGCCAGATTTCCAAAGAGAAGGAGATGCCAAGTTTACCGAGCATCTTCTTCCTGCAAAGATAAGAGTTAGCAAATAGTTGCTCATTGTCAGCTCTTTTGAAAAGCTTTATTTTCTTTGCTTACCACAGGAACTGAGCTGCTTTAGGCAGGTTTCAGGGATACTGTTAAGGAGGTGCATATCTCTGCAATTTTGAGAAGTGGCTGTGGGCATTTTCCCAAAGTAGCTGCAATAGAAGGGCTAATTTACAAAAGTGTTGCTATGGAAGGCAAAACCAGTCAGAAAATATTCATTTACCCTTTATTCCCCATTGTCTTCTAAAGCTTGACCAAATGTTCCTTCTCATGCAATGCATCTTTGTCTTTTTTTTCCTTTCGGAAATTGAGCCACTTTCTAACAAAATATTGTGGTACCGATACTTTTTTTTTTTTTTAAAGGAAGTTTATGGGGTCCTACATAGTTTCTTTCAGGTAATTTTAGAGAAGAAAGACTGCTCAGATGATGACTTCTTTACACTACTTTGCTATATGACTATTTAATGTTATTCACTTATTCAGTTAAATAAAATTAAAGCCAAATGGAAGAAAGTTCTTGGTGCATATTTAGTGCATGAGCTCATATTATTGTTATAGAAAATTTGGGCCCTTCGTTGCATTTGAAGAAAATGTGCTTAAGAGTAACAGAAACATCCTTATGACTGTAGCTATTTCCTCCTCCTCCCGCTCCTCCATTTCTCCTTGCGTGTTTTCGAATTATTTGATGTTTTATATATTCTCCTTTAATCATTGAAATGCCATTTTATAAATCAGAGGTGTATTGCTTAGGACCAGTGGGATTCAAAATTTTTTACTACCAGTTCTGTGGGCGTGGCTTGGTGGGCATTGCAGGGGAAGGTTATTGCAAAATCTTCATTCCCTCCCCACCTCACTAGCCTGCTTTCCGGCTCCATTCTCCTGTGCAGAGCAACAAAAGAAGACCCAGCCGATCAGCTGGGACTCGGGAGTCAGAGAATAGATGGGGGTGGGGCCAGTCAGAAGTGGTATTTGCCAGTTCTCTGAACTACTCAAAATTTCTGCTACCGGTTCTCCAGAACTGGCCAGAACCTGCTGAATGCCACCTCTGCTTAGGACAAGTATAGCTCATGTATTGTTTAGAACAAATATAGCTCATGCAACCTTTTGCATGAGCCAAGTGGGTCATGAAAGACTGCTTGAAACTTGATACATGGAAATGTGTTCATAATAATTACAAGCTAAGGACAGGAGATGGGGATATACACTGGAACACGCGGGAGACAAAAGCTGTGATAAAGAAGAAATTACAAGTATTCTCTCATCTGAATGCTATAGCTCAGCCTCAGAATCCAAAAACAATCCCAGGTTGGAAAATAGAACTGGAGAAACTCCTGATTGTATTTTGTGGGAAGCTTCTGCTAGTCAATTTAGATCGAGAAATAAATTCTCTGATAAATAGGCAGCTTCCTATGCTTCTGGCTTCCAAACACACCACTTTTTATACAAGTGGCCTTGGCTGGGGGTACCCATTTTCATTTGCATCAGAAAGCATACCTGGTTTTTTTCAATGCGAGTATATATTGTATCTGTATCATAAATCAGCACCATAACACCTGGTTGTAGAACCTAGTTACTTTATGGACATGAAGTGTAATTTTATTCCTAAGAATATTACAGTACAATGCAAGACTGACATTTATCTAATTCTTGTTAAGTTATGAGTTATATGAGGTTTCCACGCGAAACTAATTAAATTACCAGTTAAACAGGTTAACTGGATTTGAACAGAGTTACAGCATATTGTGTCTTGTAAAAAGTCCAGGATGAAATATTCCCTTTGATTTTGTTAGTGCATATTTCCAGGCAGCTCATGGTAACTGGAAGGTAAAGCATTTTGAAAGGTTTTTTTTTAATGCAGCCCTCATAGAGATCAAGCTTTGGCTCTGCAAAGCAGGGTTTATTGTTACACCCTCCCATAATAACCTTCAGGTGAAAGCATCAACCACCTCTTGACATAGAGCAGGGCTGTCAAACTTGCGGTCCATAGGCTGGATGCATCACACGCTAGCCACGCCCACATCTGGTTTAGCGAAGGGGGGAAAGTTGCAATATATTATGTGACACCACCATGACAATGCGAGTTTGACACTCCTGACATAGCGGCTTCACTTGTTAAGTCACTCTCACCATTTGGTGGCATCTCCTAATTTTAAGCAATCTCCAGCTATTGATTTTTGTTTATTGGGGAGAATAAAGATGAGACTAGCTTAAAGGTTCTTAATTGAAAGGTTACTGCTACATTTGCCTGGCCATTTTTCAGTCTCTGCTAAATCATATCTTCCCCTATCATTATTTTTCCTCATTTTGGTAGAGCATCCTCACTGTGAGAGATTCAGAGCAAAACAAAACCCGCTCACTCTCTCTCTGTCACACACACACACACACACACATCCTCAAACAAAACCATTTGCATTGTGTTTCAAAGTTGTGCCAGATACTTCAAGAGAATAAAATGCTATCAAAGCTGCAAAGTGCTTTTACGGAGCCAAACTCCCTTGACATGAAAATATTATAGGTAAAATAACACTTCAGTGGTGCTTGGTTTTGTTTTGTTTTTTTGTTCGTTTGTTTTTTTTGCACTGGTCTTAGCAGTCATCCCATGATCTGTTTTTTAAATTAATATCTCTGGCCTTTACCCAATATGTGAGGACAACATTTCAGATGCAGCAATATGATCATGTAGTAGCTAACGGCAGTATAAATTTTTCCAAATTGCACACTAACAGTCACTCATTTCATGTGGACTCTTGTTCTTAAGCATCAAGAAAAGCTTACTAGTTTTTGCTAATACTTCAAGTTTATAAATTTGTTCACACTGAATATCATTCCCTGAAATAGACTTTCCATGGCAGAGAGGAAAAAACATAAAAAAACTTGTGAGAAATCCTCTTCATTTAATGATTGCTGCTAAATAATATTTAAATAATTATTGACCTCACACTGCCTGTATATATCATAGAATCTAAGGCACTCAAGACCAGTAAAATATAAATAAAAGTGCTCTTGGACTGATGTTTAGCAATTTTGAATCTTTGGGATAGAATTCTGGACAAGATAGACTGTATCTTTGTATATTCCGATGCAATTTAATGAAGGTAGGAATTAATCAGAGCACAAAGAGGATCCAGAAATGACATTTTGGCTTCAATCTTCAGCAGTTGCTTCCAAAAATGAAAGTGCTACTGAACTAAGTTACTTCAGAGACATGTGCCTTTCGTTATATGTATTCTTTGGTTTTAACTTTGCCTATATTCTTTTTCTAGGTGGAGACCTCCAATCTGGCTCTCAAATCTTGGCTTTTCAATCACAGACACAAAGATCCATATACAGGAAAAGGTTTCATGTTTTCTTTATTATTGTTTTAAAAGATTTGTTTCATTTCCAAATATAGATCTAATTTCTACATGTAATTTAAAACTGTTCTAGAAATAGGCTCTTTTCAGACAAGTTCTCCCATTGCTTTGTAACTTGGAACAAGAGAGAAAAAAGGAAGAGGGATAGAGAGAGAAGGTAGGACTGATGTAATGCCTGCGTCTTCCCGTGTTCTTTGGGTAAAGGAGCTCCCAAAGAAAGGTTTTGTCCTTTTTCTTCAGAAATACATTTCTGTGTTGTATATCTTATGACACATAAGTCGTGTTCGTACAACATGCTAAACCCGGTTATTGAATTAACTAGTTTTCAGGGTTTCGCACACTACATCGCATCGTAACTGAACCAGTTGGCTGGTTTGCATAACGTTCAAGTCACAAAGACCAAAAGCCCAAGGTTAATGCTAACCAAGCTATGCTATGCCTTTAAAACTTTAATTTATCTGCTTAAGCATGTTGTACAATGCACACAGAGACTGAGATACTGATGTTTAACCTACATTGAGTGAGGCAGCACAACTTGTTTACTGTTTGCACACTAGAAGGACAGATATAAGCTACTCCTTCCCAAACCTTTGTGGGTTTGGAAACGAAAAGAAAGGAGAAAGAGCCTTGGGATTCCGCATGATTGCTTGCATCAGTCAATGCACCCCTTTATTTTATTTTTTCCTCTTCCATTTCTACCCAGTCACTTTGCTGATAACAGTGGGTCTTTTGGCCCTCAATCAGCGCAGACGTCCCAAACAACCAATCTTTGTCTGGTTGCAAACAAACATTGGAACCTTATCTCTAGCTCCAGTCTAAGTTAAAGAAAATAAATAAATATTAAAATACATAAAAGACAGTTAATGTTGCCTAACATTGAGAATGACCTGAAGAGGTTAAACAAATGGTCAATTGGCAACAGGGACTAATAAGTAACTAATAACCTTTTAAGGAGTACCTAGCATGCCACAAGAATGGTCTCTTGGAAATTAAGCCATAAGGCTGCAACATTTCTTTTGCTCCTTCCTTGCAATTTTCAGATTTTCAAGATTCCTTACTTTATCCTATTCCTACTAACGATGAAGATTTTTTTCCAGAAACCCAAGCCATTGTTTTCAGAGTTTGCCTATCTTGCAGGGTTTGACATTAATCTTGAAAGCCCACTAAAACAATTAACCTGTTCAATTTACAACTAGCATAATCAAGGTGGGTTTACACCGTGTCACTATCTCTTGTTTCCCCATTCCAGCCCCTCTTCTGGTTTGAGAAGCATCCATCACACGATGCTTCTGTGGGACAGTAGTTACATAAGGCAATGCAGCTAAATTGTGGGTCTTCTGTTATTCTCCATCAATATCAGAAACCACCCAGAAGATTCAAGCTGACTTCCATCATGTTTGGGCTTAATAAGAAGATAATATAAAACAACTTAAAGTCAAATGTTTGTAACTGCAGATGTGGTCTTTTCTCATCACAGCTCTTGCAACTGGGCACCAAGCTTTAGAAACAGGCCCTACTACCCTGAGTTTCACACCTGGTAGCAAGTTTTCTCTGTAGCTCAGACAAGACTTCTGGGATCCAAACCCTCTTTAATGAGGACATAACATATGTACACTATACAGAGTTAGTGAGCGCAACAACAAATACATTAAAAAAGACCTACTCTTATATACATTATTTATAAAAAGCAAATTGACCAGCCACCACCCCAATACAAAAATACATGTTTCTTATTATGTGCTTTATAGTTATTAATCCCTAGAAATAATTACTGATTGACTTAAAAATTAGTTTAAACAACAATCCAACCATAAAATTCATAGGATACAATATATAAATGAATGAGGCTTTTTAAAAAAAATTTTTGGGGAGGGCGGAAGGTCGATGATAAAAGTAAAATATGACTGAGTTTGAGCTAAATGACTTGAGAACTCCACATACGGTCTGGATGAATATGGGGATTATTTTTTGTTCTTCTCTTCAGACCACATTCTTAGATAGTCACTTGGAAATGAGTTTCAGCTATTTGAAGGAACTCTATTTGTTTAGGATCACAGATATGATTCACCTGCTTTTTTGTTTTTTGTTACATAGAAATAATGCAGAAGAGGTTTAGCTTGTTCCTAATTCAACATTCATTTATTCTGAAGATTTGACTTGCTTAGTTATATCCCATTTCGGAACATTTTTGTCTATGAATCAGTCTTTGGGACAATTAAAAGAAGAATAAAGTCACTAGCTTTCCAAGGTGCAAATTATTGGAAGCTGCAAGAGTCACAAGCCACAGCAGGGGGCAGTAAAGCTTCAACTAGTGCCTTTTATGTACTGTGGCGCTAGAACTGACAAGCCACTTCAACGTGCCACATTAACTGAGTGAATGTTACATTCCAACATAGTTTTGTGACACTACAGTAGTTATCCCCCACCCTGCAATCCTGTTCCAGTTACTCCAGGGATGGCAGAAACATTATTGCTGAAAGTGCGCAGAAAGTGGATGTGCATAGAAAGTGGATGTGCATAGAAAGTGAGGGATTTTGGTACTGTACCCCATACAGGGCCTACATGAAGTGCTGCTGTGCATAGGTAATAGCAGAAGAAAGCTGCAGTTCTTTCAGTGCCAAAGTGTTCTAACACAAGAAGTCCGGTGTTTTCCATCTCAGGCATTCCTGCAGGCACCTTATTTCAGTCTGAGATTGTATTCCCAGAAACACAGCTATCTGCTTAACCTGAGCTGCATATCCAAACATCCGACATGGAATGGAAAGCTAAGGCCACCTGCTCTGAGATACCTATTCCATCATTGTGGTACCTGTATAAGCACAATTCTCCATGAATTTGTACAGTACAGGAGAGCGCTTACGTTTGAAAAATACGATGCAGGAATGATGAGTTTCTTGATCCAATATAGATCAATATTGGGAGGAAAAGTGCTGCTTCTTACTAAGTTCTGAAATGTTCTGCATGATGTGATTGGATTTGTACAACACAAAAAAAAGCATGTTTTTCTAATCCAGGGCAGAAAGTGCATCTTTAAAATCTCAACCAGAGTTTGACTTGAAGCGCTAGCTATAGGGCAACAGGAAAGAAATATATTCCATTTCATTTGCTTACTATGGTTAATGAGTAGTTCATTGCTTCCTATAAAACCAGAGGAGCTACTTTTGTCTGATGAATGTTGAAAGGTATGAAAAATATTCTTCAGGATTATGACAGAAGAGTAGGACATTTTTGCAAATATCATTATCCGTTTCTTGTTGCATAATAAGGATTATATATTAGGGCTAAGTACTAAATATACATTCAGACTAGAGATGACTGTTTATACCTGGGAAACATCAGAGCACCCCTAAAGCTTCAAAATATTTTCACAAGTTACCGATGCAGCACTACAACTAGCCTCATGATCTTCCTTCAA
This sequence comes from Psammodynastes pulverulentus, assembly GCA_025802295.1. Taxonomy (NCBI): domain Eukaryota; kingdom Metazoa; phylum Chordata; class Lepidosauria; order Squamata; family Psammodynastidae; genus Psammodynastes; species Psammodynastes pulverulentus. The sequence goes on from JAOYMU010000098.1 coordinate 89,460,120, forward strand.
ATCTTCTCAGAAAGAACCTATTGCATTTGTGTTCCCCTGTTGCAAGAACTAGGCTCTAGGTACAATGTAAAACAGGTACTAAAAACAGGGAGGAAAAATGGAATTTTCCAGTCTTGGAATGTTTTATCAGTTTTGATTACTATGTTTTTCATTAAAGTTTTCCACAGTTTGAACCTTCTAAAATCATCTTAGCTTCATAAAATCCTGCTTGCTGTATGTCATCCATTGTTCAGATGACATATAGTTTTCTATTCAAGGCCTTATAATTTCATGTTTTAAATCACGGATGAATCCTGAAAGCTAGCCTTCCCATATATGACGTCATCTAAAAGTTTTAGGATTGCAACTCCGAGAATTCTCCAGCCAGCATGGTAATTTTATGTAGCATCAAGTGATGAATACTTTTTTTAACATAAGAGTCCAATTAACATAGAACCTTAAAACTGTGATCATCGCTTTCCAGTAGAACAAACAAACAGAAGTTAGGTTTTGAAGACATGAACAATAGGACCATCTCCAAACCAAAGTAAACCTCAGTTCTGTATAAGAAGAGAGAGCTACATTGCCCAATTTCCAGTGCCATCATCTCTTCTCTGTTTCAAATACCTCAGGATAATTCAGAACATATAAATGGATCCTTGGAAACCAGTGCAAATCTTCACCCCATCACAACTGGTAGTTCAGAAGGCCTGGGGTTTCCCAATATGCCCTCATTAGCCTGTCTCCCGCTCTTAAGTCCTACAGCTACCTAAAAAGTGGCAAGGAGTTCATTGCAGAGGGCAGACAAGGAAACTGAACCAGTGTAAGGGAGAGAGAAAAAGTCAGGCCTGCCAAGAGACATTTGAGGAGAATTAATGATCTGTAGTTAGAGCTGGGATTGTGACCAATACATTTTTAAAGGAAATAATATTTCTTTCTTAAACCCCTTCGAGCTTTAAAAAGCCTTCGCTTTTCATTCTGTAGCCTCAGTGTAATTATTCATATAATATAAAGCTTGGCCCAAGTCAACCATTCAGTAGTGAGCATCAAGTGACAGCCCTACATCCAAGTTATTTAGCACAGTTGCTCCAGTTTCTTCTGGTCCCGCTGACTTTTGAGTCCCCTCAGTGTGGGCCAGCTGGACTGGACATATAGAACTGAAGATATACTGTATATCATAGCAGCCTCCCCTCCCTTTCCCTTGACGTGGGCTTATTTTTCTAGTTGATGTGCTCATTTAGACTACTGTTAGCCTGGCCGATCCCAGACTTTGAGAGAAAATCAAATGCCCAGAGAGAAAGTAAGAGATTGGCTTCTGGTCTAGTCCGGCCTGCAGCACCTCTGGCTCAGTGTGAGTGTGAGGATTTCATACTGGAATAGCACCCGTGGCTCAGAATGTAACCAGGGATGAGAGAATGATACAGTACTAACACAGGGCAGGGGCAGGAAATGGATCCAAGCCAGTTGAGTTTCCCAAGGCTTCGTTGTGCATCACGGGGGCTCCAACCGTTGCCTAGTGGCTGCCTCCACTCTTTAGGCCACCTGACATCCAGTCAATGATGATGAAGCTGAGGCTCATGATCATGAAGAGCACCCCGAGGCACGCAAAGAGGGATGCCTGCAGGGAGGAGAGACGGGAGGGAAGGAGAGTGTCACTCGCAGAAAGGAACCCCCAAATGGTGGAAACAGAAGCGTATCAATGTGGGTCTCCCAACAACTGGAGCAAGGAGAGTAATCTAGATACCCAAATCCAGACCTGACTTTAATTTGTGCCGGTTGTAGTGCAATAAAAATGGATCGGCAGCTGATTCATAACAAGGCATGCTCCTACAGCTGTATATTACTATACAGTTTTTATGTATTTTGGAGGATACCCCTCCAAAAATGAATCATGCAACCATTATAGCTGAGTAGCACTGCAGCTAGGAAGGAAAGACTCATGCTTTCCTGGAAAATTGTGGTTCTGCTACAGACCAGTTCTCTTCTTAATAGTTCCTTTTGAATAAAGATATATTGCACATCCCCATATGGCACAAATGATGATAATGATACATTACATTCAGTTTGAAATCCAAAAACTACCATAGCTTCCATAAATAACATGCAGGGCATATTCTCCTTACCCCTGCCCAAAAAAATACAGTCTAAGTTTCACTATCAAGTGGATTCTTTAAAGCAGAAGAGCCTTTTTCTCATCTAGTAATCCATCCCTTGGGACTCTCCGTGAGTAACTGAAGCAGCCAAACTGGACTGTTAGAGATCACATACCAGGATCTTGGGAAGGGATTTCATAGGTTCCTTGTCCTTGGGCACGATCCGGATGTAGAATATTGCTGGAAAGATGAATATCAGGCAAGGAGCTGAGGTGGCACCTGGGAGAGTTCAAGAGAGAACAGGTTTAGGATCTTCAGAAAATGAAACATCCTGGGCTTCACCTTTCTTCACTAATATGTTTTTGGGAAAACAAGACAAGCTCTGACAATAGGACCTCCGGCCTTGCCCCTCATCCCTGGCAGAGTCCAGGCCAACTACTGATTTTCTTCCTAGGATAGTGTTTGACTTTAAAATCAACAGGGAAAAAACAACAACTGATGAGTGGCTAGGAGCAAAAACAACAAAGAAGAGCCCTTTGGAATTACATGGGAAACAAAAAGAGATTTAATAAGATGGCCTTGATCCTGGAAAAACAGAACAGTGAGGCACCAACTCAAGGAGTCCCATGGATGTTCTCAAAGAAGTATGGAATAATTATTGTCCTAATGCAATTTCTATTATTAGGAGCTTGTTTATTTAGGGAAGAACTTTGACTCTCCCTTGTGTATTAGAAATACTTTTTCAGAAACATTTTTCAAAATATAAATGCAAAATCCATGTTATATAGCGGTAATGGTTTGACATCAGTAATTTTCTTATATATCCTTCCTTCTTTTACTTTTTTTCCTGTCACACTCTTTCTCATTTTCTTTTGCTTTTTGCATTTCTTTTCTTTTTTTTCTTTTTGATATTAGTTTGTATTATCTTTTGGTATTGTTAAAATCCTTTAATAAAAAGTATCTGTTTTAAAAACAAAAAAGGTTCCTGGAATGCAAGACTTACCAATTAAGCCAAAGATTCCCAAGATGGAGGGAGCAAAAATAACAAGCAAATTAATAGATGTCAGTAGCAGAAAAGCAATGATAATGTGCCGAATCCAGCTGAAATCCTTGTCTGGAAAAAGCATCTGCTGGATTGCACGGCGCACCTGAAGAAAGACAAAGTAGTCAGGTTCACCTTTTACAAACATGGCAGAGTTCTTCACATACATTTTAGGTATGTCTTGACTCCTATACCACTTTATCACAGCTACTTGAATTTATCCTTTTGCCCAATTGAATAGATTTCTGATCTAATGGCTTAATTTTTTACATCGGCTCCCATTTCTAATTTGGTGGACTATGACAGCTATGACTATAACTCCTCCTTAGTCATCTACCAATGCTTGTATACTATTCTCCCCTGCTTGTATCTATCACAGCGGTGCTATAGTTTTAAACGAGAGAGGTACCTTGGTACTCAATGCCTTTGAAACTCATTGAATTTGGTACTCAACACATTTTGATGTGAAAATTTTGTCCTTTGTCCTTATTGTTTGCTTGGTACTCAACGCACAAGCTAGAACTTGTTGCTGTTGGCTGCCTTGTGACTCACTACATTATTCCTTATACGAAAAAAAATTGTTTGGTACTCATTGTTTTTGGTACTCATTGCACCTCCTGAAACCAATTAAAATTAACCAAGGCACCACTGTAAACCACAATGACTTTACTGGTTTACAGTCTAGGCCAGGGGTGACAAACTCGCATCATCATGGTGGTGTCACATGATGCATCGGGACTTTTTTCCCCTTTGCTAAACTGGACATGGGCGTGATGCATCCAGTCCATGGGCCGTGACTTTAATAGCCCTGGCCTAGGCTGTCTTGATTTTTATTCCTATTTCAGTTACAAAAAATAGACATCAAGAATTCATGCAAGATAGGAATTAGATTTTAGATCAAGATTCCAGTTTAAAAAACACATAGACACACACAACACAAAATCACATTTAGTCTCCTGTCAGTTTTCTGACAGCAGAACTCACCGGAAAGAGAACAATGGGCACTGTTAGTGTCACAGCAATCAACACAGCTACTCGCACACACAAGATCAGCACATCAAGTGAGTCTACTCTGCTGTAGGTGTGAAGCAGCTCTGATTCTACCTGCCCTGTAGGAGACAGCCAAGAAGAGAATAGCAGCATTGATCAGGCTAAATATATAACAAAGACTGTCTTTGTACAGCACTCCCAAAATATATTTTTTTATATAATTGAAGACTGTAGAGGTGTTTGTTGTTTCTGGAGACTGCAATCATATGGCTGGTGGCATGGATGACTTTGTAAAATGCTAATTACAGTTTTCTCAAATGAACATGTAAGTAATTATATTGCACAACAAGGGAAGCTTGATGTACTATTATGTCTTTGTACAGGATACAATGCAAGGATTCAGCATTCTTCTTTGGTTGAGGTTCTCTAATGAAATGCATAAGACAGGCCAGTCCAAAGCACAGCTGAGAACACAAGCTTTGCAAAATGTGAAAGGATCACTACTGTTGGTGCTTTATAGTTCGTTAGTGAGTTGAGCATCCAAAGAACATGTAATTGCCTGCAACTGCACTCCAATGGTTAGTCCTCGAGGGAATAAGGTGATAGCTTTAAAAAGGCAGTACTTTCTGCCCTCAGTATCTGCCTTTCTTTCCCCATTTAATTAGGAAGTACAGAACATGGGATACATTACAAACTTTTTGTTGGCTTGAAGGCTATCCAAGTCTTTGTAAGGTACGTTGGTAGAAATATTCCAAAATTGGCAAGAGAGATTTAAGAGATAAAATGGATGCCGGAAATCTCTACAAGGCTTAATATATATCCTCCCAATCTTCCTCTCCCCAAAATTTAAAAAGATCCAAATTCTGGGAATCACAAAAGGGATACTGATGGGCTAAATGTGGTCCTTGGGACATACATGAACTCCTAGGGCAATAGAAAAGAACTTACCATAAAATGTGAGATAACCAAATAGGGCAGCCAGGAAGTACATAACATACATGACTGTGATGGAAATGTTGGAGATACACTGCATCTTCTTCTTGGTTGGGCTAAAAGACATACAAAAGCTCAATGAGAAGGATTTAACTTATGCTAATCATGCAGTGGTTTTAATTTATTAAAAGCAGTACATTGTTATCATTTGAATTTTTCTTACCTTGCTATTAAAAATGTGAATACTTGATGAAACTCAATTTTGTATTTTTTTAAAAAAAACATGAACATTCATCCTGTGAGATCGTATTTATATGACAAGTCACAGGATTTTGGATGGCATGTATATCACCAGTCTATTATGGGGAGAGGGAGCAACATTTGATGAACATCCCAGGAAATACTAAATGGTTTTTAAAATGAACCTCAGTTGCACAATCTATCCTATGAAATTCGAGTGGAAAACTATAGCACTGATTCTCAGCAGTGCAATTCTAACAGATCACAAAATACAAGTTCACCTCTTGACTAATCAGGTCTCTTATGCATTTTTGAACAGATATTTGCCCTCCTGCCTACTGAGAATCAGCTTTCTAGGGTGGCAGAAAAGACATGTTTGCTCAATAGAACCAGCCAGTTTGGCCTTTTATACTTAAGAGCTACATGTCTTTCCTGTGACATGGAAGGAAGTTGTCCAGAATTTGCTACAGACGATGTGCAGTAAATGTGTGCGTGCATGAGAAAGAAAAAGAACTAATGTCTTAAAACATCATCTTTATATTTATCCTCTAAATTCAGTGATCTGATGCCCATGCTGTTTCTTCACTTGCAACACTACTTCGGTGATGTCAACAGTGAAGTATTATTAACATATGTACATACTTACTTTTTCAACTCAGTGTAGATAGGAAGGACTTCAGGATGACACACAAAAGCAAATGCCATGATAGGGATGGTGTAGGCTGTCTGCAAAGTTAAACGAGAGAAGAGATGTTGGGGAAATGTCAGAGAAGCTTCTGCCTGCAAGAGTGATGCTGTTTTAAGCTCTCCGTTATACCCATGCAAAGAGATTGCACACCCCAAAAAGTGTTAACAAAGATTAGTAGGGAATAAAAAAAGTGGAGACAAATTCTTATAGAATTGTGATTCCCAGAAACCCAGGTTCCTGGACCCCAATCTAGGTTTGTTGTTGTGGCCATTCTTCCATTCACCTCATCAGACAGCAGTAACCACTAAAGCAGAGATTCCCAACCCCCGGGCCGTGGCCCACTACCAGGCCACAGCCAGTTCACAACCGAGCTGCAGAAGCAGTGGGCAAGCACACGCGTGCACACAGCTCCACTTGTGCTAGCGGTGGGTGTGCATGCCTGCCGCTTGAACAAATGGAGCTGCAAGCATATACATGTTCGCCCACCTCTCACACAGATCCAACCTCTCTTCCCCCCCGCTCGTCAATCCACAAAGCTGGAAAGGTTGGAGACCACTGCACTAAAGAATGGTTGTGCCACTTCAATCCTGAGCTTTTTTCAGATTTCCCTTTAGGTCTTTACCTATTTTATATTTCATCTCTTTCTTTCCTCACTGTTACTTTGGTTTTTGCTTATATGGTTTTTATCCTTAAAACTGTTTCTCTACTTTCGTAAGCTACCCCTTGGCTTTCCTCTTCTTTTTTAACTCTTCTGTCCCAAAACCTCTTTTTCACTGTTTCAACAACAATCATGTTTGCATTTATTCCCTTTACCATTCCTGCCCCATAGTTTAGATCAGGGGTCTCCAATCATGGCAACTTTAAGACTTGTGGACTTCAATTCCCAGAATCC
>JAOYMU010000098.1:89467076-89489292 GCA_025802295.1 Psammodynastes pulverulentus
CTCCCCCTCATTAGCATGGTCATCTGGAGAATCTCAGACTGGAGAAGATTGGTTTAAACTATTTGTATCATGTTGTTTCCAGAACAACCATTAACATTTAATAATAAAAGGCTGGCACAGTAAACATCTGATACAATTAACAGGGTCTGATAATTATTCTCTAATTTGGACACTTCCTGGCCAAAACTCCTACCCACAATCAGCATCAATCATTGCTGAAAATTCACACATTTGGATGGCACCTAGGTTGGAGAAGGATATATATTATTAATTATTGCTGGTATCATCACGAATCTGACCTGAGACTTGAGCGTGAACAAACTTGAAGTGCAAATATCTTCCTCTGTCCCCTGCACAGTAGTGTATTCATTTTGATAGCTGCTTGTGCTAACCAAGGTGTAATTCAGGTTTCCTGTGTTGTTGATCCGCTCAGGAAGTGGACAAGGAATCTGGAACTTTTTGTAAATCACCTGAGGAGTAAATAAAACCTCATAAGTTCTCATGTGAGGAGGAAATAAAACCTCATAGGTTCTCATCAATACAAAGTTCTTCATTTGCCTGCTTCACATATTTTAATCATATTTTCACTGATGACCTCAACATTAGGCAAGAAATCAGCTATGTTGGATAGCTCCGGGTTTATCTGAGGAAAGAATGGCTAATGTCTGTGTACGAGTTTTTGATTGGTGGCCTTAAGCATCAATGTACTTCATGGCATGGGGTCAGTTTATCTGCAGAACTGCCTGTCTTCAATTATTTCTGTTTGTCCCATGGGATCTGGCACAGCGGCATGCTTTGGGTTCCTACTATGAAACAATGTCTTCTGATGGGACCCAGGAAGTCTGCCTTCTCTGTTGTAGCACCTGCCCTGTGAAACCAGGTTTGGATGGCCCTAACCTGTTTGTCCTTCTGTAGAACCTGGTTCTTCCACTGAGTTTTAGCCCAGAACATGGGAAGAATCCATACAGAACTAAAATTCTCGATTGAGATACGTGAGAGTTGGTCTTGGTTAATTTTGTTCTTATTGTTATTTCTGTTATCCCATTGTCCTTTTTTTCTTTTTATCCTGTTCTGAACATTTATTATACTTCATGTTACCCCAATTTTGATTCTGGGTTTTCAAGTTTCTGCAAATTGTAACTCACCAAGAGTCACTCAGTAACTCAGTCTACTGCTATATAAAACAAACACAGACAAACAAGTATCCAAAGCCTTTGCCTGAATCTCTACTCCAATTGACTACATTGCTTTTAAAAAAAAGATTACTGTAAAACAAATAAGTGACAATATCGACTGCCACTGTTATAATCCCTCTCTCCAAGAGTGCCTTTCATGCTTTTAGAAAATAAAAAACATGATTATTGGTCACAACCCAGTGCTTCATGTGGAAAGATGCCTACCCTATCCAACAAAGCTAGGATTTCTTTGGGAATTAAAAGAGGGAAGAAGAGGAGGAGGAGGAAGAGGATCTTATCAGTTTGTTATATGATAAACAGGCATTTTAAGACTGGCCATGCCCTTCTATGGATAGGCAAGATGCTTGTTTTTTTGAATGCATCCAAAGATGCTCTTAAATTATCAACATCCCCCAAATGGTGTCCAAACCAATCCATGGTAGGAAGATGACAGGTGCTAGGTAGCATTGTATTCAGGTTACATTATTATTAATATAAAAAAGTGAGCATATTTCTGATTGGTTGAATGGAAATGGAACAGAACTAGAAATGATGTCTATGGAGATTCTCAATCTTCCAGGTCATGGTTGTCCCAAAGGTGCTTTTCCAAAAGGCAACTGGACTTTCTTGGGTTTTTTTCCTTGAAAACATTTCACTTCAAGAAGAACCTGAAGAAGCTTCTTGGCTACCTCTCACAATTCTATTTAGCTATTCTGGGGAGGACTCCAGTAGGTCATGTCGGCCAGTCAGAGAGGTCCAATACAAAAGTACACATATTAGAGTGATAATATTAATAGATTAATATTAATCTAGTATTAATATATTAATATAGATTAATATATTAATACTAGAAACATGATGCCTTCCTATCTTATGTATCCCAATCTCACATTCCCTTGTCACAGGACTTACTGACTAGAGAGGAGTTAAAAAGAAATCTGGAAGGGATCAATTTGCCTATTGCTGCTATAACTTTATTTAAGAATCCTGAGAACTACACTTTCCACTGAAATAACCACATTCACACTCTCACACATCTTTGTATTAGTGAAACTTAATAACTGAGTTCTAAACATTGTGCATACTTTCCTATCCTAATTCATATTTCTCAAAACTTGTGATCTTGAAACCCACCTTATGATTTGAATGATCTGACTTCAATACAAAGAGAACAGCACAAATATACAGCCTAAGCTTGTAAGTTCTGATAAATCTTTTTTTTTTAAATGTGCTTTTCTTTATAAAATAAACTTAAAACAGGTTCTAGAAAAGCCAATGAAACACAACCAAACTACCCAAGTTGCGTTTTGAAAAACCGTTGCTGAATTCATTCACTTTTATAAAAAAAAAAACCCCAAGGGTAAAATAAAACAAATTAAAATCAGGGAGACAGAACATTAACCCCACTGAGTAGGTTGCCTGAGGCATCAGGCAAAAAGTAAATTAAATGTCTCCAGATAGGAGGTATCACAGTGGAATTTCATACCCTGCACCAGCATGAAGCTTGTAAAACATGTTAAGCTTAGGCAGCAGGACACATCACCAATGTATATCATAAAAGAGATTTACTTATGTAGCTTCCTAAAGACATTTTACGATAATGTCATCAGTTCGCAGCTTTTTAAAACAAGAAGTAAGTAGCACAAATGCTCCAGTGATAATTGCACTACCACTATTTTTTGCAAGAGATCACAGCTAGGATTATTTATAGAACTGGAGTGTTAGGGGGGAAAAAAAAGCAAGCTAGCAAGCCCTTTGGGATTCTCTTTATTATAATCCAGGCCCAAAGTTACAACTTGATTAGTTATGAATATCTTCAATGCAGCAGTTCATGCAGGAACAATTAGCTGATTTAAGCTGCTGATAAAGGAGAATATTTGTAGCTCGGGGTTGAAATAAAGTGTCCTTGACGTTCTCTGAGCTGGATTGTTTTCTTCCTGACATTTCATTACCGAAACTAGGCAACATCATGAGGTTTCCTCATTTGGTTAATGAAACATCTGCAAGAAAACAATCAAGCTCAGAGAGCACCAAGGACCCCTGATTTAAACTAAGAACTACTTCTGACTTGAAAATGTACAATAGCTTGAAGAAGAGTAAAAAATACTTCCTTCTCCAAGGTAAGTAGGGACTTTGAAATTGTATTTTATTATATGCATGCTAACATCCCTCTGAGGGCTCTGGCGCTACTTCCTGTCTTCTCCTGTTGTCCCTCACAATGATGCAAAGCTTCTTCTCCCAGAAATAGATCAGTGTTTCTGACAAGGGAGTGAGAATGTAGTGATGCATCTTGCAAAGGCTGGAGGCAAATTGCTTGCGAGCTATTTACTGTGACAGTCTGAACTGTAGCACCGTCCAATTTTAGCAATGTCAGGAAATACAAAATCCTCCTCCTTGGCCTGATGACCCAAAAGGAAAAAGATTTAGGATCAGATTCAGAGGCTCGATACATCTGGTTTGATGGAGAGAGAATCTAGCAGAAATAATGACTTGCAAGTAAAGATGCTTTTATAGTGAATCAATACCCTGAAGTATTGCTCCCTTAGAAGCTAGGATAAAATACCTCTCCTAAGAACCCTCTTTTAAAATTTGATTCCATTTATTTAATCTGGATTTTCTTCAAGATGCAATTGGCACCAAGCATACTTTTCCTTCCCTGACTCTCTCCTATTTTATCTTTATGAGATCCTTGTAAAACAGATTAGGCTGAGATGTACTAGAATTTTTATAAACAAAGAAATGAATAAGCAAAGCTCTTAAATAAATATATTTTTAAACTAGGAAAAAGGAAAGACCCCAAATAAACTCTTGAAAATGTCCAACCGTGAAAGATTTTTCATTAGAATTTCAGGTAATGTACCTTAGACAAGCCATGGTAACAGAGCTATCAAATTTCCTCACTCTTTGTGTTAGCTGCAGCTCTTATGATCTCTAACCATAGGTTGAGGCTGATTAAAAGTTGTAATCCAAAACATCAACACTGTTGTATTGAAAAGACTTGCATTAAAGTTTCAATGGAGCCCTTAAGCTCAGAATAACTTTCTCTTTCTTAATCCAATCCTTCCCATCAAGTTGCTATGTGAATAAAAGGCACAGGAAAATGTATTTGCCACTCTTAAAAGATGGGCAAGATTGAACTATATGTACAGGTAATCCTTTCTTAACAACTACTCATTCAGCAACCATTACTACTTATGATAGTGCTGAAGTAGTGGTACTTATGACTGATCTCATAGTTATGGCAGTGCCCCTATATTCACTTGATTGCAATCCAGGTGATCAGCAACCAACTAACAATTATGATGTTGCAGCATCCCACGTTCATGTGATCACCAAATGCAAACTTCGCCACCAGCTTTTGACAAACAAAGTCAATGGAGAAGCTGGCTGGAGGTCACCAATGCTGACCATATGACAATACGTTTAATGAGAGCATAGGATTCACTTAATAACAGCAACCAGAAGTGCTGGAACTGCTGTTGCTAAGCAGCACAGCCATCTGAAGTTGTGTTTTACAACCCTGCAAAAAAATGAGCATAAAACTGAAACTTTATTAGCAACTATAGGTAGTTCTCACTTAACAACAGGTGAAAATTACCTATAGTTGCTAATAAAGTTTCAGTGTTATGCTCATTTTTTTTGCAAGTAGATCAGGTTGAACTTAATTGGATCAAACTTCTGAATAGACATGAACAGCTCTGTATCACAAATAAATCTTATAGAGAGAGTTTTAAAAAAAGTCATTATAAACCATCATCATTCAAACTCACTGAAATAAGGAAGAAGACCATGCAGCTGAGAGAAAACCCACTGGCATAACCAAGATAACCTGGAACAAGAAAAAATAAAATGTTGCAAGGGATCTGTAATGTAATTTGTAGGTTACTGTAATCAGTAGCAGATGGCATAAAGAGGAGCATTTCAGTGGATGTGGTATTGGGGGTGATTCACATGCTTTTTAGAAACACTTGACAAAACAAAAGCCCTTGTTCATGTATACTCAGCAATATCCATGCTGCTTTTCCTGCTAATTCCATCTTTCATGCACAGTCATTAAGCATGGGGCAGTCAAAGTATTTGTCATCCTCATAAATGAGAGTTAAGGAACTTAAGTAAACCTTACCAAGTTGTTTCATGAGGGCCAGGGGAAGGATAATGGTGACACTGACCAGGATTACCAGGTAATTTCCATTCATATACCAGTCCCTGAAATGACACAGTCAAAATTACATCATTTGTAGCCACTTGATCTTTGAGTACCATGAGGTATCTCTCCAAACTAAATGCAGCCAAAGCAAAAAAGCGGGCAGGTAGAACAGTTAATACAAATAAATAATACTAATGCATTAAATGCAGCTAATATGTATGGATACACAGAATGTATCCTCACTGTCACATTAAAACACTTAGCTTATGTAGGATCTTGGCTGGGTAGTGCTGAGGTTCTTGGGGATCTCATGGTCCCCTTTTCTAGAATCATACAATAGGATTAATCTCTCTGTGATTAGTAGACTATGTCTACAAATACACTGGGACAGTAGTCTTCCTATATGGATCTAATCAGTCAGACCACTCTTTTAATTAGAACAAAATTACCAACATCAGCTCTTCATATTTAGGCTGAGTTTTGCCAGCATAGCTTGGAGAATCAGGATTGACTCTTGAACCTTTAGCACACACTGAATGGAACTCAACCACTGAATCTTGACACTTCCTATATTTTTGAAAGATTTCTGTCTGTCTATCTATCTATCTATCTATCTATCTATCTATCTATCTATCTATCTATCTATCTATCTCCATCCATTTCTCTCCTTCTCTCTTTGCCTCACTTCCCATTTGTCTCTAACCTGAGCCCTTGAAACTTTAATCAAAATCTAAGGAAACCTTACTAAGTTTCCTTCCAAAGGGAGATCTAAGGCAAGGCCTAGTCTAAAAGCACACGAGGAAAAGCTCTGTTTAGCATTTCAGTACCTCACATATTTTTCCATGAGGCTAAGGACAAGAAAAGGAAACATTATAAGCCAGGAAACCAGAATTCTGCATGACTCATGTAATATTTAAAGACAGATACTGTACATCTGGGTATGTACAGGCTTAATTTTCATAATCCAACAAAGAACACTATTTTTGGAAGGGAATTTTATATTAACCATTTTATTTTATGGGAAAAGCTTCGGGATTAAAAAGAGTGGGTGTGGAAACTCATAAAGAAATGAGAGGCATTTCAAGCAAGCAGAGACAAATATTTAAGAAGTGGGAGAGGAGACTGGTTATAAGAATTTCAGAGTATAAAGAAATCCTTGCCCTGTATCAAGATCTGACAGACTCCGAAATCTCCTGAAAATAAGCCCCAGGTCTTTAGTCTTGAATGGCACTGTAAGATGCAGTTTAGAAGGCAGAACTGCGACTCCTTCAATCTTGGGCCGTGCAAAGACCTCTCGTAATAAGAAGCACTCCAAGAGGAACCAAGGCAGGCTCTAAAAGGAGGTTGATCTTGTCCCCAGTTTACTCTTACAGCCTTGTTCAGGTTGAGTTCCAGAAACTGATCATACGGACCTCAAAAGCTGAATCACCACCTATTTTACCCATCCTGTTTCCTCAGAAGCTAAACTCTTGCTCTTCTTCCATTCTAAAAGTCTTAGTTTGATCTTTAGCCTCCTTTTAAGATTGGCTGTAATTAAAGGTCACCCGGCACAATTTTTCTCCAAGTACATGCCAATACCTCTGCTGGGCTTGTGGTATTCAGCTCTGTAACTAGGGAGAGTCCAAATCCAGCCAAAGATAAGCCTGTTTCAGAATGATACCCCTTACCCCTTATGCAACAGTGCTCTTAAAATACCAATGTTCTCACTCATACCAATGTTGGGTACACACACTGTGCATTACAATAACTGAGTGCACATGTTGAACTACCTCATAAATCACAATCCAATCCCACAATAGCTGGGTTCATACCACAGTCTAAGCCAAAACCAAACCAAAACCATATCACTGTTTAGGGCAATACAAGAACCGTGTCATCATTTTCAAATTTCTTCTCTGTAGTCAACATGTGCTCTGCTCCTTTAAATAAGATTTTCCAATGATAATGAAATATTGGATTCTGCTGTCATGTTGGCCACGTACATTTTCAGGGTGGCCAGTCTTGGGACTAATGCTAGATAAACAGACCACTGATAACACAAAATGTCTTGGATGTATCTCATACTGAAGGAAAGAAGCAAACATGATGGTGGTTTTGCCCTCATCACGTCTCAGAAGGTCTAAAGAGGAGTGATACATTTTCGTGTCTCAGGTGGCAATTCATACATCCAAGGGAGAGGATCTCTCGCTGCCTACTGCTATGCTAATTTCCCCAAACTAACTCTTCTACCAGGAGGAAAGATTTCCGTGGGTTTGCTAGGGTAGCATGCTGAAGCCCAGCCAGCCCATGAGCAGGAGACACAGATCTGACTAATACATCCAGGGCGGAAGGAAGTGGAGCATCACGCATGGATTGGAAGTTCACTTTGGTTTAATCCTGTGCAGAGGGTTTATTCAACGTTGGCATCAATCAAAAATAGTAGTGGCTTAATGCTGTGAAATCCCTGTAACAGATTGTCCAGAGGAGATAAATCTCTGTACTACTAAAGAGATGTTAAATGGAGCTGAGCCACAGGGAAGGAGAAGGTGGGGAAAGCAGAGAGCTCGTGAATAAAGACGGGAGAAGAAATGGATGTCTGAGACTCCAGAAGGGAGGAAACGCATCCAAATGTTTAAAGTACTGTACGATTCAGGCATTTCTGCAATGGCATATCTCCCCACACTCCATTTCTCTTTGGGGCCTGAGCTAATAATCCAAAAGTAGTTTTTGTAATGAACCAGCTGTCCTCTTTTGCTCTGCTGCTTCCCTCTGGCTGGCCACCCAGCTTACAGCTACCACCTTGTCTCCATTGACCGTGCAAAAGACTAAGAGCTGGGGATCAGGATCAGATAATAAACATAATTGGCATCCACCATGGAGACAATTTGCACTTAAATTGGAGAGATATAAACAAAATAGGCACCCAGGGCAGAGCAGGGATATTAAAAAAATGTCTCCCTCATGTAACTAATGGTACAGAAATAAATGACGGTACAGAAATAAATGAAATTCATGCAACAACAAGCCACAGTGTGTGTGTGTTTGTTCAAAGCTTAATATATATGAATCCAGCCAATTACATTTTTTTCAATGCACTATAGCCAAGCACACCATCCATCGCTGACATGACGCCCTCCTTAGGCATAACAATGTGAATATGGCATATAGATATAGAAAATGTAGAAAAGTAAGAAACAAATGGAAGACCCAGATGGGGACACTTACGTTGTTTTCTCTTCCAGGGCCAGGAAGGTCTGGATAACTAGAGGCAGTTCAGACTTCACAATGTATAAGTAGCTTGACATTGCTGAAGAAAGAAACAGAAGTTACCAGAGGCCACTTAAAATCCAGAAGGAAAGTTATTTAGGAATGCATTTTTGCCTGCATGATTCCTTCTTCTATAATGTTTTCTAGGAAACCTAGGTAAAAAGGCTTTTAGAGTATTTGAAAGGGTGATGTGAACATGACCGATTTCTTCTTACCTCCAATGTTTTGTAGTGTTATAGCAATGGCAGCTGCCAATTTCCCTGGTGTCCCAAAGGCTCTGTAACCCAGTTGCTCATAGGCTCGGATTCCTACGTGATATCAAAAAATTAACAAAAGGAAAATGGCATATGAATGAACCCGTACCATTTCAGTGACATAATGAACCATGTTTTGGACTGGGCCCTTTGCTCATAACAAAAGTAATTGAAATAAAAACAACAGCCGTTCTTGCATACACGGCAAGCACTGCAAATTGCATTTCTAAAATAAAAGATACAAAATTGACAGAGATTTATCTTAATCTCTGCCTTGATGGGTTTTCATTATAGTGAAGACTTGTTCTCCACTGCTTAAGTGGAGAAACTATCAAGGCATTTAGCAAAGGTATCACTGAACACTAAATGTAACCTTTGGGATGAGATTAAGTGAAACCACCAGCAAAATCAGATTTAAGGAAGTTGAACTAGCTCTAGGGCAATTATACCCTAACAATCTCCTTTTGTTTATTTTAATTATTTTAATTTATTATTTTTTTATGCCACCCATTTCCCCTACAATGTGACTCTGGGCAGTTTGTTCCCTAACAGATCACAACATGTAGAGGAGATACAGCTGACTGAAGATAGAAAAGACACTCAGATGTGAGTTTGCTGAGAGGGCCTCAGTGCAATTGCCCCACAGTCTACTTATTTATTTATCAGTTATTCCATCTTTTGTCCATCATGGAATTCAAGTCAGAGTAAATGTAGTCTCAGTTGATCTTCTAGCTGAGTACATTAATTTAGTCACAGCCAGATGCTGTATCATATAGCACAGGACTGGCTGAACTGAACCCCCTGTGTGTTTCTCAGCAGGTTTATCACACTTACCAACAATCCCTGAGGATTTAAGCAGCAAGTGTATAGAATAGCTGGACAAGAGAGCTACAGTAGTCAAGAGGAATCTAGGGGAAAAAGAAGATATTTATATGATTAAAGAACTGTGATAATATTAGACAAAAAATTCAAGAGGGAATCTCAACTTCTTTCACAGCATAGTGGACAAGTCCAGAAGGAGAGTGTATGATCTTCTAACAGTTTTCTGAAGCCACAACCGGAGTATATCTCAATTACTTTGTCTTTTTTGTGAAATACTTCCCAAATTTTATCTGATTCCAAAAGCAATCCTCTAATTTCCGAACAGGGTATCTGGAGCTTTTAAATCAGATATCATCACAGAAGGAAAGAACTCTATCAGAGATCATATATGAAGTACCCAGGTGGCTTTCTTCAAAATCAAACTCCTATCCTGGATTTATAACTATGCTGGACTACAAACGCCACAATCCACAACCACCCTAATCAATTCCAATATCATTAGAATTCCATACATTTGGATTACACGAGGCTGGAGAAGGTTCAAGAGAAAAAACAAAAGGAAACAAAATGTACAGTACTTTTTTCTACGATCAACAAATGATGCAATTCTTTAAACAGAAACCCAAAGATTGAGAAACAAATGCACACTTATCGCCCAGAAATATGATTTAGTATAGCCTTACCATCTGGTTACTTTATTTACACCATCCTACTTGATAGAACTCACAGATTGAGGGTGATAAAAAGCAGGGCACGGAGAGGAAGTTTCAGTTTCCTAAGAGCATTAACTTAATATGGGAATTATTATGTACTGGCTCCCCTGAAGATGTGCACACAAAACAGAAACAGTGGTATGTTTTGAACTGTCCTAATACGAGTGTGTTATGTAACCCTTTAATTTGTAAAAGGTGAATTAATTCTACCCAGAGGATAATATATTGGGATGGAAGCCAGGAGAATACAGGGCAGAAGCCACACCCACATAGGCATACACACGCAAACAGCTGGGAAGTAATTCTCTCCCAGCATTAGTTATCCTACATCTGGATGGAGGTTTTGTTCATTCAAGACTGAACTCTTGTTTCAATCATTGAATTCATCACTTCAAGAGCTACCTCTGTACTAATTATTTACCTCCACAAATAAATGACATGCAAATAATTGGACTCTAGTTAAGTACATGTTGCCATTATCAAAAAGAGAAAAAAATTAAGAAGAGCTCGAGAAGATAATGCCCTGAGGCTTGAGTCAGATTCTCTAGTATAATCAATCACATGATTGGAATATAAAATGACCATATTGAAAGAAGCAAGGTTGTTTTGAAAACTCGACAATGAGCTTTGAAATTGTTTACTGGGTATTAATTTTTTCAATATCCTATTTCACATCCTTCCTCTCCACCCAGCATATTGGTATCACCACACATAGAGATGAAAGGGAATGAATTGTTGCCCAAAGAGGCAGACAAAGAAAAAATGCATTTATGACAATATATATTGCTAAATATTCACTCGATCAGATCTGAAACACCAGGATTTTCATTCAAATTCGGAATTAATTAGAAACACAGTGAGAGAAAAAGAAATGTTGTTGCCATGGCTACTTGACCTTTTTGATATGCCCTTAACTTTATATCAGTCATCCCCATCCTGGCATGAAGTAGGCTAGAAATGATGGGTACGATTACTGAACATACCTACAATGAATTCTTCCAATTATAGTGCAAATTTAACAACAGTCTTGTTCTAAAGCAGGAATGTCCACAAGTGGAGGTGAGAAAAGTCAAGGTGGCAGCCATGGCCATGAAATCAAAGACCAGCCCTTTCTTTATGGGCTTGGGTTACACTGTCGTATGAACCAACTGGATATTTTTGATGCCTCCTGCCAGATACTCCTAATGTAAAACATACCTGCTGGAAGTACTTCAAACTAAACTACCTGACTAGGTGTGGAGTGAGCCCCACCTGCTCCTCTTTCAAAGTCTGTTTTTCCAACCCAATTTTGTAAAGAGGTGGGGCCAGCACAGGGGTGCCTATTAATGCTTGTCCCTTCCCAGTTTCCCAAGTGCTTCTTCTGAATCTCGGCCGTGATGAACCACAGCTGGTTTTATTTTTGTCCTACTCTCTGAATAAATCTTTACTAGGGATTTAGTCTAATTTATTTGCATTTCTAAAAAGAAATGCCATAAAGAGCGCCAGAGAATTTCCACAATCTTCTGCATGTGTCATTTCACCTGCTGAGCCACAAATCCAGACTGGATAGGAATGACACATAATTGCCAGCTCTTGACTAAAATGACTCTTAGAGTTTTCTATCCTTGGGCCTTTAATGTTATTGGAGTATAATGTCTATTACCCCAGTCATCATTGTTGATGGTCGAAGTGATGAGAACTAGAATAGTACAAGAAGGTTCACGATCCCAAGTTTGAATTGCCACAAAGTAAACAATTGTATTTCAGCCCCATCTGAAATGATAGAGCCTTCCTTCCCGACACTGGCATGTTACAAAGGCAGAGAAAAGTGTTTCTGGGTCAGTTTTTCTTTCAGTGAATCTCCGAGGCTATTCTGTCTCAGCCAGTCCATGTACAATACTTGAGAAGCTATTGGACCTACTAAGTCTCGATGGCTTCGAAGAGGGGTAAGCAACCTTTGGTATGAAAAGTCACATCCCCCTATGAAATATAACTCTGCCCAAATACAGGAATATTACATTCTTGAATTTCTCCATGAGTTGCCTGTAGAAAGGGTAGAAGTGGGACAACTGCAGGCTGCAAAATCTGCATGACAGGGTTCACAGTATGGTCCTCTTGTGGGCCACCAAGTGAGAACACAGGAGGTTTCCAGGCAAATACACCCCAGAGATGTTCTAAAGAAAGGATAGTCAACTCTATGGGATGCTCACAGTCCAAAATTACAATCGACTACTAAAAATAGGAGGATTCCCTGAAGGACAGGGAATGAATATGTCTGTTCTCCAGGAGAAGGCCTTCTAGAAAAACTGGGGGCTTGATCATTTTTGCTTTGAAAGTGACATCAAAATTTCCTGGTGAAAGAAATGTGGCTTGGCAGATTGAGGACAGGCATGCCAGCACTATCCCTAGCTGAACTTTGTGGCTGAACGCAACCAAAGAACAAAAGCAATCTCTCTGCAGGGTAGCCACATGATGCTGAATTGCTTCCCAGAACTTGGGAGGGCTTGTGAGCCCATGTTTTGCTCTTCCCAACAAGAATCTCAAACCAAATGAGAAATCAGCCCCAGGGAGCCTCGGAAGCAGAGAACGGATCGCTTCACTGAAAGGATTTCATTCCTCCCAACGTGCAATCATTCTCTTCCCTGTCAAGATGCAAATGATACAGATGTCTACAGGGTGCAGACAAATGAAAGAACAGGAAGTCTTGGGGAGGGGAAGCATGCATGGCTCATTAATGAATCCAGCGATCTGAGTTAGATCGAGTAGTGAATGATTCAGAGAGTAGATTTAAGATCGAAGAGGGTAATGCAACACAGACCCTGGTCCCCATGTTAGTTGCAGACGTTTTGGCCCGCACTTTGGTTTGCATGGTCAACAAGAATGGTTACAACCAAAGTTAAAATTACTGTAGGGAAAGGAATTGATACAAGCAAGAAGAAATCCATTAAGGCTGGTGACTCTTAACACTGCCAGCAAAACAGAACAATGAGGTTTAATCTTTACATAGCAAGAGATAGCCAAGTTGATTAGGAGCTGGCCCTGTCCTCCATCCCGTTAACTGTTCAGGGTGAAATAGCAACTCTGTGTTTCTACTTCATTCAAATGCCAGAGAGAAATGACTAGTAGAGGCAAAGCAAAGTAGGTGGCTGTATTACGGTTGGCTACCTTGCAGTTCGGAAAGGATCCTAGCCTCTCTGCAGGGATTCTACGAAGCAACAGAGGTAGAGCACATCCATACAGTATATCAAGATGGGAGTCATTCCCCAAAGATCTTTTGCAATGATCACCCTTCCCCCACTGCTCTTTTCTGCCTCCAGTTCACACAGGCACCTTCTTGTTTTTCCCCATCTATGCCATCCTAATAAGGCTTTGATTTCACTCAGGATCATGCAAAGTGTTATACCGAAGGCAGAGAGCTCCTGGAGGCTTTGTTCTCCGAGCAGAGGCGTGCTGACTTTGTCCCTCCCTTCATTGCAGAGGAGCATCCTTTGTGTTCTCTAGCATCAACCTCCTGCTCCAAACCATCAATAGATTACAGTTCTGTTTGTCCCCGGACTAACCTGCTCCAGCCCACCTTAATTTCCCACATCGTGGGGACCTAACAAACCTCCTTTGTCTTTTCCTTCCCAAGCCTTCTGTGCACTCAGCCCAGCTGATTTTCTGACTATGGGAGTTCCATTTGCCAATAACCTTAGCCTAGGGTCAAATTCTGCCAACTTTCCCATTCATTAATGTATAAATAAATGATCCAACATCATGCCTGCCCTTAAGCTAAATAGGCAAGAAACATAAAATGATGTAGTTATATTTGGCCAGTTTGTATGTCTATGGAGTTTCTCAGACATCCAGGTCATGGTTGCCCCAAAGGTGTTTTTTTTTTCCGAAGAGGTGACTAGACTTTCTGTTTTTCATTGAAGATGTTTCACTCTGACCTGAAGAAACTTCTTGGATGAGAAGCAAAATGTCTTCAAAGAAAAACAGAAAGTCCAATTGCCTCTTTAAAAAAAAACACCTTTGGGACGGCCAGCTTGTATATTCTCAGATCCAAGGGCATGCCACTGGATCATAAGTTCTCTTAGCTGTGGGCTACAATTTCAATTGTGTGTGTCCCACTCTGTCTGTATTGGTTTAGTTTAGTAGCTATGTTTCTGAGATTATGCAAGAACAGGACAATAATTGGAATCCCATTTCATTGGAATAAGGATAAGAATAAGAATTAGAATAAGTCTAACAGACTTTTATTTAACAGACTTTGGATAAAACAGGGGAAAAATCCATTCTGACATTTCCCAAAGTAATGGACAAATCCACTGTATCCCAAGTAATCAGGACAAGGCTATACGACAGTCCTTCCTGGCAAGGAAAAGCTACCAGGACAGTAATGTGAGGACCTGCTTTAGCAGGCAGTATAAAATTCCCTGGAAAACAAGTATTGTATATAGAGCAAACTGAAGCACAAGCTAACCATAGGTATCAGAAAAAGTACAGATCCTCCAGGGATTTAGGATCAGGGTGTCCAGAATTTCCACAATCAGCATAACCTTTCACCGTATTGGGAATCCCCACATTTGTGGAGAGTATCTGGCTAAGAAAGGAGAGGGTGGATTCCTCTCTAGCTCTTCTGATGATGAGCACAGCACTTACAGAAAGAGGAGGATGCCAGTGTTGGCCATAGCATATGCCAGCCCAAGGATCCCACTGCCCATGATGGCATTGCTGAGATTGAAAACAGACATCCCAAAAGAAGTCTTCCCTTCAAACTGAAACAAAAACAAGAGTGTGCGTCTGAGAGAGAGTTGTATGCCAGCATAACACTTCTCTGTCCTGGGTCTATGCACTGTCCTCACCCCCGGGGCAAAAAGGAGTAGGGCATGGTCTATGCTAGACAACTTTCATCTTTTGCTGCCCATGTTTCTTATCATGAGCTTTAGTAAGAGGGCAACATCTGCTTTGAAACCCTGTTCCCTCTGGACTATAAATTCCAGGTGAGCTTCCTATACCCCTTAAAACTGTACTGAAATTCTTTTTTCTACTGGCTGTTGAGAAAGATGAACTCTGTTTTTACCTATACCCTCTCTCATCCCAGGGCTTGAGAGAAATCTTTCTCATATTAGAATGATAATAGATACATGTCCTTCCATTCTGATTTGCTTGCCTGTGACTTGACATCTTCTGGGTAGGCAGAGCAAGGAGGAAAGACCATCAAAAGTCTGGTTTGGGTTCAGAGGCTATGTTGTTGTAGACTAGAAGGACACAACCAAAGATTGCATCCTTTTTTTAAGAATGGATTTGTATGGCTGTAGTCCAGACCACCTGCAAAATATGCACTGGTCTTCCATCTTTTCTGTTAACAGTTTCCCTGGAGATGTATGACTTAGTTATCAATGAATATTCAAATTGCAACCATCAATCCAGAACAATATACCAAAACTTACATCTGTGAAATGGGTCTGTTTCTTTTCAGCACCATGTGTAAGAAATTCCTCCATCTCCGTTACATTTGCCTGGTTCTCATCAAATCTGCCACAAGATAATAGGGAGGAAAAAACTTCATTTAAGCAGTCTTGTCTTAGAAATCCCCCCTTTCCCAAATCTGACTCAAGGGATTAGTATCAGTGGTAATAGTGCTGCAGAATGATCTCTTCTTTCCTTAGGGTCTGTTTCTTAGACATCCTGAAAAGGAATAATCTTATTGAGAAGTCTTTTCACACAGAGTCTAACACCGTCTCTATTCTGACTTTTGCTATGTATTCCCAAAGTTTCTTCTTATTTTCCAGGGGGCAATATTATTTATGAAAATAGTTTCAAATAGAATGAAAGAATAGAATGAATAAGCCTTGAAAACCTGTGTTTCCAAATGCATTTTTGCTTTTCAAAAAATATAGCTAAATCTAGGATGCCATGCTGGCTTTTACAACACTTTATTTACCAAGAACATATTGGATATAATAAACTCAGCTTCTTGTGCTTACAGGAATACTTCATATTCATTTTCTTTTAAAAAAAATTAAAAATTTACTGCTTCCTACTACCATATAAAATAGTGCCAGCAGAATATTGTGTTTGTCCTTAATAAATGCTCCAAAAAACTAGCAGTTAATTTAAACATAGACTTTAGCCTCTGTTTCTTGAAAGTTCTAGATAGCAGTAATACAAGTATGATCATGGCGGGGAAGGGCGATCACATTTTCACAAAGACAACATGATACATTTCATGTGTTGGAAACTGCAGCGTTCCTGTCAGTTCTGTATCTGATTGCAAATTTGAAAGTACCATAAAATCAATAAGAAACAAATTTGCATTTATTAGTTAGCTAAACAGAAGGTCCCAAAGCTTCCATTATATCCGTCTATTGATTAGGTAAATCAGGATTTATTGCTCTTATGAATGTTCTTCCTTTGCCAGTCATTAGAACTCGGGCATTCCCCATAATGTTCCCCTCATGCAGGGTGCACACCGAGATGCATAGCCAATGAGGAGTCACGTCCTTTGGTCACACAGACCCAGAGAGGTACCTGGTCTGTTTGCCAGGCGGGGCGGAGGAGGACAAGAAAAACAAAACAGAACTGTTTCATGAAATGGATGCCTCTCATAATGTAGGTAAAAGGTTTAGCTAACAGTATTGAGTTAAACTGAATCTTTATTTACCACACTGTACAAATATTTCACGTTTTATAATATACACACTACATGATTGTGTATTCTTCAGTACTTTAAACATATCCTCAGTCTGAACAAGAGGAATAGCTTGTCTGATCGGTAATAATCTGTGTAAAGTTTTATTTCTTTATTTACTTATTTGTTAGATTTCTTTGCTGCCCATTTCGCCTCGTTTTTCCAATATCTTTCTATACATTCAGGCAGAAATACTCATTTGTAGCAGAAAAATGATATTTTGTGGTCTACCAGCACTCTAAAATAGAAAATTTACAATAGATGTAATAGTGCTGGTAGACTACAAAATATCATTTTAATCAAGCTTTTCTTCATCATATTTTGAATAGCTGTGTAGTTGATCTTTTTCACTGCTGAATGCTGGTATTTTGGATGTACGAAGTTTGAAAAAGAGGTTCTCTTTTCTTTTAATAACATTTGATTTTATTTATCTCTGATGAGTTGGTTTGCCTTCTCAAATGAGGAAGAAAGGATAGCAACAGAAATTTTGTGGTCATAAATCGAGAACTACCTATACTAAGCTAGTAGTAGAAAGTAGGCCATGGGGCTGAGCTACATTGTGGTTCAGTTCCCTACCTTCCATTTGATCTTGCTTTAAATAATGAATCTATAATTCTGTACTTACTTGGGAGCTTTGTTTACTCGTATGTTTGGGGTTAAGAGCCAGATTTATGGAATGGTTAAGGCATCAGACTAGAAACCATAAATTCTAGTCCCACTTTAAGCACAAAGCCAGTTGGGTTTTATCTCAGCTGTAGAAGCAGGCAATGGCAAACCATTTCTGAAAAAAACCTTGCCAAGAAAATTGCAGGGACTTGTTCAGACCATCCCCAAGAATCAGATTTGACTGAATGGAAGAAAAAAATGTTCAGGGTATCTGCAGGTCACTAATTAGGTGGCAGCATTGATCAGGACAACAACCTAGCAATGTTCTGTAGTCATGGGAAGAAGGCAGGTTAAAAGAACGGAAGTGGAAACAGCAGCACAAGAGTGAGTGGGTGCTAATGGGCAAACATTTGTGGATCAGGGAGTGAAGTGGCAGTAATACCGTTCACTTCAAAAGATAATCTTATATCCAGGACAAGTGCATTAACTCAATCCTGCAATCTGAGTCAGGCAGATAAGCCAGGCCTTGCAAGTCACCTCACCTGTCATTTCCCATGGAAGAGGCATTTAATACTGAATGTTTTCCATTTGGCACCAAGTCTATCATCTCTGTCTGGATGGGGGTTGCCGTAGAATTCATTTCTTCCTTTTGATGTCAGTAGCTTCCCTTCTGTGGCAAACAGTTTTCAAACAAGTAGCAGATGCTGGGCTGCTGAGAGGTCCTGTATCTGCAAAGAGAGAGAAAGAGAGAGGGGGGGAAAGGGAGAGATGGAGAGAGAGGGAGAGGGAGACAGAGGGAGAAAGAGAGAGAGGTCAATATTTGGAATTTGTTCTCACAAAATAAAGCTTGGCGTTGGGGAGCAGATATGCCAAGTTTGAGGAAGATAGTGCCCTACAATAGCCCTCATCATTTTGGCACATCATGTGGCCCAACATCCTAGAGTTCCTCGCCAATGTTGGAAATGTCTACCTGAAAAGTGTTCAATAGAGTAAGACTGGTTTATACATATTGGTATGATAATAGTTCATCTTAGCCAAAGGAATATGAATTACAATTACTCTATAACGAGAACTATATCACATATAGTCCTCTGCTGGATCTATTCTCCAATGTTTCTGCTAAATTGAGAGCACCATGAAGTGAGACAAGATAAGTTTCTATCTGATATGTCCTAAACTACTCTACTATTCCCAGATAACTTTGCTGGACTGGTCAATATCCCACTCATCTACGTGCTGGGGTATCTCTTTAAATATGATTTTTAATAGAAATTTTTAAAGAAATAAGACATGACATTATATAAAGAAAAGTTAAGAAAAATAAAGAAAAGGAAAAGAAAAAGTGTGGAAAACAATATACATAGAAAAAGAAAATTAAAAAGACATCTTGAATCTTCTTTGTAGTAGTTACATTATAAACACCATCAATACCCTTCCTTCCTCTAAAATTACGTAGTTTCCTTCTATCCCACATTCAATTCTTTTTAATTAACAAATCTAGAAATCACTATTTCCATTTTCAGCAAAAAGTTTCCAGTCTTTTAAGAAACTACTATTGTTTTATCAAACAGGTCTATTTCCGCTTCCATCACACACATACACATAATCTTACACATTTTTTGTCTTCACTTCATTAAGAGTATTATTTTAAAAGGCCAGAAAGAAAAACACCACAAAGAAGAGGGGGTCAACCTAATTTCCAAAGCACCAGAGGGCAGGACAAGAAACAATGGGTGGAATCTAATCAAGGAGAGAGGCAACTTGGACTTAAAGAGAAACTTCCTAACAATGGGGACAATTAAACCGTGGAACAGCTTGCCTTCAGAAGTTGTAGGAGCTTCATCACTGGAGGTTTTTAAGAAAAGGTTGGACAGCCACCTATCTGAAATGGCATAGGGTCACCTACTTGAGCAAAGGGTTGGACTAGAAGACCTCCAAAGTCCCTTCCAGCTATATTCTGATTGATAGATAGCATGAATAGATAATGTGATTTACGTTGTAGATTAATGGAAGTCCAAATGTTTTTTTTTTAGTGGAACAGAAGAAAACCCTTGTTTATTCAGTACTGTCAATCGTTCACTTACAATCCTCAATATCATCCTTTGATATTTAACATATCAAAAAGCTGCTCACAATAGGCAAAATACTACATATTTTTCATGAAGCCAAGTTCATGATTTAGTTCATTATTTTAGAAATTCAGCAAAGTGACAAGTTTTTGTTTCCAGGCATATCCTTTTCTATGGCATTTCAGGTCACAGGGCCCACTGGGAAAAAAAAGACTGTGGCAAAGAGAACAGGAACAGACAAGCACAGAAAATGAACGCCAGCATCACATTTAGAACATTTCTTCAGAAGATCTGAGCGGCAATTCAATTCTTCTACGGATGAGTAAATTCCAACAAATGTTATTGAAGGTATTCCTAAGTAGACATTCATGGAATTGGAATCCACTGGAATGGTTACAACTGGCGAAACCTGCCCAGTAATCAATAAAAACTTCACTTTGAATTCACATGCATATACAGGTAGTCCTCGACTTACAACCATAATCGAGCCCAAAATTTCTGTTGTTAAGTGAGACATTTGTTAAGCGAGTTTTGCCCCAATTTTATGACTTTTCTTGCTACAGTTGAATCACTGCAGTTGTTAAGTTAGTAACCCAGTTGTTAAGTGAATCGGGCTTCCCCATTGACTTTGCTTGCCAGAAGCTCGGAAAAGGGGATCACAGGACCCTGGGAAACAACAACGGTCATAAATGTGAATCAGTTGCCAAGCACCTGAATTTCTGATCAGATGACCACAGGGTCTTAAAGGTCGTAACTGTGTAAAAAACAGGCATAAGTCACATTTTTCAGTGCCGCTGCAATTTTGAACGGTCACTAAATGAACTGTTGTAAATCAAGGATTACCTGTATTTTAATCCCTATAAGAAAGCAAAGAAATAAATACCGTCTCTTAGATTTTGCAGGTGAAAATCTAAGGCAAGCCTTTTCCGATTACTACAGAATTCCATTTTTATTTTTATTTTGAGAAAAGGGTTATAAATTCAAGCAGTGCTACACATTTTCTGCGCCTAACTATCTGGCGGCAGCACTACCATGGCAATAAAACAAAGCGTCTAGATGTTTGGATTACTGATTTCCTGCTCCAGAGAGTCAAACACCCTCCTTCTCACCAGGGACAATCAGTGTTGATGAATAGGGACAGATTGCACATTTTCTGGGTTTTGCTTAGCTACCGTATATGCTGAAGTTTTCAGTATGTGCCATTCCCCCACCTCAGCCCCAAACTACACAGAGAGGGGAGAAGGGGAGGGAGGGAGAGTGTACATGTAAATATGTTGCTTTATAGATCTTCAGTGGACAAAAGGGTCCTGAATAAAGAGAGAAAACTCCATCTTGAAATTATAGCTTGGAAGATGACATTAGCATCAGCCTTGGGAATGTCAAGTAAATAGATCTACCTTGGACCATGGGTTAATCTAAAGTCACAGCAGGCCAAATTTAGACAGCCTTTGAGCCTACATCCACTAGTATTTAAAAGACGACCACTTCCCAGTCTCTTGCAAGCTATGCTAAAGTTTAGTTACTTTCATAGTTAAAAGAATGTGTCTTATTGCTTAGGTACATCTGAGTAGTTTTAATTTCCAAGCCCTTTGGTATGGCTATTGTCATTTCCCATAAACAACAATTAGCCCTTCTGCTTTGCTTACCATAACCAAATTACTCCTTAGGTCTCTTTTTAGATGCTAAACAGGCTGAGCGCTTTAAATCTCTGGCTGTAAGCAGAGCTGCCTCTGTTGTCCCTTTCAAGCACACAGTTGCATTTGGACCAGAATTGAGAAAAGTACTTGGCATGCTGTGCAGGCGGTATCCCTGCTCTTGTGCAGGAGCAGAAGAAAGGGAGAAGAGCAACAGCAAAGGCAGCTGCAGCAGGAAGAGAAGGCGGCTGTTAGGGAAATGGGGCTAAATTTAACTCAGAAGGCCCACAACTAAATCTGGAAAAATAACAGGAAAACAATAACAGGTAGTCCTCGACTTAGAACAGTTCACTTAGTGACCAAGTTACAACAGCACTGAAAAAAGTGACTTTTTTCACACTTATGACCGTTGTAGCACCCCTATGGTCGTGTAATCAAAATTTAGTTATTTGGAAACAGACTCACATTTACGATCCTTGCAGTGCGCCAGGGTCATGTGTTCACCTTTTGTGGCCTTCTGACAAGTCAATGGGAAAACCAAATTCACTTAAGCAACCATGTTACTAATTTACTAATTTACTAATTTAACAACTGCAGTGATTCATTTAACAACTGTGGCAAGAAAGGTCATAAAATGGGGCGAAATTAACCATTATTTCACTTAGCAACAAAAATTTGGGGCTCAATTGTGGTTGTAAGTCGAGGACTATCTGTACGAAAGGAATCCCGTCTTCTCTTTCCTAATATTGGGCACAAATTTGGAAGATTCCAATTATGGATGGAAAATGGCATCATCTACTTTTTTTTGCAGGAAAACTGTAAGCAGGAATATATGAGGTCATTCATACTTCTAGTTCAGACAAAATTCTACATTTTATTTTGCTTACTGGAATAG
>JAOYMU010000098.1:89530283-89544714 GCA_025802295.1 Psammodynastes pulverulentus
AGCATAGCTGGCTGGGGAATTCTGGGAGTTGAAGTCCACAAGTCTTAAAGTTGACAAGTTTGGACATCCCTGGCATAACCCATGCCCCATTGGTTATCAGTTCAGAGATATTTCCTTACCAAAACAGTGACACACAAGGGGGCAAAAATTAGTGGAGGCAGAAGTGACTTTTACTTCCTAGTAAGAAGCATCAGAAATCTTCCTCCCTCCCTCCCTCTCCTAAAAGAAAACAATTCAGCTCAGTTTTATGACTTGAAGGTAACTCCAGTGCAAAAATGAAATGTTCTATGCTTTTAGCATGTTATCTCAACCTGTATATCATTTCTGCAATGAAAGTGTAAAATCATGATAGAACAAAAGCGATCAATATCATTATGCACTTATTTCAAGAATTTCTATTCCAATTATTCATGTCAAAATGCTACTAAACACACAAGCATCATGTAATTTTTAAAAACTAAATAATATAATGTTAAGCAATATAATATAGCAATGTAAGAACCTCTTTAATATTGGCCACTCATAGTCCTGCAGAATACAGCACATCAGGCAATATAACAAGGCTGATTGGTGGCCAGTTGCAGAACCACGGATAGCTCCCTGTAAACAACTTACAACACAGGCTGAGACTAGATGGCACTCTGATTGCAGAGTCTATCTCAGACTCCACCTCTATCCTGCAAAATGGGAACTCTTAAAGCAGTGTTCCTAGTCTTGGCTATTTCCAGATGTATGGGCTTCAACTGCCAAAATTCTTATCAATAGCTGTGCTGGCATTGGAATTTTGGGGTTTGGAGTCCACAAACCCACCAGAAATGGCCAAGATTGGGAAACACTGCCTTAGAGGGAAAGACCTTGTGCTAAAGTTGGCTTGCACTAGCCAGATTCATTCTGAGCATTGATCTACCAGTTCTGTGGATTATGTAGTTCTTGGAAGAGGAAGTGCAGGCTCAATGTAAACCTGAGGGTCTCAGTCTAGGGAAGCTTTGACAGTCTAGCTCAAGAGTTTCCAGTGTCCTGGGCTTGGTTTTCAGATCTGCTCTGGCGCTTGGAGGGAGTAGCACTGATTCCTCACAACTGAGGCAAGAAGGACAATCAGTTCTATCACACTGAAGATAGAAAGGCCAAATAATACATTCTGCAACTTTCTTCACTTTGGAAAACTACAGTTTCTGGTTAGAAAACTTGCTGAAATGCTTTGTAGCCTGTTTATTTGGCAAGAATGAAATTAAGTGGAACATGACAATACTAAGACTTAGGTTGAAACTGCCATAACCAAAAACCGAGGCAGGCAGGTAAATGAGAATAAAAGCCAGGGATCTTGTCAAAATGACCCGTTTATGGAGCTAGATATGAAGGAAATAAGTTGTTAAGGAATCAAAGGAGAAATGTCACCTGAGGCAGGTAAAGGAGGTTGGGCCTCAGCACATGAAACATGGGAGGAGGGGTGTTTCTATGTGCTCAGGCCCAGCCTACTTCGCCTGCTTCCCACATTTCATCAACAGCAAAAGTAGCTTCATTCTTTCTTGCCCTCATCAAGGCAAAAGTAGCTGTCAGACTTGTGAATCAACAAAGTAGAATGACTCTTGCTCATCCTTGAATTATCCAAGACCCAGACTTGAGTCTGGTAATTTGGGCATGGCAGTTTAGTTGAGAAGGACGTGGGTAAGTGGAGATGAATGTCTGAATGAGAAAGAATAAATTAACTGTAACTAATAAATTTTACTATTACTTAAATTCATTGGATCTTACTATATTTAAAAGAACTTGATATGCCTCAGTGTTTGATTGAAAGTGATGTATGTGTCTTTCTAATTATTTCCTGATTATTGACGAGAGCTGTGTGTCTTGTCTCCTCTAACAACACTTATCTGGAAACCTAGGTAGAAAAAAGGGGGGCTATTAGATCTGAGAACCTCAACAGGCTATGAGTCTTTGACCATAAGCCAAACCTGGGAGTGCATTCAACACATCCAGTTTGCATGGGCCTGTTTTTCTTTTGTGTTGACTATTTGCAGGAAAGATACTTATGAAAACGTGAAAATGTAGAGATCAGTCCATAGAGGAATGGCAAATATGTATATACAGTACTGCCTTCCAACCAGTTTAGCCAAATCCATTAGAAACACATTTCTAACATTTTAATGTTGTATCTTTCCCATTTTCACTTTAAATTAAATGTTTAAATTAGCTTAAGTTACATGAATTTTAAATTAAAATTGTTTGCTTTTTAATTTCAGTATAAAACCAAGTTAAGTAGAATATTATTATTTTGCAGGTGAAAGTGATGAAATCATAAGCAAAAGCAGCCTTATATAACTGGAAATTTTACATTCATTTATCATATCCACCAATACAAATAAAACTGTTTGTACTGTACACATTATGAGGTAAATGCTAGTACCCAAAGTCAGGAAAAAAATGAACCCAAGGTCCCAATGTAATCCTAAAACTGAATTAGTTAATGAGTAATTTTGTTCCATTTGTCCATTGGTAAGTTATTTAAACTTTTCAGGGGTCTGTGAGGCATACTGATAAATAGAATGACTTGTGACCAGCTTACAGGGAGCTTCTTCATTTTACTGCTAAAATTACAACTGGAAACCATTCAAGTTCTCAAGATTTTATGGGCAAAGGATGCTCTGGTTCCATAATGCTAATATATTTTATTTTATTTGTTTATCTCTTTTTTAATTAATAATCACTGCTGCCTTTTGCAAATCATGTTCATTTTGAGATACTAAAGAAAAACAGCTTTGGGATGAGGAATTATTACAATTTCCATGAGACTGTGTAGGCTCTTTCTCCATATTCTACATTAAGAGCTTTAAGACTGCATTAACTTTCAGAATATAGAATCCTAAGCTTTTTGTGATTATTTACATAATGAGTAAGTGACGTAGCATGCAATCCTTTTTCAGGCCTCAAATTCTCTGATTATAACTTCTGAAAATTAATGGAACCATTTCCCACCATTTCATAATTATCTGCTCACACCTTGATCAAAATTAAGGAACCATTCTAGCCCTAACCTGCTAGAAGTAGAAAGCAATACACTTACTCACAATTCTGTAACTTCACTTCTTTTCCATTTAATAAGTCTTGTTAAAGAAAACTTAGTATGAATCTGTATTTTAGTAAACTTAGATACTCAAAGTCTGGTAGTTCAATGTGAGGAAAATACATGAAAACTTTACTGTGATTCCTACAACGGATAATATATTTATACATATGAAACCTTACCAATCTCACAATAAAACCTAGTCTTATCCATCCTATATATTGACTGAAAAACTTGGAAAGTTTGGCTTACATAATATCATACGTGATGATGAAGAACTGATACAGTAATAATTATGATATATGGCTACTTTTTAATAATATATGTCTCAAATATATATAACTTGAGAAAATCATGTAAAAAGCAATGAAAAAAAACCCATTAAAAATAATAAGATAAAGTTAACATCATTACAATTAAAGAAGTGCATGAGCAGGTTTTCTCAATCCAAACCTATTGGGTTCAGTTTGCATTTCCTATAACCATTTATCTGGAAATAAACACCATTGAACATATTTTGTCTATTTAGAAAATTTATGCAGCTGAACATCCTACATATATAATCCTGAGTAGCTAACAACAATCCACAAAGAATATGCAGTAAATAATTAAAAAAATCTATCAATAAGATGCAAAACAGGCTTTCAAATGATCGTAACATAACACCAAAGCAGCATAACAGATTTGCAACCAAAATCAACATCTGTTCTGAGAAGATATTCTTAGAATTGTACCAGTAATTATGTAAAACAGGTAAATAGATGGAGAGACATTTTAAAATGTGCATCTTTCCTTTGTTCAGATTAGCTCAATGGGCAATTATCAGAGCAACTATTTAAAGCATTATGTCACAATTTAACACTAAAACTATAGCAAATAGCATAAATACCATGTAAAACACAGTTAAAACCAGTTTTAAAAAAAAAACTATTTATGATATGGGCCTCTTTCCTAAAACGAATTTCTCTTTATTTTTTTATAAACTTATCAAAGCCATTAACTCATAGCACAAGGCATACTTCTTTGTTGTTGTTAGTTGCGAAGTCGTGTCCGATCCATCGCAACTCCATGGACAACGTTCCTCCAGGACTTCCTGTCCTCTACCATCTTCTGGAGTCCATTTAAGCTCACACCTACTGCTTCAGTGACTCCATCCAGCCACCTCATTCTCTGTCGTCCCCTTCTTCTATTGCCCTCAATCTTTCCCAGCATTAGGCTCTTCTCCAGTGAGTCCTTCCTTAATTCCAAAGGCAAGTGTCCCTGGTTCCAAGTTAACTTATTTCTGACAATCCTGAGAAGATAGAAGAAGGCCTCTGAAGATTCATTCCATCATGGTCAGGTCTGTCTAGAACAAGGCAAACTCTCAAATATGTGCTCTTAACTCCAAAAGGCTTTAAATCCTTCTTTCCCAACTTCTTGTCCTATGGATGCCTTGGCATTCATTACAGTTTGCACACTTTGCCATCTAGGCTGATTGAAATTACTTGATGACATTTTGAAATTGGTATAAAAATGAATCTGGTTTATCAGTTAGCAAACATGGTTTTTAAAACAGATGGGAAATCAGAACATAGTTTATTGGCAGAATGGTTCCTTAAACCCTTCTGGAATTGAATTTGGAAATTCCAGATACTAAGGGGACAAATCATAAAATTGGAAAAACCCATTGAGCTCCAATCATGAATTTAGAAAAGTTAGAAAAACCTTAACTTTTTTCAAATTCAGCATTAGAGAACTAAGATTCAACTAGAGTTAAACCATTTTATTATCGTGTTAGCAGATGCACAGGACCATGTGCACAATGTAGATACCAATAGAATTGTTGCTTCTGCAGTTCTTGTCCTTAATGCCATGTTTTCTTCTTAGTTGTCCTTTCTCAAAAAATCAAAATTATTTAATATTTACTTTTAAGGAAGAATGGAACCATTTTGGAGCCACGGATGTCCTTGGATTTTAATTGATATGGCAGGAGGCCATATTAGACCAAAAGTGGAGTAAAACCAAACCAAAAATAGACAAGCCCCCCCCCCATAGAATTGAATAATAATATAAATAGAAACATTATTAAACTAAGAATGATGAATATACCATATTTAATATTTTCCCTTTTTCTGAAATATTAATATTACAATTTGGTGGCAGAGTTTGAAACTGTCTCCCTGGCCTTCTGAGCCCTGGGTTGAGACTATATAATCTTATTGGAAAGAATTTGCCGTCAATCTTCGGCTCATCTTGCATAGCATTTTCTATGCAAACATATGTTATTTTGACAAAATAGCATGAAATCAGTTTCAGATATTCCAAAAGTTATTCCAAAAGTTTGTTGTTCCATGCAAAACCAACAACAGAAAAAAATAATGAAGTACAGAAGAATCAGAGAAAAAAACATGTAAAAACAAAGGCCACAAAAATAACAGCTACTATAGTTGTCTTCTACTAAAAATCTTAACCTAAGAGCCAAGTCTTGACTGGCCATCTCTGAATATTGTTCACAAGTGAGCCAAGCCTGTTTCCTTCCAGCACAAATACCCTTGTCTTAGGGCAGGGATGTCAAACTCAAGGCCCTGGGGCCAGATCCGACCCACAGGGTGCTTAGATCTGGCCTGCGGGGATGCCCTGGAAACAGCAAAGACCGGCCCATGGTGCCTTTGCCAGCAAAAATGGAGCTCATGAGAGCTGCACGCAGCCCTCCCGAACTCCGTTTTCGCTGGCAGAGGGTTGCAGGTGGCCTTTATAGCCGAAAATGGAGCTCAGGAGCCTGTTTTTGCTGGCAGAGCTCTCAGACATCACAAGTGATGTCATGCTGGCCATGCCCACGCTGGCCACATCAACCCCCCCCTCCCCGAGGTCAAACACAATCCTGATAGGACCCTCAATGCAATTGAGTTTGACAGCCCTGTCTTAGTGGATTTTACTAAAGGCTGACTTATCTAGATGTCAAATAGATCATGTGGGCTTGTATATGTTTTATAACACCACCGGTAAAATGACATTTTTACATTTCTCCATGTTTATTACATTTGTTAGAAGATGGAATTTTTTTCTGAAATGACAAGATGACAGGAGCCAAATGAAATCTAACTGAAAATACTTTTTTTTGTGTGAACCTGTATTTAAAATTCATAAAAATCCACCTTAACATAAAACGTGTGGACCAATCTTTCTGAAAACCTGTACTAAATGATGTTCTTTTAATAGGATTTTTTCCCTGGTATTACTGTATAAACAAAAATGAAGAAAGGAGCACTGGGTTGCCCAGAAGAGTGTGCTGCAACTTGCAAGAATTTCTTGATTCTTCATCACTCCCACAAAAAGCATGACTTTTTTTTAAAACCACAAACCCGTATCATAGACTTAAGATGTTAAATATTCAAAGTGATGCAGTCACAAGATCTGTCCTTGTGCTCCCCAGTCCTATGTGGCATTGTCTCATATTACACAGGCTCTTGTTCTGCATGTCTCTGGCCAAGACAAATGCTAAATGTTCATTCCAAGTGACCATAGAACCACGAGGCATCAAACTGGCGATATCCAGAATTCTGAAAGAGTTTGGCTAGCCCAAGCCTTTTGAAGTTCAAGGTAGGCTGCTAAGCTAATAGCTGACTCACAGACCTCCCTTGTGATCAGTTGAGCAAGACCCTGCTTTAAGTAAACCAAAGGTACAAGCACAGCTTTAACTGTTTTGAATCCCCAGCCATAGCTACATCGAGCAGATGAATCTCTAATCATGAATGGTGCAAAGTGACTTCGGATACCATGGTGTGTGTGTGTGTGTGTGTGTGTGTGTGTGTGTGTGTGTGTGTGTGTAGGAAATACCTGTCAGAGAAGATTGTATGGCCACTGATGCTTAGGGCAACAGACACAATTGCTCAATTGTGAAAGAAATGAATAGCAACATGCTGAAGACATTTCATATAAACAGAAACACAGGGATAACACCTACAGCTGTATGGACGCTTTTCTACAAATGGTGAACCCTGAATCACACCGATTCTGCGTAATTAGCAAACCAGCAATAACGCAGGGAAATGTATTCAAGGGCTTTTAAACCTTTGAATCTTCAGTGATCAATACTGTCATGTTGGTTAGGCTTTGAGCCAGGCTGAAATCAGAGTATAATTTAGATAAAGGAAGCTGCTGTCAAATGTCAGCTTCCGTGCCTTGTTAATTGCAAGTACCACATACCGCAGTATTACTAAAGCTTTGGACATTTTTGCTAGCTTAAATTGTAAGATCTTCACTTTCTAACATCCAGAGAGGTGCCCCAGTGGGTCCTGGCTATATATTTTTTCTGCAGACTTTTGCCATTCAGATATTTCTTTTTCATCTCCTGCTGCCAATGTGCATTGTACCCTTTCCATTCTGGCCTTTCTGCATTTATATAATTGTATTACTTCTGAAAGAGAGCAAGGTTGACCGTGCTCTAAATATTCATATACTTTGCACTAATTCAGACCAAACTGGTACATTTTATGATTTATCCTCTTTCTCTGATAAAATATTTGAGACACCCATGATTGTTTCTCTGGACGGAATGGAAGCAAAAACTGACACTGAGCTCTTCTTTTCACAAGTCTTAAGCTGATTATCTCCTGGGCTGAAACTGTCTAAAAATGAAACTTGTTTAGGAAATGGTGTGCCGGAATTCAATATTTTTTTCCCCAGCTTTTGTTACCATGACCCCGACTGGAGGATTCTCCTGGGATATTATTTATCACCTTGCTTTCCTTTCTTATGGTCAGTTCTTTGAAGATATGTGATTTCCATTGATGGACCTTTTATACGACATCCCCTTTCTGACTGCTCCTTGTACTTAACACCCTGGATCTGATGTATCGACTAGCTGAGGAGGGTGGGGTGGAAAGAAAGCACTCAATTTTTCTTTTTCTTTCAGTCATTGGGAAGGAGGGGGAAGTGGCAGAGCTCCTGTCAATTTCATGAGGGTAGTTTTCATTGGTCCACTGTGGAAGATGCTGTCAGGAGGGGTTAAGCAGCCAGTAGCCAGTTTGCAATGACTATGGAGAGCAGTGACCACTGACTGGAAGAGAAGGAGAATTCCTGCCACAGCACACAGGAGCCAGGTGGAGATGAGACATTTACTTTCAAATTGCAGCAGGTGAACCATACAGCAGCACTAGAGCCAGCACAAGTTTCAAAACACAACTTTTGTTGTGGAACAAGGAACATTGCATACAGATTATCTTTGCAGTGGTCTCAGGGTGGTGGAGGCTTCTGCAGTGCATTTTTGACCTTAATAAATACTCAGCCGGCTGTTCTTGAGTCAGATAAGATAGACATGTGTAGGACATTGTGTAGGAGGTAGCTCACCTGTTAGGGAAAATTCTTCCATAGATATATTATATGGAAAGGGGAAGGGGGCATTAGGATGGATAAATGAAATTGGATGGGTTAAAAATGTTTATGGTATATTACCATAAAAATTATTTATTTATTTATGATTCTCATCTCTAAAGTGGCCTGACTTCAGAATGATTCTGGGTGGCAAGCAGAATTGAAACCAAAGATATAAAACATCAAACAGAATAAAACAAAGAAAATGGAGATCCTGTGGAAACAAACATCCACCAACATTTGAACAATTCTTCAGCATAGCTCACCTTGTGAGCCTGCCTTTCTTACTGACAAGAGTTTACAGATGATCTGCAGTAAGACAACCCTCCTCAGATCCTCTGCCTGACACACAACAGTCCATAAAGAACATTTATATATTTATGTTATTATATTTTTTATTTCTGACAAGTTTTTAAATATTTAAAATTTGAGTGACCAATCCTAGCTTCTACTTACCTGAGGCTTGCATATGCAGGTTAAGAACAACACCAATAAGGCTACAGTAAAACTCCAACCATGATCCTTCCAGATATGTTGGATTGCAATAATTTCCAGGCAATTTTGATCTTTGTAAATTATGAGAAGGACTGAGCTTGCATATGTTTCCATTTGTTACTGCAATCACTCTTCCACAGACAAATGGGACAAATGTGATATGTGGTTTGAAGTCCTATCATCTCCCCATCCTGTAAACTCAGATGCCAGATTCAGCCAAATTATTTAAAGAAGCCAATCCAAGTTCAAAACAAATGCTTCTGTCACTGTATAAGCATATATTAAATAATTAACAAACTGGATCCCCACTTATGACAGGAAAAAGCAGCCACATTTCCCAAAGTTCCCACGTTCAGCCATTTCTATATTGGCTTCTTTGTCTCTGGGCTTATTTCAACTTGCTTTTTCCAGAATTCATCATACTGGTATCCTAGTTGTTAGAAATCATGCAGTGAACAAAAAGTTACAGTATTATATTGACATTATATCTGTCAATATGACTTGCTGCTATTTGATGGAGAGTGTGCATGGAACACAACCAAAATTGTAATAGTACTTTTAAAAAATATATTACCATATTTTGAAAAAAAGACAGCTATTTGTATCACTGAAAATATGTGGGGAAAAAACAACTGAAATAGTTTTGGCTCATCCCTTTTAGTGACTGATGATGCTGGATGAAAGAGAAAGGGCATTTTCCAATACATTGACAAGTTCTCAGACTTCCTGATAAAAAGGGGGACTCTAGCAGTTGTAAAAAGTGGAGTGGCAGAATAGGAATGTATCCAAATGCAAGAATTGATTAGCATTAATATTCAGTTTTACCTGGTGGTATGCATTACCTGGAAATGGGCATGCTATCTAATATTTTTCTAGGGGCCTTTCCAACACATTGTGCTGCCTTTCTCAGAAACTCAGCCATGTGTGTCCGTGCGTAAGTAAACCAACACTCCGTAGCCTGAACTCATTAGCTTAATTTCCTTCCTCTTGCAGTTGTTCCCATGTGTGGCAAATAAAAAGCAATATCTATAATTTTTTTTTTACAGGTTTTATCCAGAATGTTAGATTACCTTTCTCCTTGTTAGCTATGCATGTGATGTACTGTATCTCCATCGTAGCTTTGTGATTTACTGCTCAGATAAAGCAAAATCCATTCAGGGTGGTTGATAGCATTTACTCATAGCTTCTGCGAATTTAACTGATGGAGAACTTCCAGGAACCAACAAATAAGGGCTCTGCGCACAAGAATTCTCATTGCCCTTTTTTGCAGCATTACCTTGTAAGGCACATTTGAAACCTCAACATGGTAATACATTCCTAATCATGGGGCCCTGGTCACCCTTTCATTCTTGGGCAATTTACGGGGACAAAGTTCTCCACTTCTTGTTATCCAAATTAATCAGGACTAAACATCAGCTTTGGGCAAGTAAATAGGTGTGCCAAACAGTTATTCTGCTATTTATAATGTACCCCTCCATATGATCATAAAATTATTCATATTTCATATTTCAGTATGTAATTTCCATATTTCTAGAACTTTATATCTGAATGTTAGTTTACTGCAGAATGCAATTAATACACTGCTCTTTCCAAAATCTCTGCATCCAGTTACAAACAAATTGACATACCAATTCTGTGAGAATATTTAGAACAATGCAAAACCTAAGGCTTTATCATTTTATATCCATCCAATGCTTGATTATTCTGAATATGCTCGTCCAATTATTATCTTTGTCTTAGGCATGGTGTCATTTCCATTGTAAATCTGAGAGCAAGATCTGTTTTACTCAGTTTTTTTGTAGCTTATTCTGTAAAACTTTTGCAGTTGAACATAGTAAAATTACTTCAAATAAAATACTGGAGTAAGCAATGTTATGAAGTGTCAAGCTATATATAGAGAGAAATTGAGGTGAAAAGCCCACAAATGCTAATCACTTTGTAAAGTGGAAACACTCTGGAAAAAAGTTGTTTTTTTCACCAAAGGTAAAGATCAGAAGTTCAAGGCTTACTGTAAACTGACAAGGTGACTCTGATCACACATAGCAATGGCCATTCCTAATTCCTAATGGCCACTCTCTGAAAAACAGACAATATCTGCTTCAGTTCCTAGAAACTAGAGCAACAAAGTGCACTGCACGGGAAGTAGATAGTATTTACATTGAAAGTTGGCAGTAGTTGCATCACCAATGTTTAAATGCTTTGAAAATGTCAACAAACATGTAAAGGTAGACCCTCTCTGAACTTTAGAAAAAAAGGCTTTAGGCAAAGACCCCATGTTAAAATGATGGGTCCTTTTATTGATTAGCCAGCCATCAAATAATATAGGACATGCAGGGTATGAATTGTTTATTTTTCTTGGTTAAACATATATCCCTTGTTTTCTGCAGACACTCAAGGGCAGAAGTTATGAGGATTTCCCTTCAATTATTTTTTCCATCTAAACACCCCTGGGAGGCAGGCTGGGCTCAGAAAGATCAACTAGTCCTAACTCAGCCACTGAGTTTCCATGATTCTGGTCCAACTCCTCAACCAATTTAGCATTTGTGAATGCAGACAGAGCAAATGAATGAGCACAGGCTGAAATTGTTCTTTAGCTGTCCCTCTCTATATTAGTTCTTAGTGGAAAGACTCATACTCTTGAGCCCCAGCTATGTTTTCTGAAATTAACAGCATTAAGGATAACTAAGGACCAGCTTTAGTACTGGATGTAATTTTCACTGAAGAATTACAAAATAGATTCCCATTTTGATAGCTTGATAAATTACATGCCTTGTCTCAGAAGCTAGGCCACCCCCCTTCTTTTTCCCAAACTTTTCCATGATTTTTGAAGTGAGTTCACAATACTTCTGAGTTATCTTTCCCCCGTATTCATAACAATATAATCGTAGGTCTGTTGACACATCTAAAGATTCCAGAAAATGTCATCTAATCTACGTTTTAACAAGCTACTTTTAAGATGGCTCACAATTGAGTGTCTCTTGATTCTACCTGCAGATTCCCTCCTTTGGTACCTCAAGTTACAAATAGGAGGGAAGGGGAATGGTCTTTATGTCTTCTTCATAAAAAAGAAAATAAATATCCTCAACAAACATAATCCATACATTTATTTAGATTTTCTTCTATGTATTTGTCTAATTCTCCAAAATGTCCAGCCTGGGGGGATGAAAAGTAATATAATACTGAACCTGTCAGAGAGGCTGTGTTTATTATGGCATGGTCTGTAAACCTGCATTCCAAAGTATTCAATGCGAGCATTGGAGGTGGGGAGGGGTGAAAGTAAACCATTTGTAAAAACGGGTACATGAACACCAGGACTTTGGAAATTCCATTAATACATTAATGAACTTAAATCTGCCTGGGTAGTTAACTGACATGTTGGAAAGACTGCTGCAGGAATTAATCCTGCAGTCTGTACCTTTCAACACTTTTTAATGACTTTTATTTATTTTATTTGTTTATTTATTTATTTGTTGGTCAAACATGTACAAGATAACAAGCATAAATATGAACATTAACATGAACAAAGGAAGTAAATACAGATAAATGGGGACAGCAAGACAGGGATGGTAGACACGCTGGTGCTTTTATGCATGCACCCTTTAAGGACCTCTTAAGAATGGGATGAGGTCCACAGTAGACAGTTTGAGATTGAAGCTGTGAGGGTTTGAGGCTGTAACAACGGAGTTAGATAGAGCATTCCAGGCACTGACCACTCTTGCTGAAGTCATATTTTCTGCAATTGATTTTGAAGCGGTTTACCTTGAATTTGCATCAATTGTTTGCCCATTTATTATTGTGGTTGAAGCTGAAGAAGTCATTGACAGGCAAGACATTGTAACAGACAATTTTGTGTACTGTGCTTAGATCGGACCACAGGCGGCATAGTTCCAGATTGTCCAAGCGCAAAATTTCAAGCCTGGAGGCATAGGGAATTATGTTGTGAGTAGAGGAGTGGATTACTCTTCTCAAGAAATACCTCTGAATCCACTCAATTGTGTTAATATCCAATATACAGTGTGGATTCCAGGCGGATGAGCTGTATTCAAGAATTGGTCTGGCAAAGGTTTTGTATGCCCTAATTAGCAGTTCAGTGTTACTAGAGAAGAAGCTTGGCAGAATAAGGTTAACAACTCTTAATGTCTTTTTGGCAATGCTGTTAAAGTGAGCTCTGGAGCTTAGATCGTTTGAGATGAGTACTCCTAGGTCCTAGACAGAGTGAGGGCCGTCTACGAGATCGTTTCTGCCCAACTTGTATTTGGTGTTCTGATTTTTATTGCCAATGTGTAGGACAGAGCATTCTTTTTTTTTTGCTTGAATACAATATTATGTTAATTTCTTTTCCTCTGCCACTATGTTTAAACAAGCCAGGTAAAATCATGCACTGTGTTTAGAAACTAGAGCTGTCCATCACAACATTACATTTTATTTCCTTATATTTTACATAAGGAATTTTGCAGATGCACACGGTCTCTTGGTTCCTTTGAAATGTCAAAATTGGTTCAGAGTAAATTTGGACCACTTTGAAGCAGCTTTATTCAGTTCGGGTATTATGTATATTTGAATCAGCCTTAGTTCAAACTATGGGATTCATTCACACTCAATGTGCACCTGTGATTTTCGTATTAGATTATCCCCTGTCCCCATTAGCTAGAAAGAGCTTCTGTCCTTTGTAATCTGAAAGAGGACAGGGTTCATGAAGACTGTTGTGCAAGACTGAAGGGTTCACCC
Source organism: Psammodynastes pulverulentus (assembly GCA_025802295.1). Lineage (NCBI taxonomy): Eukaryota > Metazoa > Chordata > Lepidosauria > Squamata > Psammodynastidae > Psammodynastes > Psammodynastes pulverulentus. Next base: position 89,543,920 of record JAOYMU010000098.1, read on the forward strand.
CATACAATGTTCCAAATCCTGTTTGCAAGGAGCTGACTACAATTTTCAAAGTTATCAAATCTGTACATACTTCAAACATTTTGTTATTTTGGCCTTCCAATATTTATATTTGCATTGAATCAGGAGATGAGTGACATGAGGACTGCCCTTTTCTGATGCAGAAGGTGGCAATGCAAGCAATGCTCATGGCGTAGTACTATCTCTCCATGTAGAGCTGCCAGATCAAAAGATTAAGCAGGAGTCATGCAATGTTTGGATATGTATTTACATACTCATCATCCCGTATGCTTTCTTCTGCACCTTTTTTTTCTGGGGAAAAGAGAGAAAAAAAGGAATCCTTAGACAATCTGCTTCCTACCTTGCCTCATAATCAAAACCAGTTGCTACACAGGAGAATTCATTTAGCTGAAGTATCCACCTTCCTATTAGAGACCCTGTGCCATTTAGAATGGTGGGTTTATCTCCAAATCCAGAGCAAATTCAAACAAGATATGGAAAAATTTGGTATATATCAAGAACCACAAATAATAGATAAAATATTAATGGGACCGAATAAAAAATTCATAACCAATATGTATAGTTACCTACAACAGGTTAATTACAATGAAGAAAAAATAAAGGGATGCATAGTTGCCTGGGAGAAAAATTTCAGATACAGTATAAAAAGGGAAGAATGGGAGACTATATGGAACCAATACTATGTGATGACCAAATCGATAACCTACAAAGAAAATATTTATAAAATGCTATATAGGTGGCATATAGCCCCTGCAAGATTAGCCAAAATGTACCCCA
>JAOYMU010000098.1:89554283-89566233 GCA_025802295.1 Psammodynastes pulverulentus
AAGGTCCATGCCCTAACCTTTTTTTTATTCTTTATTAGATAATCTTGGAACATAAAACTTTCCATCTGTAAACTAGGACAAAGAACCTAATTACCCCTTCTTTAAAAAGTGGGGGAGGAATAAACATCTAACAGAAAGGACTGTTTAAAAGACCACTAAGCTGGGCAGAAAAATTATTGTGGGTTTAATCGTGAAGGGGGGATTTGTTCATCTTCCATTTTTTTCTAAATGATACCCCATTTCTCTATACCACCTAAGCTGTTCATGTTGATGGCAGCTGTTCTCTTGATATAAAAATGGGTATTTTTTTCTTCACCAATACTACCACTTTTCTTCTGATACTATTATTTGTTTTGAAGCACTAGCCATAAACCTGGATGATTAAAAACAAATCCATTGGAGAAAATTCTGGTCTCTTCTAAAATCATGACTTCTATTCATCCGTAACTATTTGAAGAGAGGAAGAGGTTTTTCCTAAAATGGCCTTTTTTTCTCTAGACTTTGTGCTTTTTCACAGCTTTAGCTGTTTAAAGTATCTTCTCCTTTACAAATAATTGAGACCATATAAGCGATAGTCACTCACAAGCCTTTTGATAATTGTCCAGACAGACAATAAGCCTGAATGTCCCTAATGCCTCCCATTTCTAAACTGAGGTAAAAAAGTGGCTGGCTTGATAGGTGGGTTTCTGACTACTCTGTTCAGAGGCGTTGAGCTGGAGAAGTGTTTGGGATAAAGAAACCAAATTGGGTGACACTTTATTTGCTGCAGAAGCACTACATTTTTTGCACTGCAAATCTTGTTATAAATCTTGAGGGCAAGAATAAACTTCTCTATTTTCTGTAGGTCTGAAATGGCCAAGAGAAGCGATACACTATTCCAGAAACCTCAAAGGTGCTTTTTTTTTTTTTGCTTTTCAAAAGGCAACTGGATTGTTTTTTCCTTGAGGAAAAAGAAAAAGACGTTTTGCTCCTCATCCAAGAAACTTCATCGGTTCTGTCAGGATGGTGGAGGCAATGGAAGGATTAGTTCTGACAGGATGTGGGGAGAGGGAGGGTTAGAAGGATCAAAGAATATGAAAATAGAAAGACATTGAATATGACCCAACCATCTTGCCAGAACCAATGAAGCTTCTTGGATGTGAAGCAAAACACCTTTCTCTTCTTCTTCTTCCTCAAGGAAAAAACAATCCAGTTGCCTTTTGAAAAAAAAGCATGTTTAAAACAACCATAACTTGGATGACTGAGACTCTCCAAACACTATTCCAGAAAGTAAGAGAGAGAGACCAGCACGTAAGACAAAGCAGCTGTTAGTTGATGGAGTTAGCAGAGATGGCTAAATTGACTGCTTTGATAAAAGAATAAAAAACCACAATTATTTTCATTTCTACTTGGAAACCGCTTCTGGGCTTTGTGTTTCAGGTGAAAAAAAATGAAACTTTGATTTTGGGTTTTATCAATTAGATCTGTTGTTATAAAAATGGCTAGTTTATGGAAAAGTTAAAACTTGAGGTTTGATGTTAATGCCTTATTCGACTCACCAGAGGGAGTCAGTAGCTCACCAACACTTGTCCAAGAGGCAACCTCAGAAACTGGTCAGTAGAGTAAAAAAACCTCCTGGGCTCTGAGCCTTCCCCTGTGGATCAGGTGCCAGTTAGCTCCTGTTCATAACTGGGAGATAGTGATCGTGCTCTGCCTGAAGGGTTTTCTCTTTCCTCATTGGGTACATAGATTAACAAGTGGGTGCCTCCCACCAAATTGCTTAAATCAGGAGCCATGCCCAGAATGTGCCTTGAGCAACATTATATTTGTGAACCTCCAGACTTTCAAGCGAGGTGACGCTGCTGGCATTACGTTTTGCAGTGTAGTGAACTTGAGGAAAATGTCCACTTTGTAATGGACTTAGCTAAATGCTGATGAACATGATTTTTTTAAAATCAAGAGCAGAGGATTTATAAGAAAAAGGGTGATCCTGACTGCTGCTGAAAATGCCTTATTTATTCATCAGTTACCAGAGGACACCCTAGTACAGGCTGAAATTGTAGCCGTCACTCTGCTGGGTTTGGACACAATCATTCAGTGAAATTCCATTCAATATACAGTGTCAGCATGAAACTCAATCAATTACCACAATTTCTCTAATTAATTTGACATTCTGTTAATTCAAAAAGGGTGCATTCATGAAATTTTTCCTTTATTTATAACTCCCATCTGCAATAGCTAAGAAACAAGTAGCCCCACCTATAATTTATCACCTAAAATATACAGTAGATGATAAATTATAGGTGATATATCATACATTATGTATGTTACTTTGCAAATGGAAAGGACTTTTCCCAGCTGGCTTTGTCCTTAAGGTAGGACTAACATTCGGTTTTCAGTTTTTGTCTGGTGCCTAACTATTGCGCCAAACCAGGAATATTGGTAAGAGAAAAGTAGGTGATGAAGGGAGTATATATATAAAAAATAAATAAAAATAATGTTTGCCAAAAGGAAAGCAGAATGGGTTCTGTTCTGTATCATAGAACTAATATCAATTAAATGAAACTCAGTGTTACCAGAGTCAGGACAGACAGATGCATAACTCATACTTAATATGGAGTTTTCTACTTGAAAATGGACAACTTTAAATGTGAATTAGATACATTCACAGAAGACAATTCTACTGATTATGAAGGCTACAGATTATTTTCAATGTCAAAGATAAGAAGCTTCCAATTAACCTTTGCTGGGAATATAACTAGGAAAATATTGTTCTGCTTGGGCCCACATGATGCTTATTGTTGGAGAAGGTAGTATTAGACTAGATAAATCACTAGTCTTTTATGTTCCTGCAACAGCATTGGCCCTCCGGAGCAGTATTTTTCAACCTTGGAAACTTTAAGAAGTGTCAGCTTTTACTCCGAAAACTTCCAGACTGGGAATTCTGGAACATGAGGTCCACACAACTTAAAGTTGTCAAGGTTGAGTTAGAATGCTCTAGAACAGCAGTTCCCAATCTTTGCGGCTTGGTAATCCATTTGGGGCGGGGGAAAGAGAGGAACTGGGCCATGCAAGGGACAGGCCAGTCCATGGGCATGTGCACACACTTCCCTTGTGCAAGTGGCAGAGTGGAGCACATGCATGCACCCAGCTCAATTTGTGCATACATGCATGTGCTACTCATGCAAGTTGAACTGTGTGCATGCACTCCGGCCAGCCACTCACACAGCCCAACTTTGAATAGGCCACAGCCCGGTAGTAGGTCACGGCCCAGAGGTTGGGGACCCCTGTTCTAGAGGATCAACTTAAAGCCTCTCTCAGTCTTATCTAGAGGAAGCAGAGATTAAACTTGCAAGGTACTTCTTACAAAGCATGTGATCTCCCATGGAACAATGGCCCCTTCCCTACATTTCACTGAATTTGTGTTTATATTTCCACCACACTTTCAGCAATAACCTTCTAGTTGCTCCTATTAGTGAATGAACAGTAATTCTCTCTTTGACTTGCTCACGTGACTACCAAGCACACCCATTTTATTGGAGCTAATTGACAGAATATGTCTTTCCCTGCACCAGGCAGCCAGCTCTAGATGGTGTTCAAGGCTAAGCAACTCAGTGACCTGCTGTAATATATTCCTCCCACCGATATCTTATTGACAATCTCAAATCCATTTAAAATTGTTTTATACAAATGATCCCAGTGAGAACCTGGAATTGGCAATGCTTCCGCTATGTGAACACTAAATGGGATTGAGCACAATCAAGATTATTGTAGATACCAGATCTCTGAGATCTCCATAGAAGTTACTGGAGTTTTCTAAAGGAAGACTTGGATATACATCACCTGCTTTATTTCCCTTAGAATTCCAGGCCATAGGCCAAAGTGTATGGGTTTTTTTGGATGAGAGAACCCTGGAAATTCAAACTATCATTACTTATTTTCAAATAAAAGAAAGTAAGCATATTCAAAGCAAAGCAATTGCAACTTCAGTGCAACAACTTTTTGTAAATCTTACATCAACTTCTTCACGCAAGGCCTTTGACAGGTATTACGTTCAGAAGCTGATGAAAGAGTTCGGTCATCAGGAGGATCGCTTATTTATTACTGATTGATTAATTATTTATTCTTTCACTGAATAAACATCTGCCTGTCTCCTAGAATATTAGTAGATCAAAAGTTAGTTTTTATTCTAGTTATATACATTTGTTTTAAATCCTCATGGCTTCCTCTCAAGGAATCTTGCAGAGTGCAGTATTCTGCAACTGTGAAGAATGGTTGGTGTCCGTATATGTGTCCCACATGGCTTCAGGATCACCTAGTTCTTACAGGGAAGTACATGATGCACTCTTGAGTTTTTGCTTCTCAGCCAGCTTGTTCCAGAACCTGACTGTGATTTGGGCTGGGAAGGAAGGACTTTTATAAAGTTACCCTGCCTAAAGTAAGACTAAAACCTGACTCTGCCATTTCTATTTCAGCTCCTTAACTACTACCCCACAGTGGCTCTCTTTGCACCTACTATGCATTAACATCTCTATTTGACGTGAGTGATAATTTCTCAGCAACTCTTAATCCTACTATTTCACCTCGGGTGGAATTTATTATTCAGCTTTAAACTGCTTTGAGAAAGAAAATAGGTGCAATCTTGATATGATAGGAGAGAAACAAAGTGGGCATTGTCTTTTTCTTTATGCAATAATCTTTTTTTTAAGGCTACACGGTATGATTTGATTAAATAAGGGGATCAGCTCTGGTATTCCTTGAATTAATTAAGAACTCCCCATGCCCCAAGTTCCGACATAGCTTCCAACTTCAAGGTACATAGGTTATTCTGCCAGCCACCATATTCTACCAAGTTAAAACTTGTCATGGAGGTTCAGTATTACCTAATATGCATCACTTCAGTAATGTCTATGCTGCTACATTCTCCCATACATAATTTACGTTGATAAAATCTCCTCGACTAGCTCTGCCTGGTTAATAGAGTGTGGCCTAGAGGGGGAACCCATGTGTGGCGCACGCATGTCCAGGCACCTCCCATCGAGTGGGTCAGATGACAGGAAAGATTTTCTGGCTGGCACCTGAGCAAGCCACTGCCCATCTGAGCAGGCAGTAGTCAGCAAGATGGACCAATAGACTACCCTGGTAAGAAGCAGCCTCTTGTACTCCCCGTAAAGAAGAATGAAGGTCGCTGCTCAGCTGGGCAGAAGAAGTTACGCAACTATTAAAAGCATCATTAATTCTGGCTCCACAGGAATGCTCAGAGCTAACAAGGGCTCTTCAGTGGTTGCTTAATGAAATTAAACACAGAATTGCTTATGACATTGTAAATAGTCCAGCGGCAAAGGCCCTGCCAATACAGACTTGGAATAAAATATTGCTGTGTATGTGTGCTCCCAGTTACCATTTAACATACATAAGATTGAAATTGCATGATGAAAACGGGAGCAGGGAACGTTTTCTTTAGGGTCTGTAACAGATTCCACCCAATGCTACATTACGTTGATGATCAAGGGGTGAAGTATATTTAGATCAGTGCTGAGATGAATGATTAGGCCAAGTGTGACTATGGATGACAACTTAATAAGTTGTTACTTTCTGCAATGTGTCAATAGCCTCTTGGTGAACTGAATAGGATTGACAGAGGAATTACATCAGAGCATAAATATAGATCTCATGGGGAACTGCCTGAAATTAGAAAGCAATGACACACAAACCTAACACAGGAGGCTCAGTCTGTCCTAGGACAGGATGCGAGCAAGGATCTGAAGGAGACTGGTTGGCAAGTCACAGAGAAAACATAAGAATCAAGCTCTAGTAGTTATTCCAGGTTTTGTTGCTAACATTAAGACATCATTCCCCTTATGGAAAAAAAGGACAGCAGGAGGAAAATAGCTCAGGAGGCAAGTTTCATTACCAGCTGGAGAGGATCAATTGCAGCCCAGATTGTGACTGGCCCTCTAAAGATGCCCCCACCATGAGACATAGAATATTCACACAGACTCAGTTCTGTAAAGTAGATTAGATTAAGAAACTGACAATCTGTGGGTCTAAAGCAGGGGTGTCAAACTCATGTTGTCATGGCAGCATCATGTGACATATTGTGACTTCCCCCCCTTCACTAAACCGATCATGAGCATGGCCAGCATGTGACGCATCCAGCCCATAGCCCATGAGTTTGACAGCTTTGGTCTAAAGCTACTCTGATAAGAATAGCTATAGTAACAGATTTCCGATGGAGTCATGGCAAACTGAAAATATGTCCGTGAAAGCATGGCAAAGACTTACAAGTGGGTCAACCAGTTCGTCAGAACCTGCACAAATGAGGAGATTGCGAGATCCTCAGTGGCACAGAGGATAGAGTGCAGTAATTGCAGCTACTTCTGCTTACAGCCAGCTGCCTGCAATTTGGCAATTTGGAGATCGAATCTCACCAGGCTCAAGGTTGACTCAGCCTTCCATCCTTCCGAGGTGGGTAAAATGAGGACCCAGATTGTGGGGGCAATATGCCGCTTCTGTAAACGGCTTAGAGAGGGCTGTAAAAAGCACTATAAAGTTTGTGCTATTGCTATTGCTCACATGTGCTCCAGACAAGTGCTTCTTATGAGGAGACTGCAGGATAGTGGTCTTCCGTGGGTGTGAGTGCTGGGAGATGAAAGGATCAGCCATCTTGTTCACAACTATGACGGAGTTTTGTAAAGGAGACTACATTTACTAGCTTCACTTTCTAAGCACTTTCAGAAATTGGCTATTATGTATTTTAAAGCTATTAAGAGAGCTTGTCCCAAAGGCGCTTTTCAAACGGCAATTGGACTTTCTTGGGTTTTCCTTGAAAAGGTTTCCATTTCTCATTCAAGAAGCTTCTTCAGTTCTGACTGAATGGTGGGGAATGGAGGTGTTTATATCCTTCGCAGTCATCTGATCGTTGGCACTCTGAAGGGTGGTGGTTAGCTCTCTGAGAATCATTGAGGCCACTTGGGAATTTATCTTTACCCTTGAGGTGACCTGAATTAAAGTGAAAATGTGTGTGGAACCTTCTTGGAACTGTTGAAAGGATTATGTTGTAGACAGGAGATAGGTGGTGTTATATCCTTTCCTCTCTGTTAAGAAAGGGCTGTTCAATTTTAATGCAGATGGCCTCTTTAACTCCTCTTTCAAACAGTGGTCCTCTCTGTTCAGAAGATGGACTTTGCTGTCTTCAAAGAGGGACATTTGCCTTCCAGATGCAGATGGACTGCTGAATCTTGCCCTGATGGCTTTGTTCACTTGTGTTGTGCCATCTGTTTGTGAAGTAGATTTTTGGTTTCCCCAATGTACAGATCTGCACATATCTCACTGCATTGCACCACACTATGCACCATATTCCTCAGTTTCTTTCTGCTTTATCCTTGGGGTGGACAAGCTTCTGCCTTAAAGTGTGCTCCGTGCATTGTATTGGTTGAAAATCCTCCTGAGCTTTTCAGATATTCCTACAATGTATGAAATGGCAATGTTGCTTCGTTTATAGTTCTTTTCTTTTTTGGTCTGCTATGGAAGAATTCCTGCTAGATCTTTTCCTGGATTCCATGAAGGCCCAGTTGGGATAGCAAACAGAACTAAAGAAGCTTCTTGGATGAGAAGTGAAATGTCTTTAAAAAAAAAGTCCAGTTGCATTTTCAAAAAAAAAGTACCTTTGGGACAACCATGACCTGGATGACTGAGAATCTCCATAGACATTTTGGACTTGCTGTTTTACCTCTCTTTGTTTTAGCAATGGATCTAGCCTATCACTGTCAGTCATCTTCCTTACTGCATAGCAGGCCTGTCAAACTGGTGGCCTGCAGACCGGATGCACCATGCTCAGACCATGCCCACCCTGGCTCTCAAAAGGCAAAAAACATCACGATATGTCACGATACATCACGTGACGCAATCGAGTTTGACACCTGTGCTGCATAGAATCAGGTAGGGAGTCTCTGTTTCTATTGAGAGGCATTCTCAAAAAAGGGGGAGCATCAGATGATGAAAGCAGCATTGCACCATCATGCCACAATAGAGTCATGTGTGGCAATTTATCATGAGTATCTATCTATGGTAGCCAAGTCTGTAAGAGTGAAATATTCTGGCTGCAGATTGATTTTAAAAGGAAAGTTGTAGCTTTTTAATTACATTCTTAGTGCTCTAACTATGATCTACAGTCTGGCTTTGGAATGTCTGCTTCACAATCTTTAACTGATTGGCTCGCTAGGAGCCCTCATGGATTAAATCAGGAGTTATATTAAGGAAGAACAGTGGTCGAAGGTCTTGATGAATAACTGCAATACAAGTCAGATTAAATGAGAAAACATCCCTTCTCCCATCTTAGCAGTAGAAAGCCTGGCTCCTGATACCCTGGCAGCTCAGTTTGTGCTTGATCAAGAATAAGGCTTCAAGGGTTGGGTGAGGGCCAATTTTCACTTGGGACTGTGAGAGAGCCAAAAAGTGCTGCGGAATATGCTTGATGTTCAAGGCTTTGCCAAGGTTACCTTGGAGAGTGAAAAAGGATTGAAAAAATCTAATGAGGCCCAGCTCAAAATGGAGACTAGTCAGGGAGTTGTTCATAGGCTTCTACATAATAAATATGGATTTAAACTGGACAAGTTGTTTAATTGTAGGAACATTGTGATCATGGCTGCTATTTTTGTCATTCAATCCAGGCAAACCTGGATGGAATAGGCTGTAATTTCAGGCACCTAAAATAGGAGACTCACCTTTTGGAGTTCATTGGGTGAACTACGGTGATGAATACCAGACAGCAAAATCTGTACTTAGTTAATATACAGAGCAGTAACAATGTCTTTCCAAGGAATTCCATAAAGACTTTAGAGAAGGGATAAGCAACTTTCTTATAGCCTCAAAGAAAGAAAATTGGGGAGAAAGACTTGGGAGAGACACAAGAGAAGGCAAAAGAAAGATTTTCAACAGTTTTAGGGAGTTGGTAACATTTTAAAGAAGGAGACATCTAATTGACTTAAAAAAAAAAAAAGCTAGGAGAATCTGTCCAGATTTGGGGGAGGTATAGGGTTTAAGGCAAAAAAAATATATGGATGTGTTAAGCTTCAACAAGAACTTCTCACTTCAGTTCACTGAAATTAGCTTATGTATATGTAACAAATTCGGTGTGACTTTAACATTGCAGATTATACTGTATTTTAAAAATAGATGCATGTTAAAGACATCCACTTTACATATATACAATGGAAGCTCAAGGTTAAAAAAATCAGGCCTTGATTCTTTTCAGTAAACCAATTAACATTCAAATGGGTTTTCAAGCAGCTACTTTTATTGCCTTTGTTACAATACAGTAAAATCTTTGTTCCAAAGATTTTATTGTTACAAAGATTTTATTGTTGATTAAACATCTCAAGACAGAGCAACCAGTCATTTGTTAGATTAGATCTGCAAAATTTGTTATCGTAAAGCTATGAACTCCCAAAAGGCCAAATTCAATCTTCTTCTATTCCAGGATTCTTAATAAGTTGTGCATTTGTGTGCATGAAGGACTGACAGACTGATTGGTAATGGTCAGTGAAATGAATGGAATAGAATAACAGAGTTGGAATGAGTTGCTAAAGTTTTGGAGGTCCGTAACAGATAATGTTAATGAGTTTACTCTAATGGTTTTCTTAGATGCTTCCCTAAATTGTTTTTGGGGTGTCTGGTTAGAATTGGCACAGATCAGTGTAACAATTTCTGAATGCTCCTTTTTAGCACAGAACTCCTGCTGTTCAGTCATTTATTGCTGAAAGCCTGGAATGCCACCTGCTGTCCGATCAGGGCCTGCTTCTTTGTCCAATTTCAGGCAGCACTATCTAGATAGGATAGTTGCAATGTTTAAGCGGATTTCAATAATATCAGTTTTGTTCTGGGGAACCCTGAGAATTACAGTTCAGATAGTATGACAGGCTGAACGTCAAGCAAATAGCAACTAGATACTAGCAAAAATATGTTTTTTCAAAAGCTTTAATTATTAACAATTAAACTTCACAGAGCTTAACTGAGATTATTTTTCAAAATCCAAATTCTGTTTGCAAAGCAAGCTAAATAATTTACATCAGATATACAAATATAATAGTTAAACCTTGTTTTAAAATGATTCACACCATCTATTCATCCTATTTCTTAACAATGTCTATTCAACTGCCCTTCCTTCCTCTACCCTTCTTAGACAGTTTTCTATCTATACAGCAGAGGTCGTATTCAGCAGGTTCTGACCAGTTCTGGAGAACCGGTAGCAGAAATTTTGAGTAGTTCAGAGACCCGGCAAATGTTACCTCTGACTGGTCCCGCCCCCATCTATTCTCTGACTCCTGAGTCCCAGCTGATTGGCTGGGTCTTCTTTTGTTGCCCTGCGCAGGAGAACAGAGCTGGAAATCAGGTTAGTGGGGGAGGGAATGAGATTTTGCAGTATCCTTCCCCTGCCACATCCACCAAGCCATACCCACCAAGTCACACCATGCCCACCAAGCCACGCCCACAGAACCACTAATAAAAAGTTTTGAATCCCACCACTGCTATACAGAAATATAAAATGCAAAAAGTAGCTATGAATAAGAGGAAAGTAAATTGAACACAAAATGTTCCTATAAAATAGCTATCAGCATTGGAAGGAAAATCTTCCACTAGGATCAGATAAAGTCTCCCCCACCCCCAGGCCAAACAATAGCTTTTGTGGACTAGTCTGGACATCAGCAGAAAAGGAAAATATTAATTTTCCTTTCCCCCTTGCGATGAATCTCAGTCAACATAATCTTGTAACACTTGTATAATGTTTTGAATACTTATCTCAAAAGCTATAATTCATTAAAACTGCACCAACTTTGGAATTCTGAAGAATAATAACAGTAGAGGTAAAAGTTCGGTGCTAACCAACTTCACAAATGCTCCTGGCCAAGTCCTTTAACATAGTCCTTAAAAATCTCAATTTTCTCCATAAATATAAGAGGAAATAATTTTCCTTGAGCTGTTCAAATTAATTTACAAAAGGAAATAGGTTTGATATCATCATGGGGTTTTGAACAACCTTTCAAAACACACTCTGCCAAACCAAAGGTCTTCAACTAGATGAGACACTCAAGGAATATTTCTGATGTCTCCTTTTAATCCAGAGCACAGTCATGAAAGCGGATTTCCTATAAATTAATTTTGACTGAAAGCTTTCAGATGTGCACTTACAGAACACCTTGCAAGGAAAGGAAGCTAAATATAATTCAATGTACTGTACTAAGAAAAAAGGTAATTGACTTATGTTATAATGAAAAAACAAGGTGTTTTTGCTTTTGTTCTGGCTCTTATATTCTGATAATGTTAATGGGAACATTAATAGGATTCATAATCATGCCAATCAATGGGTGAAGCAGTCATTGTATGAAAATTATTCTTTTTTCCAGTGGTTCTCAATAAAATACACTTGTGTTGGTTTGCTAGCAGCAGGTTGCTGATATACCTCAATCTGACAAGCTTGGAAGCTCTTAGCTCTTCCATCCACAAACCAATCCTCAAACACAAGAGGTAATTGGGCAGCCATGCAGTCCTGCAGAAGAGGAAGATTTTAAGAAATCCCTCCTTTTTTAAAAAAAAAAAGCAATATAGTCAAAATTTTCAATATAAAATGGGTTTATTGGGGGAAGAAAAATACAAGAAAAATAAGGAAAGGCAATGACCACAAAGACAAAATGCTAAATGAAATCAATACAGCAAAATCTTGCCCTTTGGGATATATCCAGAGTTCATTGGAGAGAGATCCCTTGGACCTCCTCCTTACATGTTGTTAATCAAGCTCTATTGGTGCTGCCCCCTTTTTTTTTAACACAATCATCAGTTTTATAAAATGCTGTATTAGTGGAGGTTATCTCAGAAGCAGATTTTTGCAAAATATGATAGGAGCCTTGGTGGCGCAGAGGTTAGAGTGCAGTAATTGCAGGCTTCTGCTTACAGCCAGCTGCCTGTAATTTGG
>JAOYMU010000098.1:89574365-89584687 GCA_025802295.1 Psammodynastes pulverulentus
GGCGATGGGATTCGGGCGCTGGCGGCAGGAGAAAGCCGATCCAGCGTCCGTCGCCGTCGGAAACCGGAAGTCGAGTCTCGACTATACACACTTTTGTTGGCAGGGTGATGTCTCTGTTTTTTAGTATGCTATCTATTAGTATGTTCTCTCTATTTATGCTCATTTCTCCAAACTCAGGCCTTTCTTCCCCAAAAGCAGCACAGATAACTTTTTTTATGCATGAAAAAATTACTGGCTCGTAGATAGCAAATGAATTACTATGCATCTTGAATCTGACTTAGCCATTTCCTCTTTGCACAAGTATACCTATAAATCTGAAGTATACAGGTAGTTTTATTAGTTAGTTTGTGTTATCATTTCAAGGAAAGCTTGATGCCCATTTAGCTTTTATGAACAGTATACTGCCCCTGATTGAGTTCTATGAGAGAAATGTGTGAGACTCGGGATGAGATTTTCTTATTCTTCAGCAAATGTTTTCTAACAGACAGACGTCAGTAATACCAGATGAGGAATCTTCAGTGCATGGTAAAGAACATAACAATGGGTAGAGCAATCATATGGGATGCAAAAAGATAGATCTAAAGTTGAAAAATAAATTATTCTATATGGTATTTTCTGCATATATTGCAAAAAAATGGTGACAGTGAGCACTAAAATGAATAATGAAAATTCTATTCCATTTATTTGTTATTGTCCTACACTTGGATACTTTATACTGAAGGAAAATATTTTATTCATTCATTCATTCATTCATTCATTCATTTATAAATACAATTAATCAACTGATCAATCAATCAATCAATCAAACTTTAGTTGAGCCAACAGCAGGACATGTCCCATACAAAGGGCACTGGCATTACAGGAGGTTAGTTTTCAGTCCTAAGTATCACTAGAGATTCTTTACAGCAAAACAAATCTATATCAAAACACAAAAGGGAGAGTTAAAGGTGAATATTCTTTTTCTAGAATCCAAGCAAGCATGAAATCCTAGAGCAGCTCTGTAAAACAGGACCACCACTTTTGTTAAACAAGGCTGCATTTGCTTCAACAAACTTTAATGGTCATGACTTTAGATTTCATCATATAATGCCTTGACTTATTATCGCAATAACTTATGACTGTGATTGCAGTCTCTCTTACAGTTGTAAGTTGAGAACTGCCAATAAAAAGCATCAGAAAGTGAGAGTTTCTGAGTCATTACCATAATATTACTTCCCAATTGACCAGGAGGTTGATGATTACACAGTGCCAACATCAAAAGATGTTTATCTTGGGAGAATCAGTTGACTGGATCCATTATATTTGGAAACAAAGGCAATAGGCATAATACCGTATCTCTTGAAGACGAGTGTCTATAGCAATGAGTGGCATGAGGGGAAGGAGTATGAAAACAATCAAGATGACAACCTCACATAAAACACATAAAAAGAGGGTGGGGCTTCATTCAGCACCATCTTGACTTTTTTTTAACCTTTCCCATGGACTTCCTGATAATATCGTGTCTTAACTAAAATCCTGCAAGATGAAAGAGAGCTGGTAGAAGATCCTGCATTATGCAAAAATAATTCCCCTTTGTATTCTTCACAACTATGTGATGTTCTATGTAATTTCTATGGAAATTGCTTGGGGCATGGTGTGTATGTGGCCTGAACAGAGCAATTATTTGAAGTAGTTAATGGATCTGCTTCTGTATAGATAGGGAGAAGTTTGACCCATTTAAAAATCTCAGTCAAGCTGAGTGACCTGTGATTATTTTTAAAAATTCATGAAGTTAACATGACATAAGATTTCAGCCTAAGCATTAATTTTGCTAATTAAGGGCAGCTATCCTATTTCTTACCAGTGAAGCCGATAGTTTACAAATTAGTGAAGGAAGTTTTTTATATACAGTTCCCATGATTCCAAAGAAAAATATTTTTTTATATATTTTAGAATGTTTAGTTTTTAACAGAATTCCTGCTTCCAAGAAATTGAAACAAGGAACAAGGACACTATCAGGTATAATTGGAGCAGAGAAAAAAGGATGGTAGGGTTAGATATGTGGGGCTAAATAAAAATCTATAGATCTATGCATATTTGTGTTTAATTCATTTCATCCAGTTTCTAAGTGAATATTTTAAAAAATACCATACTATTTGGAAATTTTCTGCAATGCATGTTCTGTGTAATTGTGTGTATGTGTGTGTACACAAAGACATTGTAATATTTTTTTCTACCTGCAATAAAACCATATTTTGTTATCCAAATTTCATGATATGTTTATACAATCCTAACCAGAGGTGGTATTCAGCGGATTCTGACCAGTTCTGGAGAACCGGTAGCAGAAATTTTGAGTAGTTCAGAGAACCGATGGAAACCTTCCCCCAGGAGTGGGGAAGGAATAGAGATTTTGCAGTATCCTTTCCCTGCCATATGTAGTAATTCAAAACCTGGGACTAATTCAAAACCCTTTTACATGGCTAAATAGGATCCAATATCATTATATGTATTACATCAATATTTGTATTAAAGTTGAGGGGGAAAAAAGACATCCCACTGGGCAAGACTGGAATGCAAGGGATATTTGATACGTAGGATTAATACAGATAGCCCAAACATTCTACCATGGAACATTCACAAAATGTTCTGATTTGGCACTGGAGGGCTCTTCAGGTGATGGTGGTATTACAATAATCAGTAGGCTGTGCAAATTGAAAAAGAACTTCAGTTTGAGGAGATCTGGTCATAACACCCCTTTAAAATGAAATGGCAGAGCTAATTGTTGGCCTAGTTCAGAGCATAGGATCAGTCACAAAGAATAAAAAAGTATTTTGCCCATCTGATCAATTAAAGTAATTGGATCCCCTTTGATGTTTCCAATCAGATCATCAAAGCAGAGTGAGCTTTTACAAACTGAAGCACTGCTTCAAAGCAGATTGCTTTGAAGACTCAAACAGCATTGCAACCATACTTGAATGGAAAGTAAATATTATTTTTCTGCAAATAATTGTCTTTCAGGATCATTTTAGATTTGCTGAGAATAGAGAGACGGATTACTTCTTCCTCTGCATGAAGGAAATATTCAATAATATTCTGTATCATTGATTATATTCTTGCAGATCACAGGTGTCAAACTCAATCGCGTCACATGACATGACATGACCTGTCACAACATTTTTTTGCCTTTGCAGAGCTGGGGTAGGTGTGGCTTGAGCACAATGCATCCAACCCACATGCCACCAGTTTGACACCCCTGTTCCAGATCATCTCAGACTCGTGGCCATTGCTTATAGAGCTTCTCGTGGCTCTATATTATTCCATAAACTTTCAGAGAAAAAATGCTTGAAAAGTGTATTGAGAGTTTTTCTGATATATTCTTATCTCTCTCTTCTTTTTAATGGTTATCAAACATTAACTAAATGCAGAAAGAGAAATAAGTAACAAACAAATTAATGGTAGACATCATGACTGCAGAACAACTTATTATGGAAGTATTATATACTCCCTTTGAAAGAGCTAACATAATTCCTGTAGGAGGTATTTAGATACAGCTGGCAAAAGCTCCAGTGACATTGTCGTAACATTGATGTGACACAAATGGCATACTTGTGTCATATTGTTCCACAACACAAATGATGCAAGTACATTATCGCAATTTCAGTTGACGTTATCTCTGCAGATGATGCTGGATGTATCTTAATCAGCTTCTCCTGATGCATTTTTTGTAGAGAAAGTGGATAGAGCTGTAATAATGGATATCTTAATACCTCCTCCTTTGACAATTTCAACTTTTTCTTTCTAGGGCTGGCTTAAAATGTGTTTTGAAAGTACTGTAGCCTTAAACAAGCTACATTAGCTACCCATTTGTGTGAGAGGTAGTCATTCCACACTTAGAACAAACAACCTGGTGCTAATTTTAACCACAAGTGAAATAGGAGACAGAAGGGAGCCACTTTCTCACCCAAAGGGGAGTGCATCAAGCCTGTGCATTGTGCAGGCAGGAAGAAAAGGTGCAACAATTGAACAATGACTTTACTAAATGAGTATATCTCATTTTTTGCACATAGAAATTGCTAGAACCAGGGCTTTTTTTCTGCCGGAACTCAGCGGTACTGCGTTCCGGCACCTTTTCCGAGTCCGCGTCACGTGATGCGTCCCGACTAATCACACGCTATCACTTCCGGGTTTTTTTAGCGCGCGAGGGGGGGCGCGTTCCGGCACCTTTCGGCGCCGAAGAAAAGCCCTGGATAGGCCCTAGCTATTATTATGTTTTCTAGTATGGTATGATTGCTTATTCA
The DNA here is from genome assembly GCA_025802295.1 of Psammodynastes pulverulentus. Taxonomy (NCBI): domain Eukaryota; kingdom Metazoa; phylum Chordata; class Lepidosauria; order Squamata; family Psammodynastidae; genus Psammodynastes; species Psammodynastes pulverulentus. The sequence goes on from JAOYMU010000098.1 coordinate 89,578,643, forward strand.
TACCCTATGACTACTACTAAGTGTTATTCCTATGACTCTTGACGTATGTATCTTTTCTTTGTATGAACAGGGAGAGCATATGCACCAAAACAAATTCCTTGTGTGTCCAATCACATTTGGCCAATAAAGAATTCTATTCTATTCTATTCTATTCTATTCTATTCTATTCTATTCTATTCTATTCTAATTTCATGACTTCATTCCTTGAACAGCTAAAGGGAGATTCTGTTGGTCAAAACAACTCACAACTCCTCTAGATCAGACTTCCCAAAATCGGCATGAGGTATATTGTTAATCAACTTCGATCATCTCCAGCATTATGGAAGCTGGAGACTAACATTTCTTAGGGAGGAAATGTGGAGGCAAGTATCAGGCTAGGGAAAGGCATTCTTGATTTATTCTAAAATAATACTGAATTTTGAAGCAATTAAGATGAATAAAAAGAAGTGAGTCTACATCTAAGCCAGGTCACTCTAGCATGCATTACTAGCCAGTTTTTATCCATGCATTACTAACCACTTTCTATTTTATTTTTGTCAATTATTGAAAAACAGCCACAGAAATATGTGTTTGTTTTGTATATAATTTTTACTGACTTGATTTTTGTGAGCATCTGTTTCTAATACATACTTTTTAATATGCATTTTCACTAAACATTCCTTTTTTTTGCCTGTAACTCTCCCAATTATATGTTTTGCTTGCAACGTGCCCACATACACACATCTGTGTACCGAGTTTTTGAGCTGAGAGATATTTTGAAGAAACTGTCATGGAATCCATGAAGTGTAATCTATTTTCAACAGGCTGTTTCCTGACAGGGTGGATCTCATAATTTCATTTGATCTCTATATTGTTCATGTGAACAAATGCTGCAAGGCCTTTTGTCAGTGTTGGGATTTGGTTCAACAGCTTTATCGTCTATATTGCTTGACAAATATCTGTGACCTGCAGGGTTTGTACTTTGTGATTTTCTATTTATTTGGCGTCTATTCTGAAGATGGCAGACACTCTGAAAAACTGTCATATCATTGTTATTGTTGCTGGTTTTGTAGTCAGTCTTCAGCCAATTTACAGAGACAAGAAAAGATAAGGATAAGAAGAATGTTACAGAGGGTAATGGACAGGATCTTTAAAACAATGCTAGATTGGAGGCAAGAGGAGAAGGAACAAGCTGCCCTACCCAATGAAGCAGGAAGGAAAGGGCCTGAACATGGCCATGTCAAAGGCCTCCCACAGGCCACCTAACACTCAAATTGGAGGGTCTACTGCATATGAGAGTTCCTCCTCATTGTCTCCCAAGCCAAGAAGATGTCTTTACAATGACACCCTTTGTGAGAGAAGTCTTATGGTGAGATTCTAACAGGCAAAGTTCAGCTTTCCAATAGGATGCAGGAGTTCTGGTGTTTTTTCCCTTGGACCTCAGCCATGACACGAAACAAAAGAAGCTTAGTTCTTTGGGTGAACTAGCAAAGAAATCTCTGCAGAACATCAGAGAGTAAGGACCAGGGTGCTAAGTTGAAATGTGTTTTCAAAGAAGGCTTCAATCAAGTCAGCACCTCTGAGGAAAAGAACACCGTGGTCAAGGATGATTAACCTATATTGATGTATACAGTTCATTGTTTGAAAAGAATGGAACCAGTCATTGCCTTCTTTTACAAACTGTGGGTTAATTGTTGTTCAGGCCATTCATCTCAACAAGTCTTAATGAAACTGCAGGGCAGAGTAATACAGCAATGGGCTTTTTATGATAGTCATCTTTTCATAACGTCTTTGCTTCTTTTTATTCCCCAAGAAAGGAAATCCATAGTATTAGCGAATATGAATAATAATATCTTCTGCCATTTTAAGGCTAACACATGTGAAGCTTTCCTTCTCACTCAGGGAATTTTTTACTGATGGATAGTGAGCAGTTCAGAACAAACATCTGATTTTTTTCTTTCTGATTCAAATCTTTTTTTAAAAGCAGGAGGCTTTAGACACAGATGTTCTTAGCTGGTATTCTGAAATAATATAGATCCAGAAAGGCTGGAGTCTACTTATTCCACATGCTTTTGCATGCATAGAAGTGAAAAGCTAGCAATGACCATAAAGTAAAAAGTATTCATCTCTATGTATTTCAAAGACTATCCTTCCCTTTAAATTTGCTGCTATTAAAATCACCACTGAAGGCCTTGTTCAGAATGATCCCAATGTTGGAAGAAAGGAAGGTGGCAACACAAGAGTTGTGGCTGTAGTAGATGGGCTAAACAATTCAATTCTTTTGCGGATTCCTTTAGTGCCTTCTCTGATGGACTTTTGATGCCAATCACAAATGCTTCTGTTTATTGAAGGTTGAATCTGGGATCTTTCTATTTTTACTAGATTTAATATGATCTACATGGTCAATAACTACAACTAGCTTGTCATTCTGTTTTACTGGTTTTAATTCTATTTTTTTAAAATGATAATCATCCAGAATTATCTGCTTTATTTCTTGTATACAACTTAAATTTTGTTCTAAGATATTATGGGCTGAAAGACATTTAAATAAGAATGGTTATCTATCTTCCAGCACTAGATTACTTGATCTTGGAGTGTTGCCTGAGGAACATGAATAACCCCCATCCAGCTCTCTGTCAAGATTTAGAAATGCCAGTGCTACGGCTGTGAGTAGAAAGGTTAACATCATTAACATCATGTTGAATTCTGAGCTCTTGGGATAATGACAGGGAAAGCTTGTGTGACATGTGCAATGACCCCGCATTTCTCAAATTGTGTCCACCCACAGTATCTCCAACAGGCATTCTTCTGAATTTGAGTTACTGCATCATTACAGTATACACTAAACTATCTTCTGGATGCAGAATGTATAAAGATATGGATATTTTACATCCAGATTTGGGAAACTATTGGTCAACTGTCTGATATCCCACAAGGTGACAGCTTGCTGCCAATAGTAAATGTGCTATAATTTCATTCATGGTTTCTGACTTAATCATACAGAATAAAAATGTCATGTACAGATAGTAGAAATATATTTAACCCCAACCATTTCTGTAGAACTTTATATGTTGAGTAAACAGTCTTGAATTCATACATATTTCATTACAAAATGCAATTTCAAAAAGTAGACTGTGAATGATTGTAATATGTCCCAAATGAACTTTACCATTCTAATTAAATTTTAGCAAATCAAATAAAAACTATATTCTTCTTTAAATTATCTCAGATACAGTTTGTCATTGTGTATCTGTTCTAAATCCATAGTCTCTAGTGGTCCCTTGCCAGTCCATCTTATAAATCCACAAAAACTTTAGGACAAGTACTTATTAGAAAAAAGTCTATTAAATGGTTTTGCAGTGCCAATACACATTTAAAGATAATCCAAATGGGGTTTGCACATCATCCACAATAACCTTGCAAGAAATTCAGATTATTTTGTGCAAGCCGGGCCTCTGCACAGCAGGGTACATATCTGGCTCTGAATAAAATCTAAAGTCTGAAATCCACGTTTCTTGTAGAGTTGGCTGCAAAGCAATTAAAACTTATTATTAGCTCAAACGACTGTTACCATTTGGTGAAGAACAGAATATTTGTATCAAAAGTCTCACATGTGCCAAAAAATACATTTGTTTTGCTTGGTTAATTGTTAGCAGAGAGAGAAAAAGAAACAAAACAAAATGCTTGACTCAAAGAAGATAAAAAGCAAACATTAGTTTAAAGTAAATGCTTATTTGCTGCATATGTTTGGATATAATTTGATATAGTGGGATTCTTCTACATAATATGGATGCCATTACAAAAACAACAGAAGAAATGGCTCTGCTGGGTCTGGCCAAAAGCTTGTCTAACCCATTATTCTGTGACACTCAGTGCTCAAGCAGATGGCTCTAGTAAGATGACAATAGTACATGAGAGCCAGTGGTGGGATCCAACAGATTCGCACCTATTTGCAAGAACCGGTTGTTAACTTTCTAAGCAGTTCAGAGACCAGGTTCTTAGAAGAAATCTCCTTTTGTTTTTTTCCACTTTACAGGGCTAATCCTGTAAGGAAGGCAGGAAAAAAACATTCTGGTATTGTTTCTAGCCTAATCTTTATTGGCCTGCTTACAGAAACTGCCTCTTGGTTAACCCATATAACAGCTAAAGGTTCCTGGCAGTACGCCCAGACTTACTGTCGCCTGAGCTCCACCAAGTCACATGATCACCCAGCCATGCCTACCCAGCTGGTCATTGGGGTGTTCAATTATTTTAATCCCACCACTGATCACAGCCATAATGTTTTCAATATGCACCCTAACCCATAAGATAGCAAAATCCTGTACTGTCAAGAATAAAATCAAAATAAAACAAATTGATCATAAATACTACAGTATGCCAGATAGAGTCATTTGCAATTTTGGCTTTGTCTATTTCCTACAGCTTTTTTACTCTAGATTATTTTTAAAAGTTTTTGATCTACAACTCAAGTGTAAAAACAAGAAGAGTTGGATTTGATTAAAAATGTACTATATATAATATAATGTACTATATTTAGTGTAATTACTTACTATACCCCATCCAAAAAATTATATTCACCATCCAAATTGAGACTCTTACAGAACATCAACAATTGTAAATAATATTAATCAATTGTCCTTTTAGAATTGCATAAACAAGGATATATTATTAAGAGACAAAAAGGTGAATCAGTGTACTAGCTCTAACAAAAATTAGCATTACAAGAACAAGCAGTAACAAATTTGCAAATATACTCCCTGTCCCGACATAAAAGCAACATATGTGCTGTCATTTCATTGGTTATTAGTTGAGACCACTTCATAAACATGGTTTCATTTCATAGCTGCCAATATTTAGTTGCAATCACAGTTAGTCATAGTTATTCACACCTCTGTCCACCAGCTGCCAACCCCACCAACCTTATATTTTAAGTAAAACATGCAAAGCAAAGCACTAGCAGCATTATTTGTATTTCCAGGAATGCTGCTATGCTTCAAAGGGATATAAAAAACCTTCTTAGAAAATAAAGAGACCAATGAATAAAAATTAGCTTTGTTTCTTTAGTTGGAAATATGCCGCCTGCCCAGAAAGAACACAAAGGGAAACAAGAGTGGCCTATTGGTAACAGATGGAAGTGATGGTAAGAGTCATTTTGGTAAACTGGATATATCCTTCACAACAATTCTTTTAAAACTTATCAAGATTTCATAGCAGTTGTTTTGTGACAGTACCCACAAAATTCCCCAAGAATCCAATAGCTGAATAAAATTGGGGATCCCTAGACTACAGTAAATTGTTAAGAAAGAAAACATATTGCATCTGTTTAAGGTAAGTAGTTCTAACATGTTCAACTTCACAAGACAGCTTTTGTTATCTTGGTGCCCTCAAGATGTATTGGATTATAATTTCTTCCACCAGCCAGCTGCGAATTATGAGAAGTTCGATACAATATACCTAGAAGCCAATACATTGGGTGAAGCTGTTTAAAAACATAAGTGCAGATAAAAATTTAATAAGATGACTTACCATCACTTTGGGCTTTGTTTTTCATTTCTTCCTTCCATGTTGGAATATCTTTCAAGGGTACATAATCCCGTAAATATTCTTTACGTCTCTCTTCCAATGTCATTTTCAACAAACGTTCTATCAGAAAGCATATAAATATGTTTTAGCAAAATTATGAAGCAGATTCCTTTGTAGCATGAATCAGTTAAGGAGTTCTAACATAAGCATTTGAGACATATGTGTAGACTACGATCAGATATCAAGGACATTCAACTAATTTCTTTACTCAACCGAACTGCTTGAAGTGAACCAAAACTTCAACAACTCAGATAGGATTTCAGATGCTCAATAAATTATGTTAAACGAGTCTAAGTACTTTTCTTAGTTCTTAAGAAAGGTGGCATTTATTCTGTTTATATATCCTTTTTTGCTATTTTAGCTATTTGCTATTTGCATACCGAGCAAATGGATCGACAGACGATGCTGTTAATATGGCTCTGCACTACATCCTACAACACCTTGAATCTCCAAAGACCTACGCAAGGGTCCTCTTTGTAGACT
>JAOYMU010000098.1:89834589-89845412 GCA_025802295.1 Psammodynastes pulverulentus
ACACACACACACACACACACACACACACACACACACACTAACCTCAAGTCAGTAGCTTTACAATCTTTTATTACACATACTCCTTCTATCAATCTGGCTGTCAATCATCATCATCATCCTTAATGTTAGTTACCGTAAAACACATCTATATTATTGCCAAAAAGGAAAAAAGAAAACCTAAAGTCACTGTTAAGCTTTGAACAACTCACTGGACATTTTACTTTTTATAAAGCCAATAGTTGTGTTTTTTTAGAAATAACATTAATGTATATATATGAGAATGTACAGTAGTCTTCTCCACAAAAGAAGTCCATTTGTTGCCTAGCCGTAATACTTTTTCCATTGTATTTACTCTTTTAGCTCATGGTATGGTCACTAACCATTAACCTTCCTCCTGCTCTTGCACAAAATGCCCAGCTTCTCACATTTATCAGGTCAGCCACTGTCATTTCTTGTTTTGGAACAGCGTGGTAGGAATTGCCAATTTAACCAGAAACCTTAAGCAGAAACAGGATTACAGGACGGCAAGCAAAGCTAGCTTGCTCCCAAAGATACTTTCATAGGTTTCATGGACATTTTTTTGCTATACGGTATGCATAAACGTAAGCCTCAAATTCTTCCTGGATTATCCCAGTTACATTAGTATGGTGATAGCAAAATGAATAAATATCCTCTATTTTTATTGATGCAACTATTAGATGTATACTCCCAGAGGGGCAGGTCTCCAATTCCAGAGGAAAGTTAGCTTAGAGCTCCTGGGACAGAAGCGGCCATGGCATGCAGAGATGGTAATTAAAGCAGGCCTGATCTGATGTTGGGAGATAATGGATTTACACAGAGGGAAGTCATCTCTGAAATCAGGAGATGCCAGCCCATGTAGGTTTTTATCATTTGTAACAACTTTAAGCAGGAATTGATTGATGACAAGGCTCGACTGCAGCATATGATCACAGATGTTATTATCGCAGATGTTAAAATTAAATGTAAATCCTTGCCCGGGAACTGGTGTGTCATTTTGCTGCAATTCACTATTGTAGGCTGGATAGATTAAGGATTCTAGTTTATCCTTGTTCTCTAGAGCAATTAAAAGAATCAGTGACTGAAAGTATGATATCCCAAATGGAAGTCATTTCTGTATTTCTTGTTCCAATAAAATATTCTCCACTAGAATAACTATAGAGAGCATAAGAAATGGGGGGTGGGGGAATAATTTACAGCAATAACTGTAATAAATGAATGAGAAATAGATTCAGCTAAATTTCTAGGTGATATAGCAGTAGGTTAGCATTTCTTTAGTGTCAATATTATACTATGTCCTCCTGACTGGAGAATTTTGGTGTTAACTCTTCCAAAATCAATCTTAAGTGACATTGTTGAACAGCACTGATATAGTGATTGTTAATTCAAAACATTTCCCACATTTTAACTTAAAACCAACTCAATTAATTAAAAATAAAATTATGCATTTCAACCATTTCTTCCCTTTGTTAGGAAATACAGTATTTACTTTTGGACAAAGGTTTGTCCTCTGAGCTTGTTGCTTGGACTCCTGGATATTTTTTTAATCAAACTTGATAACATCTTCCATAGGATTTTTGGGTGAAGTGTCATGTTCGTTTATTTAGGTTCACCAGTCACAAGACCAACTGGCCAACCAACCAGTCACAGGAACAACCCACCACGCAGAATCTATATAAACAAACAAGACACTTCACCCCCAAAACCTCACTGAAGATGTTACCAAGTTTGGTAACAAAACGTCTGGGAGCCAAGCAGCACGCTAGAAGGACAAACGTCTGCCTAAATCTACAGTCTGAGCTACATTTTTTTTCTACAAATTCTAACAGTATTTATTTTAAAATTGTTCATACCAGGGAGAATAAGTTTAAAATAAATTAAATAAGGATAGCAAAAACCTGGGGGACAGTCACACATTTCATATCTGTAAGCTAAATGAATTATAATTAAATCAGGTTTGGATAAGGGAGTCCATGAAATACCACTTTGCATTGCAGAGTAGAAAGGAGAACTCTGATATGATCCATCTTTGAGAGTCTCATCCTCAATCCTGTAATGATTGGTTTTTACTTTTGTATTTTCAGTAATAAATTAGAATCTTTGGTGTTATATGACCAGAAAAGTAAAAGGCATTCATTTCAGTGAATCAGCTGACAAAAAGCATTTAGCAGACATGTTTTTATGTGGATAATTGATGCAAGTTAAAACATCAGACATACAACTAAACTTAGTTCCTCTAATAGCACCATCTGGAATAAGCCATGTTGCTAGAATCCTTCTATCACAGGACTTCCTACAGCTTATTTGTGGAGGAGATCCTAATTAAACTTTTTTTTATTTGAATATGTGTTCATGGATGACCAGGACTATTTCCAAATGCAGCAGATGTTGTTTGTGAATGAGCACTACTAAGTTCTTCATTAGTTTTGGAGTATCATTTTTTAATATCTCTAATCTGTCCAAAGCAATGAATGAGAAAATAAAAATAACTCAAACAATTACAACCAAGTTAAAAAATACAGTATATTGATAGTGCTCCCAATCATCATTCATAAATCTGCCCATTAATCTTCATCTATTTATTTCAAAGTTGGCTAATTTATTTCAAAAAATGTTGGCTAAGAACAAAACAGGAGCAAAGCAAGGTAAGACACTTTCCCTTATGGTTAGCCAATGGGTCCCTGAAATGGATAACTTTTAAAAACATCTGATCCTGCTGACCTTAGAATCCATAAGTTTCTATTGAAGGTCCTTTATATGATTAGACCTGAGCTGCATAGAGCTTTAGAAATTTAATGGAAAGGACCTTCCTGTTGGTTAAAAATCAGTTATGGGTCCAACCCATTCAGGTATTCTTTTTCAGAATGTCCGTCTGTCTGATCAAAATAGGAAACATGTAAAACTGATATTTTCCACAGGAATTGCAATTAGTTGGATGAATACGGGAAAAATGATTATAGAAAATCCATTCATGACCATACTGAACATACGTATAGAAATGAACATTTTATTAGATGTAGCATATACAATTTACTTATAACCATACAAATTAAATTTCTTTTATTCACATACAAATGAACAAGAAGCTAAATAATGGCCCAAATTCCTATAATACCGGTACTTCTCTGGTTCAGAGGTTTTGCTTACATCTGAGCAGTGAATGTAGACCTGGAGAACCTGAATGAAGCTCAGTGAGATTTCCCAATTAGATCATCTCTTTTCTGTTCCTATTTCTTCTGTTTACTTGGAATCAACTTTCACCAGTGTTCACCAGTGGACAATTCCTCATCTTTGAAAGGCTTCTTATCAGCTGAAAGTAAACATTAAGAGCGTTTCCTTCCACAGTGCTCTGAAATGGAGTATTTCCAACTGCTGAGAACTCCCTTCTCCCTCTGGAATGCTATAATATAGGGACTTGCTGCTCTGAAGGAGAATGATAATCCAGGGAGTGAAGCTTTGTCTCACTTGAGCAAGACTTAGATAGAAGACTAATGATAAGGAAATGTGGGAGATGTGGCAAAGCTGTGGAATAGTTTGCTTGGCAAAAGAAGCAGACTTCTCAGAGGAAGGTTATCACTTGTGAAAATAATTTAGCAGTGCTGCAGAAGCAACAGAGTGACATGTGCATCATGAGCTATGGAAGCAAGGCAGGCATTATGGTTGCCTAAAGCACATAAAAATGTGATGGAGGAAGTGGAACAGTGCAAAAGAGAGTGGGATGGAGTGTTTTAGTTCTTGTGTGGTATTTTTAGATTTCTTGTTTAATTCAGGCCTTTTCACTGTACAGATATGATGTTAATTTGACAATTTGAGAAACAATGGCTCCTTATGGATGTCAGATTATATCAAGGAGCCTTGATGAACAGCTACTATATGAATGAGCAGCGTTGTAGCCTTTCTGGTTTTATTTAGCTCTTTCCTTTGTGAAAAGGAATAAAGAAACCAGAAAGGGATGTTTTTATTTCATGTTTCAATCTCAGATGGATGATTAATATAAATCAGTACTATAAATGGATTCCAAATGTGGTCAGTGTTTTAATTATTTTTTTAATGACCATTTTTAATAAGCTTTTTCTTTCTTTCTGGCATTTGTAAATCATCAGTGGTATAAAACCAAAGGGCTGCATGCAGCCCTCAAAAACCTTAAGGGTAACTCCTAGAACTCCATGAAAGTTGCTTCCCAAATGTAATGGTTACTATGAATAAACATATGGAAAATATTAATATTAACCATATTTAATTAATCTCAAGCTTCCCTTAAGTTGGCCTCCGTTCTAGTGAGTATATGGACACAGCCATTTTGTTTTCTTGATGCCTTCATCAAGGATGTTATTTTTTTTCCCTTCCTTTTTTTAATTTCCCAGTCTGGACCACAGCCCTGGGATCTTCTATCCAAACACTATTCAGTTCCAAATCTAAGTTCCAAATTCAAGATAAGTCTAGATTGTCTGCCCACTACAGAATAGAAGATACCCCTCTGGCTCTGTATAATAATCAAAGAGGGGAAAAGGAAAGGAAATAAAAAATTAAATTAAAAAAATCAAAATAATGATTATGTCTAAAAACAAACTGTAATAAATGTGTATATTAAAGTCAAAAATAATAAATTCATCTGGAACATCATATAGACTGCCATTTGTCTGAAATGATGTAGGGTCTCCTGCTTGAGCAGAGCATTGGACTAGAAAACCTACAAGGCCCCACCCAACTCTGATGTTCTATGTTCTACATTTTGACATTGTCTAAAAATACATCTGAGCCAGGCTGGAACAGAGGGGTACAGAAAACTTAGTAATAAAATAAATAAACAATAAAGGAAAATGTTTTGTATGATTCATCCTGTAAGTGATAGGAAGAAGAAGAAGAAGAAGAAGAAGAAGAAGAAGAAGAAGAAGAAGAAGAAGAAGAAGAAGAAGAAGAAGAAGAAGAAAAAGAAGAAGAAGAAATCCATAATCTAGGAATTGGTTTCTCTATTCATAATAAATATGTTTTCCCTTCTAGTGTGACAAAAGTCATCTATATATGGCATGAATCTTTACAGTTTGATGGCAACTTTAAAAGGAATTCTACTTCTCCATAATAAACTAGAACAGGATCTTGATTGATTGGAGAATGAATCTGCTTTCCCTGTCCAACACAGAGTTTGATGAAAATTAAAATTAAATGTGTAAAATATTTAACTTGGCTTCAATCCATGCAAATTATGGCTTTTTCTACAGTAGTTTTCCTTTTAAAATTAGATCTATAGTTTCCATCCAACCCAAATTAAGTCCAATTGCAGATAACAAGATTGCTCCTTATTGTGCAACTATCAATCATACATCTGAAAGTGAATGTTATGTAAAGCTTACCCCAACCTATATTCTTAGAAGTTATTGACAAAAAGAATATAATTGATGTCAAGAGCAGCTGTAGAAAAGTATGCCACATGTTTCCTTAAAGCTTTTTCATATAATAGAGCTCTTCCTGCTACACACAATTCCTTTCTTGCACAGTATCTTTAAATATTTGTTCCTTTTCTTATAATTCTTCATGCTATTATAATATTGTCATAATATTTCCTTACGTTTCCCTTGTTTCTGTCTATTCTAACCTACTTTCCTTTTGCTGCATAAAATTTCTATACCCGTCAGGCCTCCCCATATTTATCACTTAGGCTTTTCCAAGACACCACTAGAGTTCCCATCCTGGTTCCTGTATTTTTTTTTTCATATATAGATTTATAAATTTTGGTCAGTGATTCTTATACTTTTTTAAAAATTCCGTTTGCCTTCTGTATAGATTCAACATTATGTCTGGCAGTAGCAGAAGTAGATAATATGTATTTTCTGTAAAAAAAAACCAAAAAAAACCAAAAAAAAAATCTCCAAAGAAGGTAGTGGCACAGCATTCCCATAATGTTGCCACGAAAAAATGAAATAGTTATATCCATAAAGTCACATAAGTTGATATTATTTCTTTCACTATATAAGTACAGTCAGTAACTATTATTTTCATATATATGAAACAATCTTGAAAGCCAGTTTGGTGTGGTGCTTTAGATATCAGGCTAGAACCTGGGAAAACCATGCATTCTAGTCCTGCCAGCTAAGTGACTTGGGCCTGTCACACTTTTCAGCCCTTGGAAGGAGGCAATGACAAACCACTTCTGAAATTTTTCCAGGAAAATTGAATGGAATTGTCCAAGGCAGCTGCCAAGATTCAAGTTTGATTCAAAGGCAAAAGGACACCCAAAATTAATTGTAGCATGACAGACTGCACCTTAGCCTACCTTACAATATCAGCTTCCTAATGTGTATTTTTTTAAAAAGGCTTTTCTTGCACTTCTTGTCTTTTAAGTATTTTATTAGTTTATCAAAATATAAAATACAGAGAATAAAAATAGGAAAATAATGGAAAAACAGGGAAGGAAAGGGAGAAGAGGAAAAAATATAGGACGTGGGGAGGGAGAGAGAGAAAAGCATTGATTTCTGATTTCTTTTGGTGGTAGGATAAGGTACTGTAATAACATACTATCTTGACTTTTTACTTTTACATAATATATATTAACCATTTCTATAACCACAAACTTATCTAGTCAGCAAAACACAAAATCAAAAATTCATTTTTTCTCCACCTCAAAGTCCAAAAGCGATTTCCCAAATAGAAACAAACAAACCAAAATCTTTTCTTGCACTTCTGCCTTTCTCAGGGGAGCTGTGAATAAGAGTCAGCAGATAAGCTAGAGAAGTGTACTACAAGAGATACTGCTTTGTGAGGCTCTGGAACAAGATACTTATTTTCCATCTTTTATATTTGATCAAGAAGAAACAGTTTTTCTCTGCTGTTGTTGTCCTAGCTCAAATTATTTCTCTGCTCTGCTATCAGATGAAGCCACATTTGTGTACAGGGACTTGGAAATGTCAAATGTAAGCCCAGGAGTGAAGAAAATGTTTAATTGTCTCTCATATCTCTATTTCTTGGTTGAAGAATTAATCTGTTCTTATTTCCAAGCCAATGCAATAAAGAGGAGGGTTGAGGTTTGTTTTAGGAAAATGAAATCCTTAATCTTGACTTATTGTGTGAATATAAAACTGAGATTAAGGGTACTACTCTGCGTAATTTGAAAGGATAGGATACAAGGTAACATAATTTAGATGTTTTGTGAATATACATTGTCATGAATGTCTGTGGAGATTCTCAGTCATCCAGGTTGTCCCAAAGGTGCTTTTTTTTCCACTAAGAGGCAACTGGACTTTCTGATTTTTCTTTGAAGACATTTCGCTTCTCATCCAAGAAGGTTCTTCAGCTCTCACTGGAAAAGACACAGGCCACTCTTCTGAAGACAAAAACATATTTTGAAGACATATTTTGGACAGAGGGTATCACTGGTTTGAAAGAGGGGTAAAGATCAACAGAGTTGGAAGGGATCTTGTAGGTATCTAGTCCAACCCCCCACCCAAGCAGGAGACCTTAAACCATTTCTGACAGATGGCAGTCCAGTCTCTTCTTGAAATCCTCCACTGGTGAAGCTCCCACAACTTCCGAAGGCAAGCTGTTCCATTGGTTGCTTGTTCTTGCTGTCAGAAAATTTCTTTTTATTTCTAGGTTGAATCTCTCCTTGATCAGTTTCCATCCATTATTCTTTGTCTGGCCTTCGGGAGCCTTGGAAAATAGGTTGACTCTCCTCCTCTCTTTGGCAGCCCCTCAAATATTGGAAGACTGCTCTCATGTCTCCCCTGGTCCTTCTCTTCACTAGACTAGCCATGCCCAGTGCCTGCAACCGTTCTTCATATGTTTTAGTCTCCAGTCCCCTAATCATCCTGGTGGCTCTTCTCTGCACTTTTTCTACACTCTCAACATCTTTTTTGTAGTGTGGTGATGAAAACTGGATGCAGTATTCTAGGTGTGGTCTTACTAAGGCTTTATAGAGCGGTATTAATACCTCACGTGAGCTTGATCGTATCCCTCTGTTAATGCAACTTAGGATTGCATTAGCTTTTATTTTATTCTTCTTTTTGCATGTTTTTCTCCCCGCATGTAAATGTAGAACCCCGGAGTTATGTGGAATCTGTGGCTCGTACAGCAGCAGCAACGGGCAACAGTGGCGGAAGCGGAAGCGGCATTGCTGGGAAGCCTCAGCCATCTTTGGCTTCAGAGACCTACAGCACTGAGACACCTATAAAGAACGAGTCCCTCATCAACTCCTTCACCTTGCCTAGCCCAGCTTCTGCCAGCAGCCCCATACATAGCATGGACGGGTAAGTTGCAGGAGAGACATGGCTGTCAGATGCATGGAACTGCCTTCTGTGAGCAAGATTGTCAGCCCCGGATCCATCTTGATTAAGATTCTGGGCTGCCACAGCAGGGGATGGGCAGGCTGTGGGAACAGGAGAATAGCGAAGGGCGTATAGCCATAGCAATATTCTTTCGCCAGGGGTCAAGGACAAGTTGCTGGCACCTGGAGGGGAGTGACTGGAATTTGGCAGCAGCTGAGAAGGGAGGTTGATTGGTTAATGTGACCTGGGAGTCACTAAATGGGGCAGGGTGTGAGCTTTAGTGTGGATGGGGGGACAACGCGGGAATTCAGATTTGGGTTTTCCCCAGATGTGCCAACATGACTTCTCTAATAAATTCTTACTTTCATGGACTTTGTCTTGGAGTTCTGAATTGTCTGGAGGGTTTTCTTGGAATGCTGACAAAGATCAGTGGGATGAAGGTGTGGAAGAACCATTTATCCTTGGCTTCAATTTTTGTAGCACTGGAATAAGACAAAAGAGAGAGAAAAGTTTGCTTTAATGTCAGAGGAATGGAGTATTCTTTTCCTTTTCTTTGCTTATGTTCATCCACTCAAGAGGAAGAACAGTATTTGTGCACAATTAAAAAAAAGATAATATTTACAAAATTGAAGGAACTTGTTTTCCCAAAATAGGAAATGTGAAATTGTTCCCAATTATGATTAGGAGAAATGTTTCATAGAGTAAGAACCTCATCAGAGCTTCTTCAATAACTGCATGTTATCTTACTCCTTCTTGTAACATATGATTAGCTATCAGGGCAGCGTGCCCAAATTCAACTAATTTATTATTTCTTTTTTCCTGATATATATATTGTTGAATAACTTTATTTAAATATTGTTTCAGAAAGAGGTACACAATTGAAACTATCCCCCCCCCAAAAAACCCTAAATAATTATGGTCACTTATCTGAATGAATATCAAAGGTAGGAGCATGATTTTAAATCACTATGACTTAAAGTGGGAATTCCCTCAGGAGAAAACTTTTGGAGACCTTATCAGAGCAATGGGTGGTACCAGAATGGAGAAATAAGTTTCTTTTTCCTCCATTCCTTTAGTTCCCTCTCATTAACCCACTTTCACCTTTCCCAGAGGGAAATCAAAGAAACGACACAAGTTTCCTATCTGAATTCCAAATCAGGGCTCTCCAAACTTGGCAACTTTAAGACTTGTGGACTTCAACTCAGCTGGCTGGCAGAGGAATTCTGGGAGTTGAAGTCCATAAGTCTCAAAGTTGCCTAGTTTAGCATATGCTAAAGGCTTAGGAAATGAAACTGAGGGCTGCATATACTCCAAAAGCCACAGGATATTAGTCTCTGATTTGTGAGGAATTCATGGAGCACTATGTTTATGCCAAATCTCTTGCAACTTCAAATGCTATTCCAGGCTATGAATGAATCCCTTCATAAAATACTTTAATATGTTTCTTTGTTTCCTCCAGGATCTCTATTGGTAGTTACCCATCAGAAAACAGTGCCAGCATAGCCATTTCCTCCCATCCATCTGCCGAGTCCAGCTTCCAATCCACTAATCTTTCTCAGGGTCCTTCAGCACACAGCAGTTACCAAAATACATCTACATCAACTCAGGGCCTGCCGGTCTCTATGAATGCCGACTTCCCTGACGGCCAAATCAGCGCTCAGCAAGATAACCATCCAAGGCCTCAAGCCCAGATCATTGCATCTGGGGTCCAAGTCATGCCTGGAAGCCCACACGCCCTTCATAGAACAGTAGCTACCAATACTCCTCCTAGCCCAGGATTTGGGCGAAGAACTGTTAGCACAAATATGGTGGCCATTCCAGGAAGCCCAAGCATGAACAGGCACTTAATGGGTCCCCATAGCACTGTTGTTTCGTCACCTGGGAGTCCAAGCCATGCTCGTCACCAGCCCTTAGCAGGGGGTAGCACAGCCATGATTTCCGGGAGTCCCAGTCTGGACCGACACATGATATGTGGGTACTCAACTCCAGAGGACAAGCAACAAACACTGTCTCGCCAGAGCAGTGCTTCAGGTTATCAAGCTCCCTCCACCCCATTGTTTCCTGTCTCCCCCGCATACTATCATGGAATTAGCCCACATTCCTCTTCCCCTGACTCGGCAGTATACAGACAGGGCAGCCCCACCCCACCCCAACCAATGCTCCCCGAGAAAAGAAGGATGTCATCGGGGGATCGATCAAACAGCCTGCCCAACTATGCGACGGTGAATGGCAAGACTTCATCGCCCATTTCCAGTGGCATGTCCAGTCCCAGCAGTGGGAGCAGTATGGCCTTTCATCACACTCTGCCAGATTTTTCCAAATTTTCAATGCCAGGTAAAACTTCTTTCATGTTCTTTCTCACTTGAGAGTTAAGAATACAGGTAGTTCTCGACTTACGACCACAATTGAGCCCAGCACTTCTGTTGCTAAGCAAATCAATTGTTAAGGGAGTTTTGCTCCAGTTTACGACTTTCCTAGCCATCGTTGTCAAAAGCAAATCACTGCAGTTGTTTGATTGGTAACGCAGTTATTAAGTGAATCTCACTT
>JAOYMU010000098.1:89854141-89877046 GCA_025802295.1 Psammodynastes pulverulentus
AAAAGAGTTTTCCTTCCTTCCTCCCTTCCTTCCTTCCTTCCTTCCACCAATTTAGTTTCTTGGCTCCAGTGCAAGGCCATCTTGCGGCCATCTTGATCTGCAAGTAAACATGATCCTTTTGCTTATCTCTTCACGGTTGCTTAGATTTTTTTTCCCCCAGAAGTTGAAAAGAAAACGAAGAAGAGGGGGTAAAAAATTCAAAAGGAAGGCAGAACAAACAGATGAATAAGAAGTGAAATACTTCCTCTCTACCTCTATTCAATTGGAGCATGAGATACAGAGAAGAAAGATCTTTTCTGATAGTCAAAAAGGCTTTGGTGCTTTTGAAATAAAGTTTTCTAGTGAGCCAACTTTTTTAAAAAAGTGATATATGAAATGTACTTATGTCCACCGACCCACTGACACATGTACATTTAAGAACATTTTTCCAGCAACTGGAACTAATCACAGCTCTTTGCCAAATATTCAATGGCAAAGCAACCCCAAGTTTACATAATTCTGAAAAGACTGGAGAGATTGCCAATCCACAGACATTTTTTTTCAAAGAGCGAGAGAGAGACATTCACGGACTATAGGTGTAACCTAAACACATTCCCTAAAAAAAAAAATCATTGATGCACAGATGCTGTACAATTATTTTATTTTCATTATTAATTGTATACCACCCAGAGTCTTTCTGTCAGAGAGACGGGTGTTTCTTAAATAGGAGGAAGAAATAAAAATAAATTATCAGAGTACCTTCTGGTGAAAAATCTTCTCTATGTAAAAGATGATGAGCTTGTAAGTTTCACAAAGCGCCAAAACTAACCTGGGTGGAAAACATAATTCTGCAACTGTGTATTAGACATTCATTTCTAAATGTGCAATCAATAAAAAGACTTCCTTGATGGAATTATGGAATGTTTATTTTCTAATTGATATGCTTATTCTGAGCACAATTAGCTGTGCTCCAGCAGTGCACATTATGAAGAGAGGAAGTTTTGACAAGACTGAACAAAAGAAAGAGTATGCTGGGTAGATCCTGGCTCTAGTTCAACCTTCATCCATGGTAACTCATGGACGATTTGAGACCAGTCATTCTCTCTTTGCTGAAATATCTCACAGAGTTTTGAAAGGAAAAATGGGTAGAGAGAGTAATTACGAGGCCAGCCTTGAGTTCCTGAAGGAGAAAATATGTTTTAAATTGAACTAACAAACAAAAGTATAACTAGAGTCATGATGAAGTCTACTCTTCGGAATTTGTAATTCAGTTTTGTAAATGTATTTAGAAATTAGTCTTGTCAATAATATTTCTTCCAACCAAACAGGTGCAGATTTACAGCTAAGGCATCTACACATCTGATGATATGTGGCTAAAACGTGGAGATCTCTAGAGGCTTTTGTCCACTTACTCCAAACCACAATAGAAACTTCTCCTTATCTTATCTCCAGGCCAAGTGTTAATGGGCATGACTTAACTCAGCTTGGTGTTCTAAGCTGTACTGGTACAAAAATAGTGTTTTTCCCCCCCTTCAAGCCAACAATATTCTAAGCCAACTACCCATTACTTCAGAGATAAAAATCAGGTGATCGGTCCTGGGTGGGATCTGAGGGTGGTTTCAGGCTTATACAGGCTTGATCTCTACCCTCTGGTCCCTGGACAGACTATTTCATAGTAGACAGAGCGGGGCCAGGCTAGGAGACCATCAAAACTACACAATAGAGCTAGACTGCCCAATTAGCAGGACTGTTAATTCTCTAAATCAATGACTCCTACAATTTAATGCAGTGTAAAGAACAACCACCACAGAGTATGGAACAGTATTAATAGGCTATCACCTACCGCTATTGTCTTCCAAAGAGATATTTGGAAGGTGGGATTTGTTGCCTATATAAAAAAAGAGGAATGAGAGGAAAAGAAATGAATTTAAACATAAGGAAATATACTGTTGTGAATAGAGGAGTGGAGGACTCATGTGAAATATCTCTGAACTTTCTCAACTGTATTTATATCCGATATGCAGTGCGGGTTCCAGACAGATGAGCTGTATTCGAGAATTGGTCTAGCAAATGTTTTGTATGCTCTAGTTAGTAGGTCAATATTACTGGAGAAAAAGCTACGCAGGATTAAGTTAACAACTCTTAGTGCTTTTTTGGCTATGTTGTTACACTGAGCTCTAGCACTTAGAGCTGTGAGTGTTTTGATGAGCTGACTTATTCAGTGATGTCTTTATTTTTTTCCCCCAGGCTGACTGGAAGATGTAGAGTTAGTTTAATGGTAATAGAGTGTTGTACCCAGGTTATTTCAGAGCCTTTGTTCTGAATCATTTCTGAATATGTGCAACTGTATGAAATGTATCACCTGTTTTCAGCCTTCAACAAAGTCCACTGTACCAATATGGCTTCAACAATCTTCCAGCAAACCCATGTCAAGAAAATCAACATACTCCACAACAAGACTGGACAAACCCTTGATTTGGTTTGGAAAAGTTGATTGGTGTTTACATTTCCTAAGCATTTAGCCCTTACTTTCTGAGGGCTGTATACATTTGCTGGCCCCTTTGCTCCAAGTAAAAGTCTGATGTATTGTACACATTCTTTGTTGTATTCGGAGAGCTGACGCTCCCACAACATGTAGCCAGCTGTCTCAGAATCAGCTTGGAGACTCAGCTGCTTTGCAAGCCAGCAGAAAAGCTGGCTTTAAGCTCTTGAGGGCCAACTGCTGCCTTGCATTATTGGAATTCTTCTGTGGAGTCCTTTGCATAATCAAGAGTGTGTACAGATAATCCTTGTGTTCTTCTCTTCCACGTCATCAGTAGCCAAACTGTACGTCTCCTGCTGCCTCAGTCTTTTATTTGAAATCAAGAAATAGGACCTAGCATTAAAAGCAAAGACAAATGGTTAAGCTTTTATGTTACGTTTTCCACTAAACAAGCATATTTTCCCTGATACAAAATAGAGAACAAAATAATAGCGATGGTGGTATTATTACTTAAAAAATACATAAAAGGGAAAATAAAATAGATATAAAAATAGCAAAATAACATGCAAATAGTGTTTATACATAGAGTCAGCCTCACAGGCTTAAATTCTGATTAAAGTATTGTTCTGGCTGAATGATGTCACAGAAAGAGATAGACCAGCCTCTATTATTCAAAGAGTTATTAGAACCAGGGAGCCACCACCAAGATGGTCATCCCAAAGGTGCTTTTTGTCAAGAGGCAATGGGACTTTCTGGTTTTTCTTTGAAGATGTGGTCTATGCAGTACAATGCAGTGAGCCGTGTGCAGATCTGTACATTGGGGAAGCAAAACAACCACTTCATAAATGCATGGCACAACATAGGAGAACTAAATCAGGACTAAATTCAGCAGTCCATCAGCATTTTAAAAAGTAGAAAGCCCAATTGCCTCTTGAAAAAGCACCTTTGGAACATGACCTGGATGACTGAAAATCTCCATGGACAACAACTTCCATTGTAATCAGAGCAGAACTCAAAGAAAAAAACTATGTGGGGAGGGGAAATATGTCAGAAGGCTCTAAAAGATTCCAGATAAGATTGCATTTGGGAGTAATAGCTACCACTCCTACCTATTGCTTTCCCATCATATTTAGTTCCTATTTGTCTTAAATCAAATTTATTTTCCTTTTTTATTTTAACAGTTTTAAATTAGAATCAAAGAAGTATGGAGAAGTTTCATATGATTCTCGTTGCTAAGGTAACACATTTCCTCATGTGGAGTGACAATTTTTGAAAGCTGTTCACTTTAACTGATTAAGGGGAAGAATTGATGAAGAAAATAGTATATCCTGAACATTTAAAAGCTCTTACACTATCTGAAATGTTATAACATTTAAAATATTCAGGACCAGTAGGCTTTTCAAAAATGATTTTAAAATTTAATATAAAGACTTGTGATAATAGCAGTATCCCAAATCATACTTCAAAGAGTAAATGCTACATGAATGCACAAGCAGGGGTGGATGAGGGGATTGGGGCTGACTCGGTCTGACGGAAAGTGCTCGGGAGAGCTGCGGCTTCCAAGGTGTGCAAGAATCCGGTGTCCGTGTCCTTGTGGCAAAAGGCATGTGAATGAATCCAGCAGGGCGAAGTGCCGCCTCCTTCCTGCTGCAGCCAGAGTCAAACCGAGTCAGCCCCAATCCCCTCATCCGCCCCAAACGGAAAGCGCTCTGAGATGGCCGCACCAGCAGGGGCGGATGAGGGGATTGGGGCTGACTCGGTCTGACGGAAAGCGCTTGGGAGAGCTGCGGCTTCCAAGGTGCGCAAGATCCGATGTCCGTGTCCTTGTGGCAAAAGGCATGTGAATCCAGCAGGGCGAAGTGCCGCCTCTTTCCTGCTGCAGGCAGAGTCAGATCGAGTCAGCCCCAATCCCCTCATCCGCCCCTGCTGGTGCAGCCACACACCCCACCACCCCCCTGAAATGGGAGAGCTCCAGAGCAGCGCGGACTGAAACGGAGAACTCCAGAGCAACGGATGGTGGGAGAAGGAAAAAAGCCTCGGCTTCAGCACTCGAGAGGCAGGGCGGGGGGTGTCCTGGGGCTTTTGCATTTGTAAATTGCATTGTGCAGCCCTGGGACACCCCCGACCTCTTGAGTTGTGCCTCGGCCGCCATGTTTTAGGGAGTGCTGGGAGAGTGGGCGGGGAAAGTGAACGGCCGTGGGAGCCGGTTCCCGGGCGTGGTCAGCCATCAGCCACTACAGGTTCTGCGAACTTGGCCCAATTCCTGCTAACGGTTCTTGAGAGGTGGTGCGAACCGGCTGAATTTCACCACTGGCTATGCCATATTCACACCCGAACACTCTAGGAATGTAAAACATTACAAACTGTAAACTAAATATAAAACCTATCTGAGCCACAGAAAAGCTATAGTATAGTGATCTGTTGCTACATTATAAATAAAGGCAAATATACATGTCCCGGGATAATGTTGCAAGATCAAATCTGAGTTGGTCACCAGGACCAGATGTTTATTCTTCTGAGCTTTCTGACTTGTGATGGAGCCCATTTTCAGGGAATTTCTCTTTACTGAAATATGTGCTTTTGACTATTCTGTCAGTAGTATTTATGTGGTGCCTTCCTATTGGTTAATTGATGTGTTGATTGGCTGTTGTTTCCTTGTGCTGCCAAGCCCTCAGCTTCCAAGCACCTTATCAGTGGTAGACCAGCACTCCTGCTGACTGACCAGGGAGCTGTTTCCCAGGCTTCAATCATTTTCCTGGCTGTCTTTGTACCCGCATGGCCAACAAACTTAGTAGCTGCAAAACTGAATGTATGTCCTTGTTCATGTGAGACCACCAATAAGTTCAGGTCTCCTCGTCTGACCACTCGCTTGTGTTCTTGCAGTCTGGTGGCTAGCTTCCTGTCCATCTGTCCTACATAATCACAGAGGCAATCCATGCAGGGGATCCAGTAGATTACATTAGAAATATCTCCTACCTTCAAGAAATCTGTGCAATGCATGATTTGTCCTTGTATGGTAGCCTCTGGGTGGTGTGTGATGCCCACTTGCAGATCTTGAAAGCTACATTCTATTGCTTCTGAAATGTTTTTGATGTATGCAAGGGTGTTCCATATATTTGGTCTTTTACCTTCTTTCTTCCTTTCTCTCCTTTGTGTGTTGCTCAGGCATCTTGTAATAAATACTTGTGGGTACCCATTCTGCCTGAGTTGTTCATGTAGACACCTTCTCTCCAGTTGTTTAGCTTGCTGGGTATTACAGTGGGTTCTCACCCTGTCATAATACTGTATATAGTGTTTTGATACCCGCAGCTCTTTTGTGTGACAGTGGAGGGTTATTGTTGAAACTAGGTAGAATGATCTCGCAACAAAATCTTTTCTTACAGAAGCCTAGGAACTGGCATTAATAAGATTAAAGTAGAAAGCCATTTTTAAACAGCCATAGTTTGACGGGTTGCAATGGAATTTTTAACTTACCCTTGGAAATGTAGTAAATCTGTCTAGTTCTTCCACAAAACAGAACATCTGCAAACTAATGGCTGACATTACAATTAATAGACTGGCAGTAAATACAACTAAACTCCCAAGCTTTTTTCCAGGTCCAAAAATCTTGTATACAAAATCTTCCAGGGCAGGAGAAATCTTGATAAGTCGAACAACTCTAAGTACCTGCAGAGAGAAAGGAAACTTTTTTTATTGATGTAGCTGCAGGTTGACAAGTGAAATAAATTGGTTCTTTTTCTAGTAACACCTATAGCATTATATCTTGAAAAAATATACAGTAGATGGAATGATTACTACAATGTTAGGAATATGCAAACATTCAAAAGAAAAGTGCAAAGCATTTAAGAAACTGCCCTTTGAAAGGTCTGCTCAGCTGATTTGAAGCTTCCTTGGCATTCTGTACATGTCTTTGTCTGCTGTTTCACTTCACTGGAATTCTTAGAAGTGACAACTGGACTTTGAAACAATTTTATGATGCTTCCAAAGATTGTGGTTGCTTTAATGCTTGGGGAAGGAATACTCTGTTCATACTATTAGGCTTTCCAAATCACCTAATTTAAACGTTTTCCTAAGTCATAAGATCTATATTCATTAAATGTATTATTTTATATAATTTCAAGTTGATGGCCAAACTTTCAGCATTTTCATATTCATAAAACTGAAATTTATGGTGAATTATAGTACATTTCTCTCTATCTCTTTCATTTGCATCTAAATATGATGCCCTGTAATCAATACAAACATGAAAGAGCATGGCTTGAAATTTTTTTAGGATTACAGGCAGGAAATTGTCATCAATTTTGAAGATTTTTCCCTCCCCAACACATGTTTCTTATTCCATATATAAGATCATATATGAGTGTATCAGAGTGTTTGCACATCTGAGAAAAGCTACACATTTATTTTTCCCTCAGTAATGTGAGTTATTGGCTCCTTCAATTTATACCACATTACACAGAAAAAAATTGTTTTGTTTTTGTGGTGTGTGTGTGTGTGTGTGTGTGTGTGTATGTATACAGACACAAACACATACACACTTATGAGGAAGGATAATCCAGACATTATTCAAAACATTGATGATGATCATTGTGAAGGGAAACAGTTGTTTTAACTACTTTATTTTGTGATTTTGGCTGCAATACAAGTAGTTTTCAATTTAGGATTACAATTGGAACTGGAACCTCCATTGCTAAATGATGCGATCATTAAGTGAGTTATTGCATGACGGTGCCTGATTGTATGACCTTTTTTGCCATGGTCATTAAGTGGCTTCACCACTGATTTTCCTTGTCAGAAGTCATCTGGGAAAGTGGCAAATGGCAATCACGTGACCCAAGGATAAGTGTTCCATTGTAAATAAATGCCAGTTGCCAAGCAACCAGATCACAATCATGTGACTGTGGAGTCCTGCAATGTTTGCTAAGCGTGAAGCCTGTTCAGAAGTCACTTTTTTCAGCACCATCATAAATTTGAATGGCCGCTAAATAGCTGTTTGTAAGTTTAGGACTCTCTGTAATTATTTCTGATGTATTTATATTTTTATTTCCCCCTGCTCTTATAGCATCCGCAGGCTTTTGAATATCCAGAGGCTACTAGATAGCCTGTCCATTGAATTAATTTGGCTCTTCTGTTCATCTTTAAAATTATCTCTTTCCAGTACGACTTCAATTTTCTACAGTATAATTAAAATGTTAAAATGTTAATCAAATCTAGATCTAACTATCATCCATCAAGGGCAAGCTTGGATCTTCATTTGCATTTGCAGGGAAGATTTATGGCTATATATTTGCTTGTGTGTGAGTGAGTGAGTGTGTGTGTGTGTGTGTGTGTAATTACAATTTAAAATCTATCTGTGGCTTTTGGGAAATGAATGCCACAATGGACAGAAGGGATAACTCATGTAGCAAAGGCAATGCATTTTTTAAAGTCTTCCATTTATCATTTGATGATAGGAAGCCTAGACTGCAGAAGGTAACTTAAAATTGTCAACATGCAGGTACTTTGCCTAAAAATCCTAGGTAACTTTATCCAGAGAATTTAATAAAGATGAGTGTGAAGCAAGTATTAGAAGATATGTGTTCTTCATTTTGGGTTGTCCTAAGACCTATATTTTGACTGGTTTGAGAATACAGCATTTTCAGCCACTGATTTATGAAAAGTCCTTGATTTTCAAATCTTAAACGGTCATTTTAAAGATTACGCTTTTAAAGGTTATGGTGAAGCTTAAAATAAAATACTGAATGGGTAATAAATTATTTAAAAAGCTATGTCTTAATCAGAATACCAGAATTTCTGTGATGAATCAATTAATGCCTTTGAATCCTGCAAAACTTTAGTCTCTTAAGGATCCAAAAGTAAGGGTCTTTGATGTATCTTATAATAAATAAAAGCCTGATTATTATAAGGAAAACTCAATACCATATTGGAGTTGAGAATATGTAAAATTCTTTTTTCTAGAGATCCTTCAAATAATCTGTCTCCCTGTGGCTGGAACCTGGTCAATTAAACTTTGAACAGGAGGAGAATCCTGCAGTGGCTTACTGGAGATGTAGTCTCCAGCAGAGATAATGGAATCAAAGTAAAGGGCAACAGAAGTACTGGACACAACAACTCAGAGGGAAAAAGAAGGGAGAACTGTCGCAATGTCCCCAGCTGAAGAGGGCATTCCTGCTGCTGTAAGAAAGGTGAAGATCCTAAACCAACACAGAAGTTCAGAAGTGATTATGTTTCTGCTCCAGTTGCGGTTTCTTGATTCATCACCCCTGGCTAGAGAGGTGAGCCCCAGGGTCTGCAGAGGGCACACCGGAAGAAACCAGCAAGATAGGGCTATTATCTTAATTAAAGCCTCACAAATCCCACAAGGCAGGCTGGTTATCTGAGAATAGGGACCGAAAGAACCGATCATCATCCGCTCCTTCAGAAGTGAGTGCGACAAATGTGGGATCATCTGGGACTTTTTCTGGTCCTTTCCCAACAGTGAAGTCCATGTCCAGAGAAATGAACCAGATGAACAAAACAGACCCTGCCACCTTTACCAAATGGTGCAAGGAACAAAATGGCTGAGCGGAATTGAACATAATGATTGGTATTCCCAGAGACACTTGGACAAAACAAGAAATCCTTCAGCCAGTGATGGCGCTAGTTGCAGATCAGCAAGGGTTAAGAAAGAAATTCCGGCCTGCTTCTGGGTTGACAGCCTTCTGGGTTGACAGCTTGACAGGAGATGTCAAAGTGTGGTGGGTAATCCATCCAAACCATCCAGCCAATAACCCAGAGAGCATGAGCCAGGCCATGCCTCTTGACAGAAACTCAACTCCATGAGAAGAAACATCTGCCCCTTCAACCTAAGTTTGGGGTTAGAGTTCTTTCCCAACATGAGGGACTTCATGGACCCTGTGCACTCAGGCTAGCATAGTTTCAGAAGCTCAAAAGGAACAGAAAAATAAATTTTATTTAATGGTTTTCAATTATTTATTGGCTTTTAGGTTAGATTATATTTTTGCATTTTAGCACATCGATATTTGGAGGGCTTACCTATCTGAAAGGCTATGGTTGAAGTTGAAAATCTTTCAAATGAAATTGAAAGGTGGCATATAAATTTTATAGTGTTTTGGATTCAATTATAAAAAATGTGTATTTGCCACAAACAAATGGAATAATTCAATAAGAAATACCTATTCGACAGGTACATTTTCATGCTGAAAATGAAAATAATAAAGCCACAAAATAAATGAATAAACATCAGTAGTATTTAGACATTTTTCTGAGTGATTTCAAATCATATTTTCCTCCGGTATACTGAAGTGGAAATTAGCACTCTACCTGAAAGTACGTAAACTGTGAATGGTAGAGGACTGGATAAATGTGAAGAGTAGTTCCAATAACCAGCAGCAGTTCAAATTTATGAAGAGATGAACTGATGTATCCAGTAAATCCCAGGCACCAGATTTTTAGGAGAGCTTCCAGATCAAAGAGGACCGTAAAGGCCACCTGTGGGAACAGAAAAGCACGAAAAGAGCCTAAGCAGAATTTCTTAGAATGACTATAAGTCAGTCATCACATAACATGAGAAATTTTGTGCTCATGGGCATACTAACTTTCCCAAGAAAAAGACCTCAGATTCAGACCAAATCTCTGAAATGAGGAAAAAGAAATATCTGTAGTCCGGAAGATTGTGCTTTGCATTGCAGCAAGCAGTAAACTGGCTAGGATGTATCTGCTTCTCAAAAGTTGAGTAGTTGCAAGAGAGTATTTCCCTTATTTCTGAAAACATTCATGCCTAGCTGTCAGCTGCTCAGAATTGCAGAACGGAAGAAAAATATCTGCTACATAGTTATTAATAACTGTCTTAAAACAAGGCATATTGTAAGGGAAATTCCTTCTGGTCTTTTGACAAAGTGATTTTTTTGTCCTGCATATTTTCCCTTTTTGAAAGTTGTCTCACAGGTGCTTTTTCAGGAGGCAACTTGACTTTCTTTGAAGATGTTTCACCTCTCATCCAAGAGCTGAAGAAGCTTCTTGGATGAGAAGTGAAACGTCTTCAAAAGAAAAAACAAGAAAGTCCAGTTGCCTCCTGAAAAAGCACCTTTGAGACAACCATGACCTGGATGACTGAGAATCTTTACAGACTTTTTGAAAGTTGCTTAAGAGATTCTTGTCAAACCAAGATTAACATATATAGCTAGTGCAAAACATTTTCTTGAATTAAATATCAATATCTAAACAATACAAACCAATATTAACCCACCTACACTATTAAATACATACAATGTGGTATATCCATATATGTGGCATTTGATATTAATGTATATTCTTTGAACATTAATATTGAAGAAGATTTATGAGATTACTGTGGACAGCTAAGAAAACAAATTGATAGATTATCCAACAAATCAATCCGAAGTTCTCAGTCAAGACACAAATGACCAGGCTCAAATTATCCTATTTTAGATACATTATGCAAAAACCAGGAAAAAGCTGTAATGTTGGAAAAGATAGAAGGAAAGAGAAGAAAAGGATAACCAGCAGCCAGGTGGATAGACTCAGTTACAGTGGTGATGAATACAAAACTTGAAAGGTTAGAGATGGATCATCATGGAGAACATCTATGTGGCCATTAGGAGTCAAAAATAACTTGATGGTAAATAATCAAATCAATATCAGTTAACAAGCTTTATGGTTGCATATAAAGTTTAAAAGGTGTAACTTGAAACAACCATCCCAGCCCCATCATCATTTACATCATATTAAATGAGTCTTATCTTGGTCAAGGCATCTACAATAATGTTGGTTTGTTTCATAGAACATAGAACAATAGAGTTGGAATAGACCTCAGAGGTCTTCTAATTCAACCCCTTGCTTGAACAGGAGACCCTGTATCATTTCAGACAAATGGGTGTCCAGTCTCTTTGTAAAAGACTCCAGTGATGGAGCACCCACAACTTCTGAAGGCAAGTTATTCCATTGATCAATTGCTTATACTGTTAGGAAATTTCCTTGGTTCAATAAAGATCAATAATGAAAGGAAGACTCACCTCTGCAAGGTAGAACTCATCATATTGGCTCTTGAAAGTTTCTCCCTTGTAATAATTGCTAGCAGCAACAATGACATCCACGGCTACCATGCTCAGGATAAACATATGGAAAATTGAGGACCTCATCATTCTCTGCAGAGAGTTAAAATATAGCTGTGCTGAGAAATGTTTATCTTGGAAAGAAAGATATGATTTTATTCTCTGAAAACTGTAGCAGCCAAAAACATTGTATCTGAATTTTTTTTGGGGGGGGGGATGCCATTCATTCATAAGTTATAAATTAATAGAATGCCTTTAATATTTACAAATGTATAAAAACATTTAAATATACAGATACATAGTGTCATCAATCTCGGTGCATTGCTTTCCATACACAGGTGTTATTCTGATTCTCTCCGTTGTAGTTTTCAGCTACTTTTGCTTACCACTAAATATATTGTGTCTTTCTAATATATTTCAGGTTTTTCTGCTTCTTTCTCTGTTTGTAGGTAAGAACTATGAATTAGTGATTATATGACATAGTAAAGTAAAAGGTCTCCTTCAAGACAAGCTCAGCTCTTAATGAGTTCATCAATATATCCATGCTGCTCTCTTGGGAACAATACCAAAATGATTTTCTACTGCCTTCACCTAAGATTTTACATATCTATCTATAACAGGAGTATCAAACTCAAAGAGTGCTTACATATGGTCCATGGGGCTGCCCTGGAAACAGTGAAGGACCGGCCTGCAGTTGCTCTGCGGCCCTCCTGAGTTCCATTTATGCTGGCAGAGAGTTTCAGGAGGCAGTTGCAGCTGAAAATGGAGCTGATGAGGGCCACACGCGACCCTTCTGAGCTCCATTTTAACTGGCAGAGGGTTGCAGGAAGCCAGCACAGAAGAAAATGGAGCTAGGGAGACCATTTTCACAGGCAGAGTGCTTGGGCCACCACAGGCACCCCCGACACAAATGATGTTGAGCTTGCCACATCCCCCCTAGCCACACTGCCCCAGGTCAAACACAACCCTGATGCAGCCCTCAATGAAATTGAGTTTCACATCCTTGATCTATATCTATATAGATACAGATAGTCATAGATACATACATACACACACACACACACACACACCTCCCACTGTAGCTTACAGTCTTCCACCCAAATACTAATACTAATAAGGAAAAAAAACAAGCCACTCAGAACCGTTTGCTGAAATGGGTGACTATAGAAATCAAAATAAAATAAACAAACAAAAAACCAAAACTGTTTTTACTGGATTCATATTAGTGGTCTGCGGGATTTAAAATTATGAATTTGGTGGTCCCTGAGGTCCAAAAGGTTGGAGACCCCTGGTTTAAATAATCCAATAGAGTAGGCAATTTTCTTTTATCCCTTCAGTGCTGTGTCAGGGTTTGATTCAAGGAGGAAGACTCTACAC
The DNA here is from genome assembly GCA_025802295.1 of Psammodynastes pulverulentus. Taxonomy (NCBI): domain Eukaryota; kingdom Metazoa; phylum Chordata; class Lepidosauria; order Squamata; family Psammodynastidae; genus Psammodynastes; species Psammodynastes pulverulentus. The sequence continues at coordinate 89,867,054 of JAOYMU010000098.1, forward strand.
ATGTAGGCATGCATCTAAATATGCTTCTTTCCCCCTCTCTCATTCACACAACGCTGTTTCCCCACAAGCCACCAACTCAATGCTAAGGAGAACAGGAAATCTATGAAGGGGTTTCATTCTTTTAGTTGTTGCAACTCAAAAGGATCTTTGTTTTCTGGTCAGGATTGCATGACAGGTAACAACTTGTGCTTTTATGGTGTACACAACTACAATTCCATGCCCTCTTCTACTGGGAAATCTTCCTCATTTGAGTCTTTGGCTGAAAGTCACCTTTGTTCAAAACAGATCTTCTTTCTCAACCTTCCTCATTCTCTAATTTATCACCAGCTAGCAAGTCCTTTGTTAATACACAAATAGCTCTGAGTGATTTGCCATTAACCTTTCCTATCCAGCGTATCCACATCAATAGATGCAATTTCAGATATGGGTTCTGTTACATTAGGGTTTTTTTTTAATAATACCTGTTTCTTTTCATCTTGGAAAAATCATTTAATTTCTTCTGTTTTGTTATCCAATTGCCTTGCATTAGTACACAGACATCTAAATTATTTCTTTTTGACCGTGCCCAATTTAGCAGGTAATTTATAATCATTAGATACAAACAATGTATCAGGAAGTTCATGGGTGAGGTATTCAGAAAGATTCAAAGGCTTGTTCTTAAAGGAAAAGTATGTGATTTTAAAAAGACTACCGTACATTTAGAAGTCCTTATTCCTTTTTTTTTTAAAAATGCCCAAAACAATAGTATTGCTATTAATGTACTTCCTTTAAAAAGAAAAGAAATTAAGCATACACAATTAGCAGATAATTTATTTATCATCCGTATGCTTTTTAAAAAAAAAATCAGAATCTTCACAGTAGGCTATAGAAAGGTACCAACAAGAATTTCAATAGTGATCATTGTCACATAATCTGATACCAATTTGAAGTGATGCTTCAGTTTTGTGTAAAGTGAGAAGTTGTACATTTCACTTCAGAGACTGGATCAATAAGGGCAACTATAAATACCACACAACCATTGCACACCCACCCACACACAGACAAAACCAGAATGTGATGAATAGCCCAGCAACTCCCTCTGCCCTCTCCCAGTACCAGGGCTGGGCTCCTAATCTACGTGAGTTCAGAGTGAATGGCTCTTTGTTCTGAATGAAAATCCCCCAAAAGCTCTGGTCCTGATTTATTGCGCAAAGAATGCTGAGCTAATCGATTAGCTTGCATTCAACTTATCTCCAGTTAAAAAACAGAATACAAAGAAACACATCTTAAAGGGACCCCCCCCCCCCATACAACAGGGAGTATTGAGTGGGGGGGGAGAGGAACTGTTTCCTGAATGTGCTCAGAAGGGAAGATCAAACTGATTGTAATAAATCTGGGAGTGGATCAGACTATTTCTGGAATTATGGATCCTTGAAGGAAATCCGGTAGCTCCTGTGAAATCCTATTGCATACTGATTCAAATTCTTGCACACTTATAGAGCTCTACCCAAACTGTATCTTCCATGCAGAATAATAATGCCAGATGTCCCAGAGTGACTCTGAGGGTTGTACATCTGAACATATGCCCCCAAAAGCAGAATGGGAATGAGATGTATTTGCAGCATTAGGGACTGCATTTTGCCTTTCTGGAATGTTACTGCCAAATCAATTGATCTGGATCAAATTAAACTACTGTATCATATATTTCTAATGTGTAATTCTTCCAACCTCATGCATTTTTAGATGGCATAATCGCTTACAAAGTGCACAAATCTATCCTGAATTGCCTCTGGGACTGTATGACAGAACTTCCACCATGGCCTTTTTCTGCCATTGTAGATATGATCTTCTTCCCAATGATTACATTTGGGATTCCATCTCAAGAGTCCATGAAGACCCGCATGCTTTGGTTGCTGATGATGCTTAAACTCATAAACACTTGTATTCTTTCCAGTGTTATATTTCACTTCATTCTGGAATTCAAGTGAATTGGCTTGCATTCTGATTCCCATCAAAAGTCGTATCTTTTAGAATCTGGAATCCACATAAAGCACAAACCAACCAACCAACCAACCAACCAACCAACCAACCAACCAACCAACCAACCAATCATTTAGATTTTCCATATGTTCATCAAGAAGATTGGGGAAGAGAGGAAGAGTGACAAGTGTCACAGCTATCCATTTTTTTTTTGTACAAAGTAAAGGTAATAAATTAGCACTTAGATCTATGCCAGTTGCAGAGCACTATGAAGTTTGCTGCATAGCTAAAATGTTCTGATCACAGTGCAGGTAGGTAATATAATGACTGCAATCACTGTTCAACATCCAATAGCCTCTACCTTTATAGTATAGGAGAGCCTTCAAACTATCTCATAATGCTATTATCCCAAATTATGGTACTGCATCATTATGTTTAGATGCCCTAGCTAAGAAGAGCATATATATGACCCTTTACTGATCTAACTGCCACAGGATAAAGGGAAGCTGAAAAAAAAACATATCAGGTTTTTTTTTGTAATATTCCCATTGCTCAATTTTAGATATTTTTAACCTTAATAAAGATAAATATTGATTACTTGAGCAACATTGATTTTAGGGGTAGTTGCTGCTGACAGCTATATGATTTGTACACATTTCTGTGCTCAGAAAATGGAGTATATTTGCATGAGAATTCAGTTTGAGTGTATTGATGTGACGTTTTGTTTGCTGAATCGGCATACCGCAAAATTTGCATATAATTTTGCAATTAGAAAAGAAATATGAAGCCGAAATAAATCCTGTTGGTAACTTTTTTTGACAAACAATTCCCCTAGACAGCTTGGTAGTGGTTGGGTTTTATTCCTTTTAGATGGAGTGACTTGCATAATCTTATATACGTTTACTTAGGAGTAACCTCACTCAATTCGGAACACCTTCCTAGATAAGTGGGTTATTCCTACAGGCTGAGCAAAGTAACCTCAGAGACTTAGCAGATCCATACATAACTATGGACATGAAGTCACTTCCATAAGAACTGCATGTGGCCATGAGATTAAATTGAGATTCTCTGTACAAAAATCAGTTCAGAGCTGAGGGTTCCTTCCCTAATCTTGCTACATGGGGAACAGAAGGCCTCAGGGAAAAAAAAAGTGAATTGGACAATGCCAGTCACATTTGCTCTGGCTCTACACATTCTCCATTGACTATATAAGCTTTCAAATTCAATATCCCAGAAGAAAATTGCCATCTTGCTATCAAGCATAAATAGCTTCTATTACTGTTGGGAGATAAAACACGTACATACCTACTCAAATGAAACAGACAACCTGAAGCTACCTATGGTAGTTTTCACATCCCCTTCACTATTTAATCATGTTTTGTCAACTCCTGACTTCTATACCACTCATACACGAGACTGCCCTGGAAGGACGTACAGAATGGTACAAATGCAGCGGCCTGCATACAAAAAGGAATGCTTAAGTACTATTTGTATTGTGGGATTTGGCTTGGTCACAGCTTTTCTCGAGGTGCAGTGCAACTATAAAGTCCAACATAGCTTGGAACCTGGGTATTTACAACATCACTTGCCCTAAATATATGTTCAACTAACGATGTGATGGGAGAGATGCTGAATCAGATACTTAAATAACTGGAAACAGTACTTAGATCAGCCCATAATGTTTTACAAAGGTCCAGTTGATAACTTCTTGGAGTAGCATGTTCCATCAATACTCTAGATTAGACTTCTATGAATTCTGGTACTTCCAATATAGCAATAGCATTTACATTTATATACCACTTTATAGTGCTTGCTACAGCCCTCTCTAAGCGGTTTACAGAATCAGCATATTGCCCCCACAATTTGGGTCCTCATTTTACCCACCTTGGAAGGATGGAAGGCTGAGCCAACCTTGAGCCTGGTGAGATTCGATCTGCCAAATTGCAGGCAGCTGGCTGTAAGTAGAAGTAGCCTGCAATTACATGATATGATAGCAATCTGCTATGAATTTCTGTTCTCAGATGCAATAGTCTGAGCAAGACATCCAGAAGCAAACAGTCTCATACCAGAGCAATCAAACACCCAAATAGGAGATCGGCACAGACAGAGCCTGGTTTCTGGTTTGTTTCAATGGATGAGCAGAGGAAAAGGCTTAACAAACCAAACCTTGATTTCAGTTGAGTAGAATTTGATAGACTGCAGTCAATGAAATTCTTTTATAATGGCCTCTTTAGTAGATAAGTAGGCACTCGCCAGTAGAAGAACGTCTGATAAGTAGATTTTCTGGGTAGTAATTTACATAAAAATGTTACATGAGCATGGGGAATGTGCTATGGCATAGCTATAGCCTTCCTGAAATTAGTTGTTGGTAAATCAGTCTAAGCTAATAAAAACACCACAAGTCAACCAAATCTGATTTCATATAAAAGTCTGTTTTAGATAAATTCCAGAAATGAATGCCAGAGAAATGGCTAAATTTTCCTGATCAACGTGAATAAAATCTATAAACTTTTAAACTTAACTTTAATTTTTTTTAATCAAGGCAGTTTGTTTAAAATACTTCCCTTCAATGCACATGACAGTAGAGTTCCACATAAAGTTTATTTTTACAGGGTATTTGTTCACTTGTGGCAAACACTTCAAAGGTGAAAAAACTGTCAGGAAAAGGTGCAAAATTCACAAATTCATTATTAAGGGAAGCACCTTAATCTAATACTACATTAAAAAGTTTTTAAAAAATCATTTGAATCAAGTTTTCATGGCAGAAATACAGACAAGGTTTACCATTTCTTTTTTCTGGGGTATTCTTTTGATATCATTCCTAATGTACAATCCTAGATTTCTCAATGGTTTCCCATCCAAACACTAACCTGGTTTGGCCCTGCTTAGTTTTTGTGGACCAGCCAACTTGCTTAAATGCTGCCATATAAATCCCACATTTAATGTTTATTTATGTATTTATTTAATTTTAATAGTCTTCTTCTAATTATTCCCTAGGGACTATTTGTCTGTAAGAGTAACCTTGCAAATGACATTGTAAGGATTGTAAATACAAATATTTAGTGCATAATATTGCATTCTGATGTTTAAAATAGCACTGAGATACACATTTTTTTTCTTTCATTTGCACAAGGAAAATAATAAACAACCTTGACATGCTACTACAAGGACGGATTGTATAAATATTTTACCATTTCATTCCTAGTCTCTTATGCCAGCCACTTTTAACCGTGTTCTTCTAAAAATTGAATAGATATTATATTGCAGCTTTAAATCACTGTCCATGGTGCTTTTAAAACACAAATATAGTTCCAGGTTTCACCATACTGTATATTGGATATTCCCTAGATAAAGACCTGTCCTGTATGGTAAAACATATGTTCTAATTATGATACTACCTGCTTATAGAACTTAAAATAAAGATCATAAAATCAAAAATGTCTCTGAAATACAGATATTATGTATTTTGCCTAATTCTTTCTCAGAAGTCAGCTTCTGGGATCCTTAAAGGGATAATTCCAAAGAGAGAATCCCACTTTATTCCCATTTCAATTAAAGTTCAGATAAGACTAAACTGCCAATTTTCTATCTCTTCCAATTCCACCAGCTCCCCAAACATATTCCTCACTTAAGTTAGTGAAACAAAATTAGTGAAATGAAATTAAGGAAGGAAGGGATTTCGCCCCCCACATACACCTGGATGTGGTCCATGGCCCATAAAGAGTAAAAGAATGATGACCAGCGGCCATTGTGCCTTGGATGTTTCCTAAGGTGGACTGGAAGAAGGGAAGAAGGTCCAACTGTCTTGCTCATAATGTTCTGTTACAAACAGCAGCATCCCCAGTTGCATCTATGAAAAAAAATAATCAACCTTGATTTCAGAACTGCGCAAGTTCTGAAATCAACCACCCAAACTCACTATCTGATTAGGAAGAGGCTGAAGCTTGTCATATTGCCAAGTACTCAGCAGTGTTGTAAATGGATTAGTGAGAAGACTTGGCCTCCCAAGCAGATTTGAAGCACATCTAATATTTCCCCGTGTTAAGGGATGAGTGGAGAGAATCCTTTGGAAGCCGGCAGTGAAATGAATACTCAGGAATTGAACCACGTTACTTCTTCAAACATAGCAACACATTGGTCTGTTAAATTAGAATGAAAATGTCTGCTAAATTGGACTTAACTCTTCGCATGCACTTGACAATATGGAATACTGGCAAAGTTTTATTGGGCATCATTGGGAGGCAGGAGAAAGGTAAATTATTGGACATTTTAAAAAAACAACAATAACATAATTTTATTCGTACTATCAAAGGTGGTCAGTATAAGTATACCTTATTAGGAATTGGATTTAATATATCAGCCTTTTTAAAACTTTTAACGTTGACTTTAAAATAATAAGTTAAGGCCACTGAGGGAGAAATTAATCACTTTAAAATAGACCTTCCAATGATTACAGATGATTAAGTCATTTATGTAGTTGGCCCATTGAGAAATAATAGATTCTATTAAATCTATGTAAACAAGAAAACCTCCTGGTGCTAATAGTTATCTTGCTGAGTGTTATAAGGTATGAATTGACTTTTTGTCCTTATATTTCTTAAGGATACTTTTAAAAAATTACTCTTGTATCTATAAAGGACATTTATATAATAATGACTTTGAAGTCTAATCAAGATGCTTCTGAACCTGTAATCTATCACCTGATTTCTCTGTTAAATGTTTATACAAAAAAAACACCCTGGAGTAAGAGTAATAAACTTTACAACAATTTATTGCTATTGAGCTATTTTATTTTTACTGCTGTTAAGCTATTTAATTGTTGCAAGTGGAATTTGTCTACAATGGCATTACATTCACTTAAATGTTCCTTTTTTTTCTTTATTTTCTTATATAGCAAAATAATTTTTTTCAAAACTAGTTCAAATGCATTAGCAGCATTTGAAATTCCTGAATTCTTTTCAGATTTGAAAAATGTTGGATGTTTCTAAGATTACTTTTATAGGCAATGTGGTTTTAAGGATATGAATGCAATTTTGAATGATGTAAACTTTGCAACTTATCAATATGCAAAGAATCATGGACCTATTAAGCATGAGTGTACTGAAAAATATTATTTTTAATGATAGAAAAACAACATCACTCCAGATTTGAAATGTTAGGCTCAAAATACATATTTCTTCTTTTTTAGGGATTGGCTCTCTAATAAGGTAATGGAAAGTTAGATATTAAACCATTTGATCAAGGTTTAATGCTGTGCTTAAAAATGAAGCTGATGGTTTTATATGTCCTATAATACTTATAATTTTGTGCTTTTTCTCTTTTTCTGTATATTAAAGCAATAATTTTTTTAAAAATAAAAAAAACAATAGAAGAGAATATTTGTAGCTTAGGAATGAACTATGGAGTCCTTGGTGCACTCTGAGGTTGCTTGTTTTGTTGTAGATGTTTCATTGCAGATGTTTCATAGGAGTCGTAGTGGCGCAGTGGTTGGAATGCAGTGTTGCAGGCTAATTCTGCTGACTGCCAGCAGTTTGATTCTGACCAGCTCAAGGTTGACTCAGCCTTCCATCCTTCCGAGATTGGTAAAATGAGGGCCCGCATTGTTGAGGGCAATATGCTGTCTCCCTAAACCACCTAGAGAGGGCTGTAAAGCACTATGAAGCTGTATATAAGTCTAAGTGCTATTGTTATTGTTATTACCAAACTAGGTAAGATCATCAGTATCCATAGGGAGTGAGGTTTACTGTCATTCAAGTGGCTTGCCCTGTCAGCCCTGTTTGGTAATGAAATATCTGCAAAAAAATAAAAATAAAAAGTCTGTTTTACTAAATTAATCCATGGAATACCATTTCCATTCACATATTTGTCACTCTCTTGATTAGAACATTTAAGTTGAAAAGATGTGTATATTTCTGTTTTACCAATATCATTGTGCTAGAATATTGATTGACTGACTGATCCATTAATTCATTCATTTGCTGAACTGACATAGCCCAAAAGAGCTGCTAAAAGATTATTCTATTGCTGATATCCTTGTGTGACCTTTGTCCATTCTCTCTTATCCCATAAGCCCCATTTCTATATCTTTCTCTTCATTCTTTGGCATCAAAACGAAGTTTGGCATCAAAGTTATTGTGGTAAAGCACACTTCTCTGTTATGCTGCTTTTTAAAAATTTGCTGTATATATTTATTGATTTGATTTCTATATTTGATTCTATGATTTGATTTCTATAGCTGCCCATCTCAAAAGTGACTCTTGTGTTCATCATAAAAACACAAATTAAAACAATATCAAATAAATATATATTTATTACCATAGATATTAATATAGCCAAGAAATGGAGCCCTTATCACATTTCCAGATCTTCACGGCCGTACAAAAGGCCAGCTGTGCCAGGGTCATCCTAATCGCTGGCTATTATTTGTATGCTTAATTTATATCCTGGTTTCTGGCCTGACCTGGCCCCTTCAAGATAAAAGAAGCTCATAAATGGAGGTGCTAAAGTTTAATTCTGATTTAGGCATCCTCCTTCATAAAGAAGAGTGTGGATTAAATTGGCCTGTTAAGCTGCAAAAAGCTTTTTCCAGAGTGGGAGGTGAGTGAGAGGGTGTAGGCTGATGCAACAAAAAGAGATACTTACAGTTTAAATGTGCTGCTGGCATTAAAAGCTCTTTTAGGTGCTTCTGGAAATGATTCTACAACTAAGCAAACAGTTTCATCTAATTAAGAACCTGTTTCATAAGCTCCAGATAATACTTTGCAACTTAAAGCAATTTTCCAATGGTTTTGAAACAAAAATAGTTTTAAAGGAGCAGCTGTTGCTATTTACCGATCTAGAAATGTGTGATTAGAATAATTAATAGCTCCTTTCTCTCCCTTCCTTTGGTATTTTATAATGCCATTTGAAATAATAGACAGAATTAGCTGAATCTACTGCAGAGCCAAGGGAACACATTCTATAGAGTTCAAACAAGTGGACCAAAATAGGAGAGCTTGAAATGATGTAATAATCTGATTTTATCTATAAAGAAATAGATTTATTTTTCATGTGCATGGCTAATCTCATTTCTGAAGGGATGCAAGAGATGGGCATTCTGTAATCCTTGGATGTAGGTTTTGCTTTGAGTAGCATAAAAATTTGAAGGCCGGATTTGTTTTTCCAGTGGTTTAATGCCAAAGGAATCATCATTCATCCCATTAATGCTGACAGTATGGCATGACAGTTTAGCCTATTGGCCAGTGTTGGGCTCTAGGGTTGAGTGTCTGTGGTCTAGAGAATAGATTTCCTGATATTTGACCAGCAATTGTGGTTGGCATCTGCGCAGGCCACAAGTAACTGACCTGGGATTGACTAGGTTCCTGTCTTTATAGACACATCCTAACTGCTGATTAGACCAGCCCAGAGGTGGTATTCAGCAGGTTCTGACCAGTTCTAGAGAACTGGTAGCCCAGGAGCAAATGACTTGGCCTTTGAAGACGGCATCCACAATTGCTGGTGAAACATTAGAAAATCTAACACATTATTCCTTGGACTCTAGGTCCTATCACAATGATACTATCAAGCATCTAGGGAAATCAGGAAGTCTAGGCAGTTCAAAAGAATATGTAGGTTCATTGCAAGATTATGCTCTCTACAAGAATCTGAACTACTAACAGTAAAGGGAAATTAACGGGAGTTAAGAATAAAAGGGAATTCGAGATGGGCTGGACTTAGATCTCTTGTGGGCATGAAGGGATTCATGATTGATGATGCATTTGACCCCACCCTCGGGCTAAGCCTGGTCATCTCCTACAGATATGTCAAACAATAAAAAGGCAATGGCACCAGAGGCCCCTACTGGATTGACTGCTGATGTGGGATTTTGTCTGATTTGAAGTGTACTTTTATATATGAATGTTGGGAAAGAAAAAACATTCTGTAGGAATGTCTATGGAGAGTCTGAGTCATCCAGGTCATAGTTGTCCCAAAGGTGCTTTTTTTCTTTTTTTTTTCTTTTTTCTTTTTTTTTTTAAAATAAACTTTATTCAGTTA
>JAOYMU010000098.1:89894405-89908090 GCA_025802295.1 Psammodynastes pulverulentus
GCGCACAGATTGGGAACCACTGGGTTACAGCATTCCGTGCACCTTTGGCATTTATTCATGCCAGCCACATGACCACAGAGACGTCTTTGGACAGCGCTGGCTCTTCGGCTTTGAAATGGAGATGACTACCGCCCCCTAGAGTCGTGAATGACTAGCACATATGTGCGAGAGGAACCTTTATCTTTACCTTACCTTGTTAGTGCTGGGATGGGGATCCCAAGAAGATTCCAGAGCCATTGAAGAGATTGGGATAGGGAGGTGACCAAAAAAATCGCTGAAGAAAATGATTGCAAAGTGTTTCTTACTGTTGTCCCAGAAATGCAGAAATAGGCCAACAAAGTCACCAGGCATCTAATAGGACTTCAAGGAGACTTTAAAAAAAAATGCTGTTAACTGCTGTTAGACTGACATTTGAAATCAGCAAGGTGAAGGTTTTTCTATTATAGAAAGAAATGATGGCAAAAAGCTGGAGTTATTTCCTCTTTCAGTCCAGGAACAAAGCCAACATTTTAAAAATAACTTTCCGATTGTATATTTCTAGAGTATAATGGAGCCATGAACTTCTACAAAATGCAAACAAAAAGTAGGTTTTTATTTTTCAATGAAGTGCACAAGCCACAGAAGTGACTTATTTCCAGGCATCAACAATACAAATATACATCTTTTTAATTCTGCAATTTTTTCAGGCTTATACAGTATTACCACCACCACCACCACTACTGCTGCTGCTGCTGCTACTTGTTGTTGTTATGGTTGATTCAATAGTTGGCCAGATGTTTAAACTAAACTTGGCGTGTTTATCCACTTAAAATGTCCCTTCCCCTAGATCTGAGATAGGCAGGTGTTGTTTGATGGTATTAAAGATATCATTGCTGAATGTAAACTGTTCCAAGTAAAGCTGCCTTTTGCAATTGATGGTGGTTTTGTCAATGCTGATGTGCTCAAGTGGTGCTCCAGATGTTTTGGGATTGCACTCAATGCACCTATTACTACTGATGCTATCTTTGCTTTCTTTTGCCACAGTCATTCTATTTTCAGTCTTTATGTTTTCTCCAGTTCTTTCTCTTCTGTTCAGCTGTCTCCAGGCAGATGTCCACGGTTCAGACTTTTTGGTCTTTTTTATTGACAATAGTTAAATTTGGGGATTATGTGGCAGGTGCTTGTCTGTTTGAATTCCCAGAGCACTTTAGCTTCTTTATTTTCTATTTCTCTATTTTGTGATACCAGCAGTTTATGCTTTATTGTTGTTTAGAGCTATATATTTTTTTTTATAAAATTGAGATGAAACAATATGTTCTACAATTCTCTATACACAGCATTAAAATAACATTACATACAAACCAAATACAAATATATCAGTAACAATTGCATAACATAAAGCTTGAGCAATTGCCCATGGACTGAAATGTTTATGTCTTTAAGGCCTGTTTTTATCAATTATGATCTGTTTGGGGAATAATTGTTGGCTTGTGCTATCAAGTGTTGTACCACATGAGCTGAGATTTTGATTGCTTTTTACAATATACTTCACACGGCTAATCTCATTTTTCTCATATGTGGTTTAAGTTTCAATTACTTGGACTGGCACCAGACAGCTACGTTAAAATGTCCAGAAGATAGCAAAAACTGCCTCTCTGCCAGTCTTGTTCTGCCTCAGTAACAAAAATGCAGAATGATGTATAGAATAAAAAAACTTTATTCAATCACCTTTCACATTGCCAATTAACAGGTTGCAGGTACAATTCCCTATCCCTGTTATTTGTCAGCTGGACTATTCCTGGGTGCAAGTCTTGCATATTTCTCTGAAAGAAATAGCCCAGAAGACAGTGCACAGGGATGACGAAGGGTTATGGGTGAAGCAGGTGAAGGGAATCAAATCCATTCGAAACTCATGTTGCAGTGGAAGGGCAGTCCTGATGGTAAGTGGTATGTACAGTATGGGTGTATTATTTATCAATCATCCATCTCCTTCATAGAGCAACTCGATGTCTGGCAGTATATAGAAGTAACCAAAATTGTAACTCCCCATTCCCACCCTTACAATCAAAGGAATAAAAGCAATTTTAAAATGTATGGACATACAAATCCCTTGTCAGCAGAACTAGTGGAAACCTCATCGTAAACATACCGGTCATAGAACTCACAGCATACTTTTGGCAGAACATGGTTTCCTTGCCTGGTTTAAATCACCTTCTGCATAGAACAGGACTGTGATTTCTCAGAGTGCCAATCCTGTTTTTTTTAAAAAGTACAAATCTAGCACCTGTCAAAAGAGGATTAATCTTATGTAGGAAAAGGTGACTTTGGAAGATCTCATGAACACCTTGGAAAAGGCTGATTAGGCATTTCCTAGACAAATGCTTCAGAGAAAGCCATGGGACCAGTGATTCCTACAATACAAACCAAAATAGCAATGATGTACATGCATGTAATAGCCTAAGTGCTTAGTAGGAGCTGGCCAGATCTTAACCCTTGGCCAAGTCATTAACCATGTTGTTAATGAACCTTGCTAGATTAAGAACAGGGAAATGGTTGATTTATTGCATATTTATTAGATTTCCAGCTGATTTGGAATCCCACCAACTGAGCCTGACCTGAGACTTGAGGAGTCAAAACAAAGTTGTGAACCAGGAAAAAAAGGGAACCTCTGTGGACCTGTAATATTTTCTTAATGAAGCAAAAAGACTTATTTTTCCAGTATCTTGTGTAAATCTATTCATAATTTGGTTAGCAAGCATAAAATTGAATCTAAATTAGGTAGAAGGAAATAATTGGCTTTGAAGAAAACATTGGGGAAAATTCCAAAGAGTACAGGGATAAAAAACTGGACTTTAAGTCTAGCTTCAGACATTTCTAATTATCAAAGACCAGTCTCTTCACAACACTTGTTATTAATGTATTGACCTTTTTTGAAATTTTGAATTCTGCCCTTGAGAGTACCATCCTTATTCCATGTCCAGTAATAAATAGTCAGGGTAAAAAGATATTTCTTTTCCTAACATAAGTGACAACTGGCCCCAAATTCATCATTTCAAGGAGAGCTTGCAGGAGAAATCTTTGGGCCTTATTGTATATGCCCCTCCCACAAAAATTGGGATCTACAAATCTGGTAGCATTAATACAGAATCTCTCCCTCCCAAATACTAGCTGATGTTTTTGATGCTGTAGCACAGAAAACTACTGAAACTCTTGTCATGATCTTTAACTGGGCAAAATGATGCATTATAGGGCAACATTTTTTTGAACCAAGTACTACTCGATACCTAAATTATAGTTCAAAATCCGGGTTATGACCCCAAGGGAATGAAATTTGGGGAAATTATGGCTGTCTCAGTGCTTCTGGCTGTTGCTGCACTATGGGGTTGCTGCTGTTTCCCAGCCAATCTTGCAATTCCTCACTCTATCCTCCACCTTGCAGCAGCCACTTATACATAGGAAAGGAAAGGAAAGGAAAGGTAGAAGGGAGAGAGGGAGGAAGCAAGGAAAGAAAAGAAGGGTGGAAGGGAGGGAGGAGGAAGGAAAATAGTGAGGAAGAGAGGGAGGTCAGGAAGAAAACTCAATGGGGAAGCTAGTAGGAAGTCAGAAATCATTTTGGCTCTCATTTTTTTGCCCACCTGTGGTCATTGTTTCTTTGTTTAGGTAAGGAAATACTTCTGAAATGATGACCCAACAGTGCATGGGTTGTATAGTATTGATGTATTGGGAGGAAATAATAGAGTTTCTGAGTGTTAATAAACTGGAAGTCAGACCTGATAAGGTTGAGGTCCTGTTGGTGGGGAGTCCCCCAGGGAAGTGATGCTCAATTGATTTTAAGAGCACAGCCTTCAATCAGATGAGACTAGTACTGATTTTGATGAATTTTTTAGCTGTTCTGATCCCAACAGAGAATTCTACTTCTTTTTCCTGAGATCTTGCTTTTCTCGCTCTTGTGCTTTGTGGCTCACTTAGCTGCTGCCCCCTTATATTTGATTTTACTTCAATACCAGCTCACAGTTGTGTAGTGACATCACCATGCAATTCACCTGTCTTCATCTGTCTTAGTCTTTTTAGTCTTTCCCTTCGATAACTTTGACCTTCTGGGCATTACAGCAATACAGCATTGAATGCCCACCATAATACGATATGCATGTACCAGTGAGAGCTTTTGGTGCTTCCAACACTGAACATTGCAAAAATTTACAATATGGAGGCAATATAACCTCTACTTACACATATATACAGGTTTAGCATAAAATATTCAAATTGGTGTTATCATTCTAATCCCTTGCATACTATTAGGTTGCTATGAAAAAATTCAATGGCAAAAGTTTGTCTTCTGACTGTCTTTTTTTTTCCAGATCCAATTCAAAACAGTCTATTTTTCATAATCCCATAAAGAATTCCTTCAGTCTGCCTTCTTGACAGGTGCAAGGGGGGTAAGATACACAGTCATCATCCATCACCTCTCCCTTCTATGCTATTTTAGCTTGTGTCAGAAGTTAAGAGACGTTGGCTTAGGACACAAAAACTCTTACCCCTCTTCCTAGAAATTGGAAGGTAACACTTGCCCAAACCCAGCACTATTTTTCTTGTAAACGTTCAAAGTAACACAATATGTAAAATATCACACTTAGCTGAAAAAGAAAGCAAGAATTGTAAGTTTTAAACACTGTCTCACATACAAATATATTGCTTTATACAATTCCTCCCTATATAATTTTGCTTACTATTTTTTTGCACAACATTAACTAAATACTGTTGGGTTCCTTCCCCTGCACAATATAAATGCCAATAAATGCCAAACAGCTTCCCTCCCCTCCCTTTTTTATAAGATGCAGAAAATGAGCCAGCCATATTTTATTTATTAATCAAATTTATTTATAATAAGCTCTCGCTGTGACTGACGCTGCTACAATGGCAACTGGTTACAAAATAATTGCAGAGAAGACTGTGAAAATAGGATGATGGGAAACATGCCTTCCTTAGTTAATCAACCATCCAGAAATGGTGGTCAGCTGCTCCGCTGTATGGTTTGGGAACTGAAACTCTGATTTCTGTTCATTTCATCAATGTAATGAAAATTCATTTCATTAAATATGCTGTCTTTCAACAAATTAAGGATTGTAATTATTTCAGAATATGCTGATTTGGTTCAAAAAGCATACTGGGTGCTTTCTGTTTGCACACATTGTACACTTCCTTTCAGATGCCTCTTTATGCTGTGAGTTTTGCATCCTGGATGGTATCAGTAAACATGACTTTTGTTCTTCTTCTCCAACACACGGACTACTTTCACATTGTGTGTGTGTGTGTGTGTGTGTGTGTGTGTGTGTGTGTGTGTGTTTCTAAGCCAGGATGGGCTTGTAAGAGTGCTATGATTTGTATCCTCTGATATAAAATATAAAAGGGGAGCATCAGTTTAGGAGCAGTAATTCATTCTGCTGCCAAGATAATAAAACATAAAATCTCCTTTGAGAGAAACCTTGAGTACCTGGTCATTACTTGGAACATCCATGAATTGGGAGCAATACAGAAATGATGTCTAACCTCAGACCTGCTGTTTCCTAGTATGGATAGTGAGAAAAGCAGTTGTGTTGCTTAACACAAGCTTCATAGAGTTCTGAAGTGTAAGGCAAGAAATGGCAATGTTAATATATGATAATGTATCCATTGGATACATGTGCAGTGGAACCAGGTATTTTATCATAGCGAGCAACTGCTAAGTGGCAGCTCCAATGCTCTCAGTGGAAACATCTCTGCTGCTGCTATGCTCTCAATCTTCTTCTCATTGTTTCCCAAACAGCTTGAAGGGATGGAGGGTTGTGTATTTGATCACAGAAGTGAGTAGGAATTTTCCTTTCCCACACCTATGTCAACATAATCCTTATTTTCGGCCTTCTTTTTTAGACAAGGACAGGCAGGATATTCAGAACAAATAAACTTAAGCAATTGTTGACATAATGTGTATTCATGGAGGAATTGCTGCACACTGATAATCAACTGCTTAGTAAACTTTAAAATGAATGGAGAGCAGGTTTATCAGTGACCATGAGAGGGTATGATAGATTAGGATCTCTGATTGCTTGAGAAAGGAGGAAACAGACGATGTCATCATCATCATCATCGTCATCATAGTCATCGTCACACCCTGATTCAAAGCTTTACCAAGACACAGTCTGTACTGCCTGGACCTTTGATCTTGCATGGCAGTTCTCCTATTTAGGAGATGCCAGCACAAGGCTTCAGTGACCAAGGTGTCATTCTGTTCTCATGACATTCTCTTGGCATTTTGTTAGTCATGGTGATTACTTGATTGTTGGCTCAGTGATACCCTACATTGGCTCTTAAAATATCCAGCAAGCTCTCTAAAGTGCTTTCACGGAGCAAGCTTTGCTCTGGACACTTGTGTTTTCTTCTTGTTCTTTTTCACTATCACAATAGCTCTATTATTCTCTTGCTGTGGTTTGTGCAGTTTAATTTAAACTTGTGCCTTCTTTTGTTTCATTCTCAGTAGTTCAAAAGCACTTGATTCACTGCATGTATTTCCTCATTTTCTTGCCCTCTGCTTATTAACTCTTTTCTTGTATCAATATCTATGCACAATATCAACCACCACAGCTTCTAAAATGTATCCTGCTTCCCTTTCTTCCTTCTCATTGCTGACACAGGGTTGAGCATATTGCTGCCAGTCTACACTGTTTGTATCTATCATCAGCCCAGCAGCATCACTGCTCATTAAAGTTTATGAAGAATAAATATCTCATTACTAGCTGTTTTCCTTTTCATGTTGCCTCCTTCTGTTACAAATGCTGGGGAAATTAGTATCTTTCCCTCCTTTATTGTTACACGGAAACAATATGGACTTGCCTTCTTGAACACTGCTAATTTCTGCTGCCAGGGGAAACTTTAAATGGCAAATTTGATAACAAGTAACACTATGATTCTTTGTAAAATTGTGAAGTTCATCACACTGTTTACAGCTATTGCTACACTCATAGGACAAAGACCCTTATATACATATATCTTTGCTTGCAGCAGCAATCAGTAGTCTATATAATCTCAGTGGTCTATATATAATCTTCTGAAACTCTTCCCAATAGCATTGCAAATTCAGTTGTCTTCAAAATAGTTCTCTACAACATTATTTCTTTTCACTCAGCTTGCATTAATGCACACAAATCTTTCCTTTTAGTTTCATTACATACAGTACTATCAAATAGGATTCCCAAATTCAACATTACATATTTTATAGGATGCCACATCACAATTTAAATGTGTCACATTTTGCCTTTTCTAATCATTGTTGTTCCAGCTGTTCCAGAACAGGAAAAATCAATATTATTATTATTAATTACATTTATATACCGCCCCATCTCCGAAGACTCGGGGCGGTTTACAACAGAAACAAACAAACAGATCTTTATAATTTGTCATTTATTGACTAATCTTAAATACAGAATTTTCAATATAAGTGGTCTTCTTCACTATCTCCAGCCCACCCTTGTAGAGAAATTACCAGCAGCTCCTTTTCTGCAAAGAAATATGTCCTTTTTATATCTCAAGCCCTCTATTGACATTTGGAGACCATACGAACCTCCAACTACATTGTTTAAATCGTACGTGACTAAATGAAACTCTGTTCCTTCTTCAATGACTTGAAGGAAAGAATTGAGGAGACACACAGTTTGCAGGTAATACAAAACTGGAAAGGGGGCTGAAGCTTTGGCTGAAAGAAAGAAGGTCCAAAAAGTTCTAGACAGGCTTGAGCCATGGCTTGAATTGAATAAGATTCTCACTTAACAGAATGTAAACATTGTATCTGGACAGGAAAAGTGTAAAGCACCAGTATAAGATTTCAACTGAACCCTGAGAAGATTGAATGACTTTGGGTTTTGAAGCCCTGCAATTCAAAGAATATACCATTTTTGGTATTGGATGGGGGGGGTCACACTGCCCAAAACTGACACCACATGCAATTTTGGAGGTCCTCCTGGATTCCAACTCCTGCTCAATGAGCAGGTGACAGTCATGGGTCAGCAAGTTGCATAACTTCATATTGTGCATCAGTTGTATCTTTCTGGAACTAGGGGATCTACTCACAGTGACTCATGCCCTGTTCACATCCCAGTTGAACTACTGCAATGTGCTCTACATGGAACTGCTCTTGAAAATTGTCCAGATACTTCAGCTGGTGCAAAATGCAGCATTGTGTGAGTTTTTTATATTTCTTACAGAACACACATTATATCTCTGCTTTGCAAGCCACATTGGTAAATGGTTTGTTTCCAAGTTCAATTCAAAATGCTGGACTTCATCTTTGAAGTCCTCCGTGGCATGGGATTGGATTATTTGAGGACTTCCCCTCTCCAATTTACAAAGTGACAGGAAACTGTTATTCTACTTTGCTGTGCCCTGATCAGACTCCCTGGTGTATACAGTTCTAAAAGGAGAATGACAATATGGAGCAAGGAGACCCACCAAGATGGTGGAAAGATTCGGAAACCAAACTCTATGAGAAACAGTTAAAGAATCTGGATATGTGTAGTCTTTAGAAATGGTGACCAAGGTGAAATAGGATTGAAGTCTTCCAATAGCTGATGAAAAATATGTTACAGAGAGAAAGGTGTGAACATATTATCTATTGCCTCAAGGGATAGGACTAGAAACAACAAACTACAAGGAAGCAGATTCAAACTAGAATCGTGAGGAACTTCCGTATGTGTAAGCTATCAGCCAATGGAAGAAGATGCCAATGACATGAGGTGAGGGTAGAACTGGGAGTTCCCTGCCTTGGAAAATTAATTTAACTGAATATCTCATTTTTCTGAACATTCATCTTTAATTTATTTACTTCTATGCTGTATTATTTTAAGTCCTATATCTTGATTAGATTATTTCATTTGATTTGGGTAACTCTATAACTAAGGGTAGCCAAACTTTTTGTGGCTGGAGATCACACTTGTTTTTATTAGTAGGTTTCCAAAAGCTGCATAGAACATTTCAGTGATGCATCAGCAAGGACTGACATTTTCAGCTGTTGAGAAGATTCTAAAAGCAAAATATGTGCATTAAATCAATTCATTTCTTTTAGCCGTTCCATTTTTTTAAAAAAATGCTCTACCAAATGTCAGCAATCTTGCTGAATTTTGATGATGCAAAGCAGCCTCAAAAATAGAAGAGGGGAGCCCCAGACTGACTGCCTTTGATGTAAACCAACTCCATTTTTCAAGTTAAAAGAAAGAATATAAATTCCTTAATAAATATTTTGTTGTGATGTTTGTGTTACTTTCCAAAATATTATTTATTGGTTGCAGTCAAATGCAATAATATGGAGCATTCATCCAACCCTGCTGCATATTATTTTTAGTGATTGTCATGTGGATAAACAAAGCAATAATTTCCAGAGAATGAGCAGATAAAGTTCAAACTGAATGGACTGCAGAAATAAATTGTGATTCTGAATAAATTATAATTATAGTTGGTCATACCATAATTGGTCAACAAGATATTTATACTGGATTTAGCACTTTTATCCATCTATTGGAGGACCTGGGTTAGGCAGATGTTGTTGTGTTAAAGATATTGTTGCAAGATGTGAGCTGTTCCAAGTAAAGCTGTTTTTTGTAATTGGCTGGTGGTGATTTTGACAATGTTGATGATGTTCAAGTCGTGCTTCAGATGTTTTGGGATTGCACCCAAAGTGGCTTTTACTGTCGAGACTATCTGTTCTATTCATTTGTCACTAGTATTGCAATCCAGATTTTTTTTTTTTACTTATCAACAATTGTTAAGTCTGGGGTGTTATGTGGCTAGTGCTTGTTTGAATTATAAAGTCCCAGAGTACTTTAGGGTCTTCATTTTCCATTATTTTTTCCTACTTTGTGATCCTACCGGTTCTTACTTACAGACAAATGGTATTTCTTGCAGATATTCCAGTGCACCATTGTTGCTACTTTGCCATGCCTTTGTTTGTAATCACTCTGTGCAATCTTCTTGCAACAGCTAACAAGATGGTCCGCTGTTTCTTCAACTTCTTTGCAGAGGCAGCATTTGCTACTTTCTCAATTCTGGCTCTGTAGGCATTTGTTCTTAAGGCTTGGTCTTGTGCAATCAAAATTAGCCCTTCTATCTCTTGCTTCAATTTTCTTGCTCTTAGCTATTGTCAGGATTTGTTGTTACCTGCTTTGCCTGCTGGATTTTTTGTGTGTATTGTTCATCCCCATGTCTTTTTTCTATACTTCATTTGATCTTGTAGGCCAGTTTGGTTACTCTAGTATTCAGTAAGCCTTCATGATGTACTAGCTTCAGTGCATCTTCTTCATTATTCTTCAGATATTCTTCCAGTGCTCTTTTTTCTTCTCCAGTTGTCTGCTGTACATTCAACATTCCATGCCCACCTATGCTCCTTGGTAAGTACAGTCTGTCAACATCACTATGTGGATGAAAGGTGTGATTCATTGTCATTACTTTTCTGGTCTTATAGCCAGGGCTTTTAGTTCTGCATGAATCCAATTCACTATTCCAGCTATGCATTTATTAACTGTGTTTAGACTTCATAATCTTCATCACTCTCATGATGTATTTACTATTAACCTTGTCCTTAATTTCAGTGTGCTTAATATTGTCAGCTCCAAGAATGCCCAGGTAGTTGTAGTGATCTTCTTCATCAAATTCATGTTATTCCCACAGGGCTTCTTGGTTCCTTCATTTTTCACTATTTCCCCCTGTTGATGGTAAGGGTGGCACATTTGGCCATTCCAAATTCCATCTTGATTTTATATATGGACAGTGTGGCGCAGCAATTCTGTATCACTTGGTGTTTTTCCATACACTTCAAATTGTCCATGTAAAGGGAGTGAGATAGTCTGGGAGATGTTTTTGATGTTTGATAGCCATGATTTGACATTTTCAGTACCATTGACAGAGGATGTCCCAAAGGTGCTTTTCAAGAGGCAATTGGACTTTCTCATTTTTCTTTGCAGATGTTTCGCTTCTCATCCAAGAAGTTTCTTCAGCTCTGACTAGATGGTTGGCAATGGAAGGATTTATATGCCTTGCAGACAACTGTACATTTGCATTCTTTTAGTGGGTCATTAAGGTCACCTAGAGATTTATCTGTGTCATCAGGGTCACCTGAGTGGTGCAAAGTGGTGTGGAGCCTTCTTGGAACTGTTGAAAGGACTGTGTTGTAGTTTGGAGATAGATGGTGTTGTATCCCTCCCCGTCTGTTGAGAGGGGGCTGTTCAATTTTGACATAGATGGCCTCTTTGGTCCCTCTTTCAAATTAGCGGTCTTCTCTGTCAAAAATGTGGACTTTTCTGTCTTCAAATGAGTGGCCTGTGTCTTTTAAATGCAGATGCACTGATGAATCTAGTCCTGATGTGTTTGTTCTCCTATGTTGTGCTGTGCGCTTATGAAGTGGTTGTTTTGTTTCCCCCAATGTACAGATCTGCACATTTCTCACTGCATTGTACTGCATTTACCACATTGCTCAGTTTATGTCTGGGTGGTTTTATCTTTGGGGTGGACAAGCTTCTGCCTTAATGTATTCTTGGGTTTGAAGTGTGCACGTATGTTATATTGGCTGAAGATCCTCCTGAGCTTTTCTGATATGCCTGCAATATACGGAATGACAATGTTGCTTTGTTTATTGTTTTCTTCATTATCTGTTGTGGAGGACCTCCTATAGGGTCTTTTTTTAAGATTTGATGAAGGGATAGCCACACTTTCTGAGGGCTTCCTTGATTTGTTTTCTTTCTTTTTCTTTCCCATCTTTGCTGGTAGGCAGGCCCTCAGCTCAGTGATGTAAGGTTCTGATGACTCTCTTTTTGTGCTTCAGTGGGTAGTAGGAATCAAAGTATAAGTATTGATCTGGGTGGATGGGTTTTCTATAAACTTCAATGTTAAGGCTTCTGTCTTTCTTGATGTGTAGCACTCAGTCCAGGAAGGCTAGATTATTTATCTTAACATCTTCTCATGTGAATTTGATGTATCTGTCCATAGTGTCAATACATTTGGTAAGCGCTTCCAATTCCTGTGTTTTGATCTTGACCCAAGTAGTATTGTCCACATACTTATACCAGTGTGGGGGTGATATTCCTGTGAAGGAGTCTAAGGCTTTGGTTTCTACCTCTTCCATGTAGAGATTGGCCACAATGGGGGACACAGATGAACCCATGGCGCAACCATGTTTCTGTCTGTAGAAACCTTCATTGTATTTAAAATAGGTAGTGGTCAAGCAGAGGTTCAGCATGGCACATATGTGGTCTGGGCTGAGGTTGGTTCTGTCAGCTAAGGTGCTATCTTGTAGCAGTTGTTTTTTCACTACCATGACAGCTTCAGTAGTTGGAATGCAGGTGAAGAGAGAAGTCACATCACAGAAAACCATGGTCTAATTGGGGTCCAGTTTTAATTTCCAAACCTTGCTAGAGAAGACCTATGAATTGTTGATATGATGAATAATGTTGCCAACTAGAGGAGCTAATAAGGTAGTTAGATGTTTTGCATTGACAGAGGAGTTAATGCTGTGACAAACAGTGGTGGTGACAGTGGGTCTCCTTGAAAGCTTCCTCTGTTATTATTATTTTAATATGGTCATTGTCAAACATTCTTTTTGGATACAACCATTCAGAATATATATTAGGCTATGTTTATTTATTGAGTGATTTAAGTCCAGATTACATTTTTATGACACTACAGCTATTAACGTATTTGCAACAACAGTTTATCTTTCCCAAAATGAATTTGAGAAGATTTGACAGAAATGATCCCAGCAGCTACGTTCTGAAGCCTGTACTATATAGTACAACTGATCAGTTGAAATGGAAATTAATATTTATTCAAGGTTTTATGCTTTTCTTCATAATAATTAAAGCTGAAATATTATCTATATGAATGTGTGTAGCTGAAGAAATCATAAAATAAATCTCTCATCTACTTTATCTCTCAACAGTGATGGGGGATGTAATGAATATTTCCATTATTTCAAAATATGAAATATGGAATGCATGTTAATGGTTACCAGTGCTGGATTTTTTTAAAGCTGCATATTACGTTTATCTACAGTACCAGGTGCATTTCACTGAAGCATATACACATTTCCCTTGGGCAGTTTCCTATTCTCATTTAAGGTATAACCAAATTAAGATGTGTAAAGATTTGTCACAGATATAATTAGAATATATGATCATTCTCTGCACATACACCCTCCAAAGCTTGAGAACCAACTGTGTCTTCTGGACTGCATGATCCTCACTCACCAGCCATCTATAAGTCTGCAAAGTACTTTCCCCCTTTTAGATTTTCTGAACCTTGAAATTTCCACTGAGTGTTATCAGACATTCATTGGAGTCCTGCTGATAAAAAGAGGAGTATTTATTGAAGTATTCATTTATTTCATAAACAAAGTTATCTAATAGGTAATGGGCCACTTTGAAAAACTAACCACCTCCCAACTTCAGTTGATTAAAGTAAATTTGCCATAGAGGAACCAATCCTAATTCTTACAGAGTGGTTTAAGAAACTGCTCACCAATTATAGGAAGCATTTGATTGTAATTATTTCAACTATGGATAGTGAAAACAGCTATTGAATCTAAAGAGCAATTACTATATATATATCATGTTGTATGACTTTATTAATGAACTGAATAAAAACGGACCAAATTTAATTCTTAATATCAGCAACACTCCGTGTGTGTGTGTGTG
>JAOYMU010000098.1:89949366-89960338 GCA_025802295.1 Psammodynastes pulverulentus
ATGATGCATATATCTGGATGAAAGTCTCAAAATCTGGCAAAGTGAAAATTTCACACAATATAGCTTCACTTTGGGTAAAAATACATATAACGGATAAATATGCCTTAACATTCAGAGATTACCAAATCCTCCTGTAATGGATGTTTGGAAGGCGACCCTACACAGTGCATGCCTACTTGAGGGACATGAAGATACATTGGTCCCAAGGAGATTAGGAAGAAAACTTTCATTCCCCAGCAATTGGCGGGATCTGGCAATTGATTTGACAAAATCACCTGATGCAACAAGCTTGCAGAAAATGACGTTTTCCATACTGTCTGAAGGGTGACATAAACCTGAACCTCCAAATACCATTAAGAAAGTGCCATTGCTCCTTAGTTCTTGGTTTCTTGGGGACAAATCCTACACAGAAATGGAGACTTATTTAAAAAAACTACTTCGTTGCTTAATTGATGGAAGACCAGGGAAAGTTAAGAAGCAAGTAGGATATTTATTGTTACACTTAAGGATGAGAAGAATCATTAGTAAGACTTGCAGTACTTACACTCAATGAACTCTGCCCTCCACCAAATTTATTCCTTTTTCTCCATTTGTTTTCTCCTCCCACCAAAAACGACATAATGTTTTTTGGACAGTAAGCCTTGATACTCTTCTTGAGATTAATTGGTGCTAGGGGCTCCCCCTTGGAATCTTGTTCCTAAATGAATGTTTTATTAATCATTTGCAAAGGTTAACATTGCCAAAGTCAGCTGATGATCTCCCTTTCGTGTAAAGATGGCATTGTTTCAGCTAGATAAAAGACTTTTCTCTTCTTTTATGGCATAAAATCAGAGGGATCTGGAGCAGGGGTGGGTTCTGGAGCAGGGTAGCTTTTTTTTGCTACCGAACCGGGCTGAACCGGTAGCATCCCACCACTGATCTGGAGAACTATTTATTTAGTTCAATCCTCTGCTTAATGCAGGAAATCCAGAGCTAGGGTCCCCAAGAGGTGTCTAATGTCTCTGTGGTTAAATTGTACTCATGCAGGAACTCCAGTGTTGTCCAGAAAATACATTTAATTGTTGATGTATTCATTAGCCTCCTTCCTAGCCAATACACTGCAAATTAATTGAACTACAGCACCCGGAGTTCCTGGCCAGTCCATACTTGGTTGGATTCAACCTCCCTATGATTTTGCGGACACCAAGTTGGGATATTCTCTTTCTGCCTCCCTCTCAGTGGTTACAGGCCATATGCAATTTCTTACATGCCATTGCCTGTCTCCCTCATCCACAGCGGGAGTGGATGATGTTTCTTATTTGCCTTCATATTTTTGAAGTTTGAAAGAGGAGACTGTTATACCTGGAAAATGATTTAAAAAAAATAAAAATTTGCAATATTAAGACAATAATGTTCGGTGTTCAAATGACATACACAACCCATCTTCATAAAGTTTTTTGGTCTGAATGATGGCTCTAGAAGGTATGCCGCGAAGGAGAAGGAGAATTCTCAGGGAATTGGAGTCTGCCTCTATGAAATAATTCTGGTGTGGTGGAAAGCAGACTGGAAGAGATATCATAGATATTTATAGCATCAATTAACAGGTGGAAGATGGAGATTGAAAAGTCCAGGCTGAAAATGGTTGCAAACAGGTTCCTCTTAAGTGAAAAAAGAAATCACGTCCTCTCCATTTTTCATTTCAAGTTATTAGAGCCAAAAAGCCAAGCCTGTTGTGTCATGAAAGCTTCATTTCAGGAAATCTTTATAACCCCAAAATGTGTGTGTCTCATGTGTGTGGGCCCCCCTCTAACATGGATGCTTGTCATCTGCTGCTAAGAATTACAGAATTACAACTGCCGGCAGCAGTTGCTTTGCATGATGGTTAGTTTTGTGGAAGAAATAATTTGCTCCTGCCTAGACTGGCTCATTCCTGTGAATTTGCAAAGGACTGTTCCATTGAAGCTTTGTAAAAAATACTCCCCATGCAGACTAAGGCGGGTTGGTCACTCTGCATAGAACCCTGGCTCAACCAATCAAAGAGGAAATATTTCTCTCTCTTTCTCTCTCTCTCTCTCTCTCTCTCTCTCTCTCTCTGTGTGTGTGTGTGTGTGTGTGTGTGTGTGTGTTGAGAGTTAATGCATTATTCAAAAAGGCATGGGAAATTGTTTTAAAAACAATCGAGTAACACATTAGGCAACTTTTGTGGAAACTAAGATAGAGATCTCCAGTGCATTCTTTTGCAGAGTAGGAGTCAAGGATGCCGATGCTTCTTTTTGCAATAGCAACAATTGTGTGCCTGGTCTTGACTTTAAAATTGTTCAGCCTTGGGTAAACCAGATTTTTTTAAATTATTTTTTAATGGAAGGACAGAGCCAATAAGGCATGTAAACCTGAGTTCCTGGCTTGAGGGCAGAGAATGCAGATTTAGACCATTGCAGAGCTAGTTGCTTGGGTCTGACACATACTTTTCATTGTTCTAAAAAGCTTGCTGAAAGTAGGCCTGTCATCCACAGTTGGATGGAGACTTATAAGTATCACAATTCATAATGACACTATGCTAAAACATCATTTAGATAATAATAAAAAAATGCCAGTTGCATATAATGGGATAAAGTTTTTAAAATAACTAGTTATCATCAGTGATCAGGCAGATAATTCTGATTTGCCAAAACAAAATTGTGTATGCTTATATTTTTCTAATAACAAAAAATGTTTCATACTAGTGCTGGGAAATTGCAATATACCTCAAAACAAAATCTTCCCGGTGGGATGACATTTGCAGCAAAACAGTATGAGCTCTTCGTTTATTAAACTACAAATAGATGGTCTGAAAAGACCTGGTTGTTGTTTTTTTCTTTTGTTGATTTGAATCTAGCAGGGAGATCTCTTTTATTAACTACATATATTGCTGTTATACATTTGTGTCATGTTACAAGGGTGTATATCTGTAAAATAAACCCCAGACTTCTGTTTTGACGTCTGAGCATAGGTTGGGGTAGAGGAAAAAAACACAAAAGAATTACTTCCTTGGGCGCCTCATATTAGGAATCAGTCTTGCATGCACTTTTAAATTATTAAAAGGTAGAGAGGATCTGGTCTACCAATCAAAAAGCATTGCACACAAATTCTGTCTTTCTGCCATAAATAACTTTCAGGATTAAAAAGGGCAAAGAAAACAGTGGAAAAATACTGAGACCCAAATGGAGTATGTCATCAGGCCCCTGAAAATTCTAAAAAAGAGAAGAGAGTGATTGGACAATAATTACTCTACCGGCAAGCATCAAAGATAAGGGTGCTGCTCTTATTTCTCAGCATATTATGGTTGCTGTTTTTGAATGTTAGAGTCCAGGTTAATTGCAACTATAAATTGCTGTAAATCTGAATAATAACATAAATTATGTTTACAGTCAGTTATAATGGAATGTTAATGGATTTTCATTTCCTTTGTAGGAATCCAGCAAGCCTTATCCCTCAGACCAGCAGTCCCGCAGCCCCCAAAGCTTGAGTGATACGGGCTACTCATCTGATGGGATCTCCAGTTCCCAGAGTGAAATCACAGGCTTAGTGCAGCAAGAAGGAGAACAGCTAAACGAAACAGGAATTGTAGAACCAAGTCCTCCCAGTCCTTCTGAACTTACTAAGCTAGAAACCAGCATGCGCCCTTTACTGGAGTCAAAGAGCTTGACTCATCCATCAACTGACCGTGGGAAAACATACCATGAATTACGGGAGGAGCAGAGGCAAAGACAGAGGCCACGGTCACTTTCTATCACTCCAGAAGCCTTTGATTCCGATGAGGAGCTAGAAGACATAATGGAAGAGGATGAAGACTCTCTGGAATGGGATAATCAAAGGGAGAAGAAGGACAGCGTGGAGTCTTCAGATGATTTTGGCAGCAAGCTACGCCATGACTATGTGACAGATAGTAGTGAAGCTGGATTTTCCCCCTTACCAACTAAACAGAAAGGCAAAGAGCCTGTAATGACAGATGAAGAATTCATGAGGAGGCAAATCTTGGAGATGAGTGCAGAAGAAGACAATCTTGAGGAGGAGGAGGAAGAATATGATCGTGCAAAATACAGTACAAAAAATGGACACAAGCTTGATTCTGAGAAAAGCAGAGAGCCTACTGCATCCAAGAGACGCCTGCCTCACAGCTCGAGCAGCATATATGAGGAGGACCAAAAAGAACTGGAAAGCGCCGAGAATGATGACATGGCTGCATCTCAGGGAGGTCTGCGTCGTTTCAAGACCATTGAGTTAAATAGCACTAACAACTATGGCAGAGACATGGAGTTGAGCCAGGAGGCAGACATCAACCTGGACAGAGAACCTGAACTGGAGATGGAGAGCCTCACAGGCTCCCCAGAAGATAGATCAAGAGGTGACTATTCCTCCACCTTGCCACCAACCACACCCAGTTACACCTCGGGAACATCCCCAACCTCGGTCTCTTCTCTGGAGGAAGACAGTGACAGCAGCCCAAGCCGCAGGCAGAGATTAGAAGAAGTTAAACAGCAGAGGAAAGCTCGGCATCGCTCTCATGGCCCTCTACTGCCAACCATTGAAGATTCCTCAGAAGAAGAAGAGCTGCGTGAGGAAGAGGAGCTCTTGAGAGAACAAGAAAAAATGCGAGAGGTGGAGCAGCAGCGGATCCGAAGCACAGCACGCAAAACAAAAAGAGATAAAGAAGAGCTGAGGGCTCAGAGGAGGAGAGAGAGGTCTAAAACTCCACCCAGTAATTTGTCACCTATTGAAGATGCTTCACCCACTGAGGAACTGCGCCAGGCTGCAGAGATGGAGGAGCTGCATAGGTCTTCCTGTTCAGAATATTCACCCTCTATTGACTCAGAGGCTGAAGGATTTGATGTCATTGCCTCCAAACTGTACAAATCTGGCAGTGAGTACAATCTGCCAACCTTCATGTCCCTTTATTCTCCAACAGAAAAAATGGCTAGCTCTAGTTACCCATCCAGTAAGCCCCTCAAAAGTGCAGAAGAAGCCTATGAAGAGATGATGAGGAAGGCAGAAATGTTCCAAAAACAACAACCTTTCCAACAAAGTATTTCGTACAACAACACCTTTCAAGAAGTAAGTTATCGTGGTTCGGAGGACCAAAACAATTTTGAATATCAATACATAGATGATTATGGTTATGACAGTCGGAGTATAGATTCCTCGCAAACTGACTATCAGAATGAGCTTTCCAAATCTGGGGCACTATATGAAGAAATCCTTCAAACATCACAGAATATCTCCAGGATGCATCAATCTTCTTCTCTGGATTTGACACTTGAGCAAGAAATGAAGAAAAAAGGGAGAGAAGATCCCTATCCAGAGAAGCAGTTTTTGAATGCTGAGAGTGCATACGAAAGTGGCCCACTCACTCCGGGAACAAGTCCTACCCAACTGTCTGCTCCCGTCTCTTTTTCGCAGACTGAAAGCAGTGCAGGCAGAATAATCCCCGATGTTAGAGTCACTCAGCACTTTGAAAAAGAGAGTAATGAGCAAACAAAGTTTCATAGTTCCTCTGTTACAGCTAGCTCAGTTCCAAAGAGTGTAGCTATGCCTTACTCATATAATAAAGGAACTAGCCCAGTGACTACCATCGTTTCTAGTCCAGCTAGCACAACCCGAATTTACAGCTCTCCAACTTCAAGTGGCTCTGATGTATCACCTATGTCCACCATTAGCCAAAGCCAGACAAAAGTAACTGCAAGTTATGGTTCTCAAACAGAAAACATTCCCAGGGTCAGTGGGCCATCAATAAGAGATAAGCATCAAGGTGTGGCTGATGGCAAGACAAACGTACCCATGTCAACCCCCAAAATGTATTCTTTTTTCAAAAGTTCCAGCCCACCCCTTTCCCCTTCTTCTCCTACTCAAAGTCCTACATATTCTGTTCCAAGAACTGGGATGCCATCTAGTTCTGGGTTAGGAGCTAAATCAACAGCTGAGTTTTCTACTCAAACACACAGCACAATTATTTCGTACGACATCGCAACTACTGGGGCATCGACAGCTTCTCCAATGATAGCTCAAGGAACACAAACTCCTCACCGAGCCGGCTCCCCACGCCTGGCTAGGCAACAATCATCCCAAGAAGCCCCCTTTATGGTCATCACCTTAGCATCTGACGCAGCTATTCAAACCAAGCCAATTGGTATAAGTTCCTCCATTTCACCACCTTCATCTCCAACTCAGCATGGCCGCCAGCAAACTGTGCATAGTTATAGCCAAACAGCAATCAGTGCAGTGCAATACCAGTCACAGCAGGTCCAGACCGCTCATACCAAGGCACAGCCAATGCCTGAAAAAGCCTCTCCTTATACTCCAGTGCAGAAAGTGCAGAGCACTGCTACTGACCCTATGCCTGGTGTGTACAGTTGGGGCACACTACCTGCAGAGAATATTTCTTTGTGTAGGATATCATCAGTCCCTGGGACATCTAGAGTAGAACCTGGACCTAGAGCATCTGGTAGTAATATTGTAGATTTGAGGACAGCAATAAAGTCTGTTCCAATCATTGTAACAGACCAAGGAATGGATCTCACATCCTTAGCTGCTGAGAGCAGAAAATATTGCCTCACCATGGACCAGTCACCGAGTCGGCAATCCACAGCCATCCAACCTTTAATCATTAACCTCAATGCCCAGGAACAACCACATGCTATTATCAGCAGTGCCACCACTGTTAGCATAACAGTTGCATCTACCATGCTTATGTCCCAATCAAAGCAACCAGTTGTCTATGGGGACCCTTTCCAGAACAGAATTGACTTTGGTCAAGAGACAGGAAGTCCAGTCTGTCTGACTCAAATTAAACAGGTGGAGCAAGCCGTTCAGACTGGTCCCTTCAGAGGACCCATGAGTGGAGCTGGCACATCTGCTTCTATGGGCCGGCCAGAAGCAGCAGGTCCACAGCAAACAAAATTTGCAAGATACAATTTGCCCAACCAAATGACATCCATGATAAAAGATACACTAATTACTCAGACTACCAATGCCCAAAATATTGTGAGTGCCGTTCCCAGGCCGTTTCCTCAGGATCAAAGCTCAGAGATATATAGAGGGATCCCAGTGGAATTGAAAAGTCAGGCTCCTTCAGTTCCTCTTGGAAGTAAGAAGTCCCAAGTGATGATGGTGCAGATGGATGACATAGCAGCAGGGTCTGTCACAAAACTCATCAAAGAAGAACCTCCTCCTAACGCTCTGGACCTCACGGGAATGAAGCCTGAGAGCCAAGTAGCATGCTGTGATGTAGTCTACAGATTTCCATTTGGAAGCAGCTGCACTGGGGCTTTTAATCCATCTCCTAAGGTGCCAGAAAAACATGTTGGAGAAGCAGCTCCCCTTGGCAAAGCTAATGGTCAGTATTATGGAACCAGAGAACAGGAAATGCCGGAGACATATCCTTATAGAGAACCGCCGGCACCGGTCCCTCATCCATACGAAGAGCACCGATTCCATCCGCATGGCATGTTTGGGAGATTATATTCCTCAATGTCAGATACAAATCTTTCTGAAATGGGGTTGAACTATTACTCAGTTAAAGGAGAACAGCACTTCCCTTCCCCTGCTGGAGATTCTGCTGTGGACTTGACAACTATGAAGCATTCCTACAGTCACAGTTTTACAGAGGGAGGACACCTAGGGCATGGGTTGCAATATGGCTCTTTCACTGACCTCCGACAACCCACTGAATTATTAAGTCATTCATATCCCATGCGAAGGTACAGCTCAGCCTCCAATATCTACTCAGATTATAGATATTCATCAAGAGGAGACTTGGCCAATTTCCAGGAAGCTAGCCTGGCTCATTACAGTGCTACCACTGCTCGGGAAATCAGCCGAATGTGTGCAGCCCTTAACTCTATGGACCAGTATGGGGGCAGGCATGCGAACAGCCAAGATCTTCTACAATATGGACATAGTGCTCTTGGCGCTGCACCAGGAGGGACTGGAAACATTATGGCTCAACAGGGTGCCATGAAACCAAACATGATGTACAATCCAAATTTCCCAGAGTCTCGTTCTGGCTTTGGAAACTTAGCCCAGTATAATCTCTCAAGGTTTGGAGCTATCAGGCAGGTACTCCCTTCCACAGCTACTGTACGAGCTGCTGATGGCATGATTTATTCAACCATTAATACACCAATAGCATCGACCCTTCCCATCACCACCCAGCCAGTTTCGGTGCTACGACCGATGCTCCGAGGCCTGTACAGGCCCTATGCTCCAGGCAGTATCACAGCTGTCCCTCTGGCTAGCCTCACCAGAGTACCCCTAGTTACTCCTAGGATCCCCCTTGCATCTCAAGGTCTTTATCGCTATACGGTGCCCAGCAGGATTCCTGCAGTTCCTTCCGCATCTGTAATGGAAACACCCATGTATTTAGGAAAACCACTTGGCACCTCCGCAGCTACCACTGCTGCCAGCACAGTAAGCATAGCACCTGCAACTAAGTCCCCCGCTCCAAGCACGGTCAGCTTGCAAAGACCTGAGCAGACAGGAGTTGGCCCACGTGAGGAGGTGCCTGTGTCAATCTCAGATGTTCAGGGTCCTGCCAGGGACACCAGCCAGACACAGCAGGAGCTACCTCCCCGACTGCCAGCCCAAAAGCCTCAGACAGAAGCCCCACAGGCCAGCACTGCTAGCAAAGGAGCTATGGAAAGAGAAGAAAAGGAAAAAGAGGAAGAACGGCAGAGGAAGCAACATGAGCACATCCTCCAGATTGAAAGGGAAAGAGTAGAACTGGAAAAACTGAGGCAGATGAGGCTTCATGAGGAACTGGAAAGGGAACGGGTGGAGTTACAGAGACACAGAGAGAAGGAACAGCTCTTGATGCACAGGGAAATCCAGGAGTTGCAATCCATAAAGCACCAGGTCCTCCAGCAGCAGCAAGAGGAGCGACAGGCCCAGTTCGCCCTGCAGCGGGAGCAGCTCGCCCAGCAGCGCTTGCAGTTAGAACAAATCCAGCACTTGCAGCAGCAATTGCAACAGCAGCTGGAAGAGCAGAAGAGGCAGAAGAGTACCTTTCCTCCAGTATGTGACCCAACTGGCCGGATTCCTCCTCAGGTTACCCCTGAGGTAACGATAGAAATGCAAAGGACCTTGGCTCAAAATGGACAATACTGGCCACCCCTAAACCAAGCCTTTATTGCTACAGTAGCCCCGGGGCAAGATGGACAAGCACAGCCCCGCTATCCAGGACTCCAGAGGCCTCTTACAAACTCAGCCTCTGAAATGTCCCTGCAGACTGAAGAACAGTGGGAAGCCGGTCGGGGGATAAAGAAACGAAACTCGATGCCTCGTCTTCGGGATGCATATGATAAGGAGCCCAGCCACGAACCGTACTTGGTGAAAAAGATCACAGACAGCAGTGTGCAGACTGATGAAGAAGATGGCGAGGAACGTTTCTATGCATCCCGGCGGCGCCGTCCTCGGCGCAGCACTGATTGCAGTGTTCAGACAGATGAGGAAGATGATGCTGAGTGGGAACAGCCGGTGCGTCGCAGACGTTCCCGCTTCTCCCGCCACTCTGATTCTAATGCAGAGAGCAAAGCTGATTCTTCAGCAAAAGGCATGGCCAGCATAGCCATCCAAACCATCAGTGACTGTTCTGTGCAGACCGAACCTGACCAGTTGCTCCGAGTATCCCCTTCCATCCACATCACTTCCCCTGACCCCAAGGTGGAGATCGTGAAGTACATCTCTGCCCCCGAGAAGACCCAGAGAGGAGAGAGTTTGGCTTGCCAGACAGAACCTGAAGTGCAACCCCAGCCAGGCATTGCAATCCCTCAGCTCACGGTGCCCACCTCAATCCCTCCTTACTCCTCCAACATCCAGATGGTAAGCTCTGGGCCTCTGGATCCCCATTCAATCCGACAGCAAGCACTAGCCAAGAAAAAGCCTGTTCCTCTTGAAATCGGCTACCAGTCCCACTTGCCCACAGACTCCTTGTCTCAGCTTGTGTCCCGACAGCCCCCCAAGTCCCCTCAGGTCCTCTATTCCCCAGTGTCTCCCCTCTCCCCTCATCGGTTGCTAGAGTCGTCCTTCGCATCCAGTGAAAGGCTCAACAAGGCCCACGTGACTCCACAGAAGCATTTCATGGCTGAGTCCATCCAGCGCCAGCAGACCCTGCCTCGCCCCATCAAAACCATCCAAAGGTCTTTATCTGATCCCAAGCCCATCAGCCCCACCTCAGAGGAGTCTGCAAAGGACAGGTTTTCCTTGTATCACCACACCCTCCTGCCCGGCAGCCAGGTAAGATCGCTTGGTGTATGAAAATTGAGCTGGATCTGATAATATTTTGCCTCCTCCTTCAAAGTCCCAAAAGTCTTAGACCAGTCTGCTGGCTTTATCAGTGGGTCCATATATATAAACAGCAGGCCAGGAAAGAAGAGGAATGTTTTCAGCTTCAGATGAAGACTAGCATATCACTCTTCTTGTCCATAGCAGGTTCTGCATTTATAGTGTGACCTGAACTTCATAATTTGCTTAACATCTTTACTTCTCTGCAGATCCATCACTGGATCTGTTCTTATTCATGCTTCTTTCCACTTGCCCTGGGCAGATTGGAGGCTTTTTTTTAAAACCCCAAAGCTTTATTTTAAAAAGTATGTTTTTTTGTTAAATTAAATGGATTGTTGAGAAAATGTATACTAAACAATAAGCCTACACTACAGCCAGATTTTTATCTGACATACTTACAATTTATAGCACCAGTTTTTCAAAACACTTTCCAAGACAGTGAACTATATATGCATAGTTAAAGTGTTGTATTTGTTTTCATTCAGTCTATTTGGCATGTCCCCAATAAGACATATAGATGTTGGAATGTCATCCTGTCTCTCACATAAATTAATAATGGTATCAACCCAGTGGTGGGATTCAACAGGTTCGCATCTATTTGCGAGAACCAGTTGTTAACTTTCTAAGCAGTTTGGAGAACCGGTTGTTGGAAGAAATCTCCTTTTGTTTTTTCCCCACT
>JAOYMU010000098.1:89960438-89971337 GCA_025802295.1 Psammodynastes pulverulentus
TGCATGGTAGGTAGCTTATTTCTATATATGATTCTATTATTCTATGGAAGGAAGGAAGGAAGGAAGGAAGGAAGGAAGAAGAGATGGAGGGAGAGAAGAAAGGAAGGGATGGAGGAAGGAAGGAAGGAAGGAAGGAAGGAAGGGAAGGGAAGGGAAGGGAAGGGAAAGAAGGAATACTCCAGAAAAGCAATTTCTCACAGCAAGTTGATTTGCTTTATTTCTTTCATATTAAAAATAAAATGTCATATTCTTGTTTTTCAAAACAGAAAATAAACATAATATAAATACAACATACCACATACAGTCACTGGTATGTTTCAATATAGAAATAATGGCTCTCCAGCCTATTGGTATAATTCTGAATACAACCATGTTTTTCTTAAGTGAACATTTCATTATTCACTTCTTGTTTGGTGAAAGTCCAACTTCTATAGATAGGCACAGAACAAGAACACTTGCCTTAATCTTCTTGGCATAAATGGGGTAGTCTGTCATCTCCAGGGAGTGCATGATTTCTCGCTTCCTTCCAAAATGTTTTCTGTTTGATAAAGCTTGCTTAGCTCCATTTTTGTCATCTAGCATTGAGACCAAGGATGTGTTAGTCTCTTGGGGAATAATTTTTAGAACCTAGAAAAGTTACTGTTTGATTTTGCTTTTAATGCTAGGAGTCATTTATCCAATAATCAATCTCTTGCTCTCTCCCATGTTCTCTAGAGAGATATGAAAGCATCTGAAACATCTGGAGAAGCAGATGTAAGATATTCAGATTAACAGGAGTCCTATTTGCATGAAGTTTCATGAGGTTGGCCTGTGTTTAAGATGTAGTTTACCAGGGGAGTAGGAGTACATTATCAAGATTTGGTTGCAAGAAGCTTTGCTGTGTGAAATTCAAGATTAGAATCTCAAGAAGTATAAAAAAATATAATATCAGAGCAACTATAGATCACATTGTAGACAAGATCAGAAATAACACAGATTTGCTATTCAAATGTGTGGGGAAATTATATAAATAATACCAATATGTTTGATACCACAACACAGTTTGTATAAATACGGTATAAGTATGAAGCCTCCTTCCAACCCATGCATTCCACAATCCCCTCCAAAACACAGAATATGTCATCATAATCAATATGAAATTTATTCACATATATTTTATATATCTCCTATCTACAGTACAGAGTTTCATTATCTATCAGCTTAATGTCCCTACTTTCAGATATCTACTAATCAGATATCTGAAAGATATACCAGAAGAAACATCTTGAGCAAATTTCTTCTACTGGATTTTGCTACCTTTCTTATCTTTGTTTCCTATCCTCATTCTTAACAGAGCATGGCACTCTATTAAAAATACATATTTCTGTTTCTCGGTTTACAAACTTTAAGTATACAAGGAGGCCTTCTATTTTATAAACAAACACAAGATATTCTGAATGGAAGATAAGCAATGTTCTACAATAATCTACAGTCGAAACTCTGTAGCAGGCCCAACTACAAATCTCTTTCTCTTTCACATCTGCATTTCCAGGCAGGCACCAAAGGGTTAGATAATGGTTTCCCTGCAAAGAAATAGGACATTATGCATCCATACAGCATGGAGAAAAACTGCCATTTTTAAATTCACATGGTTTTGCCTGCTCTTTTCAGCTTAATGTTCTCTACCATCTGCCTCTTGTTTACAAAAAGGCTCTCTCTGGCAGGATAATCAGGGACTCTCAACTCACCAGCATAAATCCTCACGTTGTTCCTGATGACTTCTTAAACATGTTCTAGTTATTGGCAAAAAAAAAAAAGAAAGAAAAAAATTACCACTGCATTCTCTTGGGAAGTTTTTTTTTTCACTTCATCTTTCCAATTTAGTTCCCAACCTTTGTACCTTTTTTTGTGGTTTCCCATCTAAATGCCCAAGTACAACTCTCCTTAGCTTTCTGAGATCAGGCAAAGTCATATTTAAAGGTTGGAGTCTTCCATACAGTTTATTATCTCCATAGCTGGTTTGAAAGAAGTTGGGCCAGAGATATCTTTATCTTGATGTGATTTTTTTTGTTAAAAAAATTATCAACATGAAAAGTAAAATAATTTATAAACGTGGCAGAGATAGATGATAGATGATAGATAAATAGATGGATGGATGGATGGATGGATGGATGGATGGATGGATGGATAGATGGATGGATGGATGGATAGATAGATAGATAGATAGATACTAGATAGAATGGAATAATGCTTCAGATTCAGCTTAAAGCAGTGGTGGGATTCAACAGGTTCACACCTATTCACGAGAACCAGTTGTTAATTTTCTAAGCAGTTCGGAGAACCAGTTGTTGGAAGAAATCTCTTTTGTTTTTTTTCCCACTTTACAGGACTAATCCTGTGAGGAAGGCAGGAAGGAAACATTCTGGTGTTGTTTCTAGCCTAATCTTTATAGCCCTACTTACAGAAACTGCCTCTTGGTTAACCCATATAACAGCTAAAGGTTCTTGGCAATATGCCCAGACTTACTGTCGCCTGAGCTCCATCCAGTCACATGATCACCCAGCCACGCCTACCCAGCTGGTCATTCGGGCAGAGAACCAGTTGTTAAATGATTTGAATCCCACCACTGTATCAACCGCTTTGAAAGGGTTTGTTCCCATCATGGTGTGGTTAAATTACTAAATATAAATATGTGTGTTATCATGATGCATTTATCATATAAAAATCATTTTTTAAAAATTTCCTTTTCCCTTAAATATATTCCTGATACTGTGCAGTCTGTGCACACTCAGATCACTAAAGACAGTTAAGTTCAAAACAGAGCATGATCTATTTTCTGTGGTTTAAGAAACACGCGGTAATACGGCTTGTCTGTCTGCCATCTAGTGGTGGTAAAAGGAAAAACCACTTTCTGCCTTGCATAGAAATATTTCTTACTGACATACACAAGACTGTGATCTTTTCCTTCGTAGTTAAAAGACATCCTGTAGTATCCCCAAAAATATCCTTCTTGGTTAGCTCTCTTTTACAAGAGCTAAAGAAAATAAGTACCATCCTGCACGAAGAAACGCCGTAATGTCTCATATCTGTTATCCATCAAGACAAAAGAGGCAAGAGGTTATAACTGGCAGGGAGAGATTCATTTTTTTAATTATTATTTTGGCCTCCAACATAGCTGAAAAATAAGGAATGAACCCTGTCTGCCTGAAAATACTGAAAAGGGGACTGGCTGGAATGCACACATGTATATTTGCCTGGAGATAAATAGGATAATGTCCATGCCACAATTTTTTTCAGCCCCATTTCTTCCCCCTCCCCTTTTTTTTCCCCAGTGAGAAATAAGTTAGAAAGGAGAAGGCAGGAATTGGGAATGGCTAGCAGCATAAGGAAAAGGGGCCCTCATCCTTTCCTGCTTCTCTGGAAAACCTTTCAATTATCTCTACCAAGAGAATGATTCCCCCAGTTGGCACTTAGCTTTAAATACAGCAAATAATGTATGGATGCATTTTCATAAGGATACTGCAGTGGGAAAATAGGGTAAAATACCCCATGGAATAGAGGGCCCTGATGCTCCACTACCACCCCACCACCCCAAAAAATCCCCAAGCGCATCATAAGTACCTATTGGTGATATTATTATCTCAAACAGACTTGAGATCCAGCGGATTCTTGGGAAGTAGCACTGACAGTTTACACTTGGACCACTGAAGCCCCAAACCATAGCCTGTCGAAAAGCTATTTAGATTTAAAGAGACAAAGAGCTTCTTTTGATTGCAATGTAAACATATTTGCCAAATCTTTCTTTCTTTCTTTCCTTCCTTCCTTCCTTCCTTCCTTCCTTCCTTCCATCCATCCATTTCACAGAGAGCTATCTTGTCTTTTCTCTTGCTATTAAAAAAAACAAAATTATAGTGCTAAAGCATCTTGCTGAAGAGGTATGTGTGCGTGCGTGCATGCGTGTGTGTGTGTAGGGAATAGGGAGGTTTGCTCTAACCTGCTGTGTGTGCAGTTTTTCCAGCTGTTTCACATGATGAATAGCAATTGAATCTATAGCAGATTTCTCCTGTTCCAGTTCTTTGTTTATTCACTTATATGTCATGTGGGGAAACCTATGGCTTCAGATTGCTTCTTGTTTGCTACAGCCTTGAAAGCATCACTCTTCCAGGGTTTTCCAGATGAATTAAGTAAACTAAGGGCTTTTGCAAAAATTGCACTATTCCTAAAATGAACGTTGTCAGTATAATGTTTATAGACGGGTGCAGGTGTCAGAACCTAGTGGACTTTTGCTCATCTATGAAGTTAAATAGGGTTCGCCCTGTTACTGCTGTGTTTGGATAGAAATTACAGGGCTGCCAGCTAGACTAGAAAGAAAAATAAATCATGCAAGAAGGCAATGGCAAGTAATTTTTAATAACATTTCTAACAGTAAGAAAACTGTACAGATCTAATCGCCAAGAGCCAATTTCTACTTGAGGAATACTTTAGCTTTTTAACCCTTTATTTTCTTTCCTTACCACTAATCAAGACTGGTGCAAGATGCAATTTGCAAATGACCTTCAGCCATTACTTTTAGAATAAGTGTTTGAAAGCAAACACAGTTGGCAAGTTGATTCCTGGGCTAAAATAGCAAGCCCCATAAAAAAGGGAAAGATTCTCTGTGTGAAAGGAAAGCACAGAGAACTAGGTGTACATATGTATGAGACCATGACTGAAAGATCTGAAAACACATCTCAGCAATGCTTGTGGGTGCAGGTAATGTTGTAATGTGAGGTTGAAAAAGATTTTGGATTTTTGACATGGTTGCCAAAAGGCAATTATAGGTCTTCACCAATAGAACTATAGCTTCTACATTTGTGAAAAGTAATATTTATATTACAGTATATTCTGTATTGGCTAATTCCATCCTCAACTTCTGTTTTGGGTCCCACTGTTTAAGAAGTTGTCGAGCAAATTAGAGCAGGAGGGGAAAAAAGGGTAACGTGGATGAAGGAAGTCCTGTGAGAAGAGATGGAAGAAATATTTTATTTTATTTATTTATTAAATTAAATTTATATTGCCGCCTATTTGCCCATGGCGACTCAAGGCGGCTTACAGAATATAAAACCACATTTAAAACAATAAAATAAATAAAAAGAATCAAGTAAATTAATATAATAATCAAATCATAATAAAATCACTACCCACCTCCCACCCTGCCAACAGCAGATCACACAAGTCATTTAATGGGCTGCTGACAGAACCAGGTCTTCAGCACCT
Organism: Psammodynastes pulverulentus; assembly: GCA_025802295.1. Taxonomy (NCBI): domain Eukaryota; kingdom Metazoa; phylum Chordata; class Lepidosauria; order Squamata; family Psammodynastidae; genus Psammodynastes; species Psammodynastes pulverulentus. The sequence continues at coordinate 89,965,674 of JAOYMU010000098.1, forward strand.
TCCGGAAGAGTATTAGAGTGGGGGCCATTCTAATCTCTGGGTGGATGACATTCCATAGAGAAGGAGCCACCACGGAGAAGGCCCTTCTTCTGGGTCCCACCAGGTATATATCCCTTAGGGATGGGACCTGCAGCATTCCCTGTCTCCCCGATGGGTCAGGTAGATCATGTGACCAGCAAGAGGGGGTCCCTCAGATAACCTGGTCCCAAGCCATGAAGGGCTTTAAAAGTTACAACAAGCACCTTAAACTGCTCCAATAAAAAAATATATGAACCTTCTTGGCTTTGGTACTAAATATCTTTACTTACATCCACTATTTCACACTGTGGAACATTCTTTCTGTGGGGCAGTACACCAAAATATTTCAATTTGATTAATTGTAAAGTTATGCATATTTTAAAAGACTACTTTCAAATTAAACTACATTCTGGCAAATTATAACTGCATTCTTATTCAAACTGAATTTTCTTGTGTAGATAATGTTAGTACCGATATTTGCAGTGTCTTCATTGGCAGGACTGCTTTGGAATTGTGCCGAAGAAATGTCACATTTATATTTTTCTGCTTCCTGTTTGCTCCCAACCATTTTTTTTCTTTTTTGCATCCTCAGAATCCTAAAACCCCTGATTTCCCAAATAACATTTCTCCAATCTGTTTAACACACATGTATGATCTAAGCAACAAGAGTAGTGTTGGGCTGTATATATTTTATAAAATGACAAAGAGGTTGCATTGTTTTAATAATAGTTGTGAAATCAATCACACAAGGAGAAGGTTCTGAATCACATCAAGGCCCATCTAATTCCTGTAGCCCATTACCAACATGAAAGGCCAGATGCCTCTGTGTGAAATATACAAGCAAAACGCCCATTCTTTTTCTCTTTAACTAGAGATTACTAAATATTCAGTAATTAGGGCTAATGATCCTAGGTAAGCCTGTCTTCCCCATGTATTTCTGTAATTCTCTTCTTTTAAAAAAATTCCCATGCCTGCTCATAATCTTTTTCCATTCCTTCCATTGGAGTTCAGCACTCCATGATATGCTATAATAGATCATATGTACACACAAATAGAGATGACACCTTTTACAAACGATGCAGGCTCAAATTCTTGGCAGATTCATTTGACTTCTCAATATCACAACTTATCCTGAGCCATTGTGGAAGTTCTGCTTTAAACGTACAGCATCTCTGCTTCTGATTGACATCTGACACAAGACATCTGAATTAACAATCTTGCGTCTAGCTTAAGGACAGCTTGTTGGAATTTTTAGACACTATAGGTTGGCCTAAAGTTGCATATTGAGAACAAAACATGCTAACACAATTGGAATGCTGTACCCCATTCAAGCCTGATTCAGTTCCTGGATCTGTTATTGTAACAGATCCAGGAATTATGGCAGTTTCTCCTCCTTTCTGTTGTGGGTCTGGGTACAATGCATCTACACAATGAGGGACATTCCTAAAGCCGGGAGATAAATAGGGACTTTTGTCATTTATAGGGAGGCAGAAACACTGTTATTGTTATCTATTTTCCATTCTGCATGGTAGAGTGACTGAAGTTATTGTCCCAGAAAGCTCAGGTCCTTTTACCTGGTATTCAGGCCCACTGAATAACATGATCTAGGTCAGGGGTCTCCAACCTTTTGGACCTCAGGGACCACCAAATTCATAATTTTAAATTCAGCGGACCACTAATAGGAATCCAGTGCGCTGCTCACTGAAGTGCCTGTTCTCCCAGTGTCAGGATGGGGTCCTTCAAGTACTTAGCTGCCTGTTTCTGCAACCTTAAGCACTCAAAGAGTCATTTGGACCCGTTTCCCACAGAAAACAAACACTGGGATCTCTCATCTCTCTCTCTCTGTATCTCTCTCTTTCTTGCTCTCTCTCTCATCTCCCTCTTTCAATCACATCTCTTTCTCTGTATCGCTTTCTGTATCTCTCTCTGTATCTCTCTCTGTATCTCTGTATCTCTCTCTTTCTCTCATCTCTCTCTCTCATCTCTCTTTCCAGAGCTCTAATCACAAGACTGGCCTATTGGTCAGCCAGGAGCAACTCCTCCACCCAGGTGCTTTGTGGATCACCAAAATTTTCTCACGGCCCACCAGTGGTTCCCGGACCACTGGTTGGAGACATCTGGTTTAGGAAATCTTATTTTGGAAAGAAGTTAGCTTAATGCTCATTAAATTTCATAAACGTTTATTTCATTTTTAGCTGTATTCTGCCATTATATAGATTAGTTTCTACTGCTTTGACACTTCATGCAGCAAGTCAATTATATTTCTTATATGAAATCACATGGTATCAAATCATGAGTTTACCTGGTATATATGTCAGGTGTACAATAAAGATTGCTCCTGAGCTGTGATTCACATACAACAAATGCATGTCCTTATACTGTATTATGCTAACTTGGAGAAAAGTTGCTTCTAGCTTCTAATGGAAGATTATTCCATTGTAGTTGTCAAAATATCACTCCAGCTCACAGAGCACTATATTTTAAAGTGAAGAATGATTACATAAGAAACATTACTGTGATATTCAGAAGAGTAACAAATATAATGCATATATAAATTTCCTCTGCCACATGATTGGATCAACTCCAGAAAAGAATTACTTAACATAATGTTAATGTATATTACACTTCAAGGAGACCATTGAAATCTATAGAATGAATTTAAAGCTTGTTACATTTTAGGACTAATCAAAATATATTTATAGATTTGATCCATTGCTTTTAAACGTACAAATAATATTTTTCTAAGGCAATTTATCCCTAGTTAAAAATCAGCTCCATTAAGTCTAGTTGCTTGACTTTGGCTTGCTGCACTGAGCAGAGCATTGAACCCAATATCCTAAATGTCCTCTTTCAATTCTATAATTCTATATTTTTTGTCAATAATAGTATTCAATGTGTAAACTCTTGTGTATTTATCTGTGAATCATTCTATAGTACAGGTAGTCCTAAACTTACAACAGTTCATTTAGTGACTGTTTGAAGTTACAGTGGCACTGAAAAAAGTAATCAATGATTATTTTTCATGCTTATGACTGTTGCAGAATCCCCATGGTCATGTGATCAAAAGTCAGAGGCTTAGCAAGTGACTCATAGTTATGACAGTTGCAGTTCGTCAGGGTCATGTGTTCACCTTTTGTGACAAGCAAAGTCAATGGAGAAGCCAGATTTACTTAACAACTGTGTTACTAACTTAACATCTGCAATGATTCACTTAACAACTGTGGCAAGAAAAGTCATAAAATGGGGCTCATAAGTCGAGGACTACATGTATTTTTTTCCTTCAACCTGAAAAATATTCTGTATCTTAGTTCATCATCTCTTTCTCATTAATCTGAAGACATTTTTTTTGCTTCCAGATATTATTCTTCAAATGGGTAGATTCAATTATCCCTCCCTCCCTCCATCCCTCCCTTCCTTCTTTGTAAGCCTCATATTCTCATATCTGATCAATGCTGACATGTTCCTTTTCTCCCATTCAAATATAAGGCTAGCTGCCTGGGAACCACTTGCCTGCTTAGCTAGGAGATACATGAACTTTTATCTCTCTTCGTTGCAATAGGAAGAATAAATCAGAGCATGTTGACAGCTTTGTCTCTTCACTGTGTTATCCATGGGCAAGAGAATGGATCCCCTGAGATCCCATTAGGTGTACTTTCTGCACCACTAAACTTTCAATAAGCACATTCTCTAAGACCTGCATGTCAAATAGAATCTGCCAGTTAATGATTGCTCTGAATTCACTTTCTTTTTCTTCTCCAGCTTTGCTTTTCTCTTCCCCTGCCCTTACTTTGATTTCAAGTTATTAAAAATCACTCCATTTAATATTTGTGAAGCTACATCTCTCAAAGCCACCCAAACCCTTTCGGTTAAATGTACGCATCAATTTCAGATCCTTGCTTCCAGTACAGTATAGGTTCTTAGTCAATTTGGTTGCAACATCATTAAGTTAGCATGACTTAACTGCTTTTGCTTGCTGACTGCTTTTGCTTTCTTGACTGCTTTTGCTCTGCTGATATGGAGAAGGAAAGATGGAATGAAATAGCCAGTTGTACTATGAAGTCAGGACTCCAAGGAACAAGGATGCTGGTGTGCATAATGTGCAATGAAATACAATGAGACCAATCCTGAAACATCAAAGAGATAATTGAGAACCAAAAGGTGCCAAAGAAATACAGTAACGTAGTTAAGTGCTGTCTTGAAAAAAATATATAGGCAGAGTGGAGTAGAGATACCAAACGTGGTAAATGTGGGTTGTAAAATAAACCAAAAGCCAACAGAGAAGAAGTAGAAATGTGCTAATATTCAGAGGTAGGATTTCTCTTATCAAATGAATATCATTGTGTATTTATTTTTTTAATTGGTGGTTAGATATTTAGAAAACATTAAAAGCTTTAAGAAAGAACGTTGGAAATTCTATATAGACTGGTGGAACACACTATTTCAAACTGAATGTCACAGAAAGATTAAATGTAACAGCAGGCCTTTTCCTGGGAAAGAAAGTGTGAAATCTTGAATTTCTCCAGATGTTGTGCCCTTTAGGCTGCATGGCAGTACTGAACTGCCCTCTGAGTGCTCATTAAAGTAAAGGCCAGTCAATAACTGAGGAGACTGAAGTTGCAAATCCATGCTTCAATCTCTGGGGAAAAATGCAACAATAAAGGATCAATTTTTCCCTACCTCTCCTGTTCCAGACAAGGCAATATCATTTTCTTTGCAGATGCTTGCTTATTCCACAGAAATAAATGCAGCATCCTCATAGGGAAGCATAATCTCAGCCACAGAAGCGACTTAGGGAAGAAAGTTACACATAAATAAGAAAGAAAGTATCTGCTTTCTTTCCCTCTCTTTCCATATTTATTATTTTACCAGTAAGTTCAGCCTCCTGAAAGAGTGAAGGCAATTTCTAGGTTGTACCCTTCTAAAGAAAAATGTCCCCCCCCCATATTTTGTCAGAGTTCCTACACTACATCATATCTAGAGGATAACAATCTGAGCTATCGGTATCGTAAATCTGGGCTAAATAATATCTGAGTTTGCAGTGGTTATAAGGTGGTAATGATGTCAAGACTAAATTAAGATAATCTTTATTGTCATTTTTTTTACTGTGAGCATACCGGCAAACATTAAAAGTGAAATTCTGTTGCCTGCTCTCAAAAGTATAAACATATACACACATATATAGTGTAGTACATACAATTATCTATTGCAATGTCCTAACACCAACCACTTCTTCAGCTTCAACCACAACAATTCAAGAGCACATAATAGATACAAACTCAAGGTTAACCACACCAAACTTGATTGCAGGAAATACGACTTCAGCAACAGAGTTGTAAATGCCTGGAATGCACTACCTCTGTGATTTCTTCCCCAAACCTCAAAAACTTTAACCTTAAACTGCCTTCTGTTGACTTCACCCCTTTCCTGAGAGGTGGGTAAGGGGCGTTAATAAGTGCACCAATGTGCCTACTGTCCTTGTCCTAATGTTTCTTTTTATTTGTACCCATTTTGTGTATTCATAATCATGTTTATACTTATACCAATTATCCAATGCATGCTGACAAAATAAATAAACAAAATAAAAATAAGAGGCAAAAGGCCAGAGACCAACTGCTGGTGAGATGGAAAGAATTTTGGAAAAGTTGT
>JAOYMU010000098.1:90046000-90061939 GCA_025802295.1 Psammodynastes pulverulentus
TCGACCCTTGGTAGGGTCATTATTGGGTTTCTTTTTAATTAATTTTTATACTGATACTGTTGATGTTTTTATATGTTATTACCCGCCCCGAGTCCTGCGTGGAGATGGGGCGGGATAGAAATCCGATAAAATAAATAAATAAAAATCAAAACTGTTTTCCCCCCACAAAATTACCACAGAAAGAATGCCTGGCAGAAAGCTCACCTGGATTCAGCAAATCGGACAACTTCTTGTCGTCAGCTGTAGAAACAAAGCAAAACATGGATGCATGCACATCTACATTCTACATATTATTTATATATTTCATGGCAGTCTCTGAGGTGCCAAAGTCTACGAAGCTTATCATTCATACTCATTGTAGAAGGTTTTTGTTTCTACAAAATCCATGCGTTTGTCTTGAGTGACAAGTATGCCTCTGTAAATTGATTGTGAGCTGAACTGCGTGTAAGCTCCTGTTGTGGCGTCTTCTGGTTCAGGACCATTTTAAGAGAGAAGTGTCTGTCGCACCTTATACAGCAGATGGTAGAAAAATGTTTTGACAAGGTTTTGAACAAGCATTCATTGATTCATTGGATTTGTATCCCATCTTTATTTTGGTCAACTCAAGGTGGTTCACACACTTAATCCTCTTAATTCCTATTTTCCCCATAGCAACAACACTTTGAGGTGGGTTGGACTGAGAAAGAGTGATTGGCCCAAAGTTCCCAGCTATATATCATGTCTAAGACAAAACTAGAACTCACAGTTTCCTGGTTTCTAGCACAGCATCTAGCCAAACCAGATTTCAGGCATTAGTTTTAGCAAACTACTTGGCATTCAGAATCATATGCCATTACATATTCATTGTTCTTTCTGAAGCCAAAGAAGTAAGACATAAAATCTTCCACTGATTTTTGAAAAAACAAAGGGAAACTACTACTTTGCAAGTACTTGAAGCGACATGTATTCCAGAAATTATTAAATTAACATTTCCCTTTTCCCAAAACACTGGCCCTGCTGTTTGAAGTTAATAGGATTGGAATCTAACAACATTTGGAAAACCAGAGGTGCTCAGTTCTATTATAAATATAAATGATCAATAAAAAATCATATTGAAGTATATTTTATTCATGCATTTATTTTATTCATGTATTTATTATATTTATATGCTGCCCATCTTCCCCTCTTGGAAATGGGAGTTGTGATTGTGCTAGACCAGTGATGGCGAACCTTTGCAGCACCGAGTGCCCGAATCGGAATGCACGTGCATGTGTGTGCATGTATGCATGCCGGAGCACCAGAAACCCAAAGACCAGCTGGCTGGTGCACGCATTCCTGTTTTTGGGTTGTTTTTGGCCATTTTGGGGGCTGTTTTCAGCTATTTTTGGCCAAAAACGGCCTGGAAAATGGCCTGGAAATGGCCAGGGAAATGGCCCGTTTTTGGCTGTTTTGGGGGCCATTTTCCAGTGCTCCAGTGCCTGCAAAGACCAGCTGGCCAGCATGCATGTGCACACCAGAAACCAGAAGAACAGCTGGTGATGGCACACGTGCCCCACTGAGAGGGCTCTGCATGCCACCTCTGGCATGCGTGCCATAGGTTTGTCATCACGGTGCTAGACTGTTTAATGTATATTGTGAATGCCTGCACCACCTATTACTATGCTTTCAAATGCTCAAACGATTTATATTGCAAACAAAGAAACAACTACTGCTTCAAAAGAGAACATGAAGCCAAAGCCCTCACTTCATCTGGCCACACAGAGGTCAACGTGGGCATGAAAAATCTTGGTCCCTTGAAGAAAATCTAAGCAAGATGACAACATCTGTAGCTGGCTCCCAAGAATAGACACTAAGGCAGAGTCCATTGCTTCATCATTAATCAAACTTACCACACGGTTTAATGGCACAGTAATCAAATTGAGTGTTAGGATCCATAGTGTAGCACCAAGGCCCGTGACTGTCATTGTCAGGGTTACGACAATAGTTCTGTTCAAGGCGCACATTAGGTAGTAATGGAAAGATGTGCCTAAGAAAATTCAAAAAGACTGTTCAGCATTGTGTCATTTTTTCTGTTTCATATTTGGGGGATTACTTTTTTTTCCCATAAAAATTACATATAGTTATCAATGTGTTCTTATGGATGATTCAGACACTTGAAAGCATTTCCCTCAGCAGATACTAATTTTTCCCTAAAATTCATTTTTGACTCCTGAAAAAATGCAGTTTTCCTTCAGGGATTTAAGTATACTCTTATCTATTTCTACACTTCTGACAAACACCACATTTCCCCTCAAAAAAGGTGTGACTTCTACCTGCTGCGGCTCTTCTCTATTTATATATAATTTGCACTTGTTCACTGCAAGTACCTTGGTCTTTGATAACTGATTGGAGGGAGTATTTTAGAGCTTTGAATAAGAATTATAATGCTGTGAGAATGTTGAAAAATGATAAGGCTGCAGGTGGAGACAGAGTGATGGAGACATCTTAAAATACAGATCTGCTTGCAGAATGGATGTACAATTTGTTGAATGTGTGAAGGTTGTATCTGTCTGACAATTGCGAAAAGGCTGTTACTGTTCCCGTAATCAAAGGCAAAGATAACAAGAATAAATGCAAAAATTACAGGGAATTTTGAGAGTAGGAGAAACCTGAGAAAGAGTTTGCAGAATTCTGATACAAGGACATAAAATGATAACAACGAGTGATATTTGGTCTTTAAATGATCCAATCACTTTTTCTGTTCTCGCTTGTCTCTTTCTTAACCACCCATTAACATCATTCAACAGATGTTCTTTCTTGGATGGATATCCATTATCTTTGTGGGGAAGAGCTGCAATGGAATATGAACATAGGGCATTTCTATTTTATGGACTTGCCCATCTCCTTCAACCCAAAGAGAAGGTGGTTCCATTTCCCAAAGCAGCCATACAATAGAGAAATACTATTCTAAAACTTTTTTTTAGTAAGCTTTATGAGCTCCCCAATTTGCCATCATTCCAGAACTTAAGAAAGGGCCCTATAGCAAGTGATCAGCCACCATTTTTCTCCTTGTCTTCCATTATTTTCCCCCACCACCACTGAAAAGATTAATTTTGTTAGGTCCATTTTTTATACTTTCATCATTCATGGAAATATATTCCATGTTATTATTAACATTTATTTTACAAAAACTTGGCATGGTTCCTAACGACACATTTAAGATCCTGTCAATCTTGCCCTCAGGTTGGGTGAGCACAGGCCATGAGAGGTGAGAGATACTTTCTCTCAGAATCAAGCCAAATAGTTGCCATCAGAGCATTTTTCATGAACTCTAAGTGCTAATAGGGTTTCCTCTTTCTCCCTGTTATGACCAAAGCTTAAAGAGGGAAGGAAGAACAGCATACTGATACATTTCCCACCATTCATACACTTACTGAAGTGTGTGAGGAGTTTGCTCCTTCCATTTCTGACAGGTAATTCCTTTCCGGGTCTTACTAACTGTGCCTTGGTAATCTTCCCCATTTCCATAGTAACAGTCTGTGGAAATCAAAGAGTCACCTGAGTTCATTTGCCTGTCTTAATATGCACATTATGTACAAACATTTGAGTTTCAAACATTACACCAAGGAATTGTGCTCTCCTGGAAGATCAAGAGAGCAACAGATTGCCAATCTCTGTTCAATAACTAATAAGACTCTCTGAGAACCCAAGACTTGCTAGAAGGGGAAAACTTGAGGGGAAAACATCACAATGAAAACAGAACATCCTCAGTAACGGCAGAAAGTTGGATTAGAGATGAGCTGAAAGAGGGAACAGAAAATCAGGAGCTGGGATGGAAAAACAGAAGCGCTCAGCGTTTTTCCATCCCAAGGGGAAATGATTCCCCTTTTATCTGCATCATCATCATGGTGACATACAGAATCCTTATAGTCACTCAAATGATATGCAGGTAGAACTCTGCTGCTTCTTTTCTCGTGCCATGAGAATAAACAATGATACTTCAAACATTAGGAATAATACAGCCCAGACTCCTGTGAGAAGAATCACTGGGAAAAACCTCCTTCTAGATCCCAACTCGGGGTCACCATTCTTACCTTCTGCCTCCACATCCTCAGCACAGCGCTTGATCTGAAAACAGAAAGCCCTAGGTGGGCTGATCATGGTAGTGAAGCACCAGGGAGCCTCTGAGCCATCAGGATTCCGACAGTAATTCTCACTTAGGTCTCTAGAAGGCAGAAGCAAGGCGGAACCTCAGCACCCGTCTGAAGATGCACCCAAATGCTTCTGGGTGGCCTCTAACATAAACTCTGTTGCAGTTTCCAAGATTGAGCATAAAAGACTTATACAGTCTCAGACTTACACAGACCTGTGGTTAGTGAAGTTCTGTAATCATCCAAGTTAGTTTACTACATAGGCTTTCGGTCCGTTTCTGACCTCCATCAATAGATTGTCTTAACTTTGAAATCTCTAAATGATTTGTAACTGGGGAACCTGAGACAGTGTCCTTTCTAGGTAAAATGCTTTGCTATTGCCACCAGAGGCCTGGCCTGGAACACATCTGTTCTCAGAAAGAAAACCAGTGACATCTGGAATCAAGGTTTCTTCAAAGTTGGACAATCTTTACGGTCAAGCTATCCTGCCTATCATCATGCCTTGCTTTAGACTTGAGAATGAGACCTTGGGGCAAGCGTATCTATAGAGAAACCTGCCAGGCACTTTCCAAGTTTCCAAAGAAAAGAAGACAGCTTCCATATTAGTTCCTTTGCTTAGGGGGCATCAGCAAAGCCAGAGGGGAAATCATTCAGCTTGCTGATGGGGAGCAGCATACTCAAAAATTAGAAAATCACCATCCAAAAGTGAACTGGATACAGCAGAGACAGGATTGGGGCAAGCAATGGGGGTCACAAATGATACAACTGGCATTGTTTGGGGCCAAGGTAAAATTTGTGAATAACATTCCACTCACTCATGAGAAAAGGCTCAGAGTGAGGCCCTGCTGGCAATCTGGCCACAGTCTATGATGCCACTGCACAAAGGCCTCACTCTGAGGAAAGACAGAGAGAGTGATGGAGATGGGCACAGCAATCCACCCTCAATCCTGTTGGACTTCTGCACTAAAAAATACAGGGAGTGAAATGTAGAGAAGGCACTAACAGGCACAGACATTCAAGTGGAATTCCTAAATGAAGCCAAAGCTCACAACAATTTTCATAGAACATTTTGCTGGAGAAAACCCAAAGGGAGGGGTTATGAAAGCATTTGGCTTCTTCTCCTTTTCCCCTTTTGAACGTAATAAGAATTTCCTTTCTTTGAATATACACACCCTAAAGCATAGGATGCACGGTGTTTAAAGAGAATCGGTTCTGAGTCATTTTCTAAAGTTTTACTGTTTATCATGCTGTGCAAACAAGAAAAAAAGTCCCTTTTTCTTGAGTTGATATGTGTAAAACTACTCTGACAGAAACAGCCTTCCTGTCTCTAGTGAAATAATAAAGTCATGCTATGTCTAAGTGGCATCACTTGACTGATTGTCATCCCTGAAGCGAATCTGGCTGCGGCCATTATTAAGGCTTCAGGGTTGCCACTAGATGGGAGGGGGAAGGAAATAGTTAGCTGGGGTTTTGCAGTCAAATTAAAAGTTTTCCTATGGGAACCAAGGTCATTTCAACAGGTGGCTGGAAGAGGAGGAGTAAAGTAACCAAGCAACTGGCCAGCACCTCGATTGAACCATGTGACTGATGACTTGGGGAAAGGGGGAAAATTTTATCTTTTAATTAGGTGAAAACCACAGGAACTTTCAGAGTCGGTTTTCACCAGTTGTGCCAATATGATGTATCCAATAAATTTGTTCTTTGAGGAATCTACCTGCCTCGGAGTTCTGTTTTCTATGGGTGCATTACTTGGAACACTGACACCGATCTTCAAAAGAATAGAGCAAAGGTCCACCCAGTTGAATGGGGAATCACTAGCTCTTTACTGGGCTGTTGGGTAGACCAAAAAAGAAGAAACTCTACTTTTGTCCCAAACCAAAATGGATAATTTCATGTAGTGGGATGAAGCTCAAGTGGAGGGACTTTTTATGCCCAGCAGCAGGAAACCTTTTCAGAGGAAATGCTTCCACTCCCATTTCTACTTTGACTGTATTTCTGGTAGAACAGCATCACCAATGCATACTTGCATGAATATTTCTCAGGGTGGAATTTGTGTTGGTGTGGTGTCTGTGAGTCCCAGCGTTGGCAGGAGATGCCCGATGTAGTGACATTCACCTTGCCTCGATAGTCTTTTCCTTTCAGCCGGAAGCAGTTGGTTGTAGCAGACAGATGTGGATGTTTCTCTGCTTCCAAAAGGAAGAATCCATGGAAATAAAATCACAAAGTGTATCACAAATCCTTCAAAGCATGAATGAAAAAAAAAAGAATACTACATTAATTCCTGAACTTACATCAAAGATGCTGGAAAATAATGTTTTGGGGATCTAATCTGGGTCAGTCACACTCTGCTAGAGATGGGTTCCTGGGGGATGGGCTCCAGCATGAGTCCAAAAGCTCAGAAGGCTAAACCTCTGGTCCCAGTGACTGACCCAGATTGGATCCTGCAACATTTTCCTGGGACACGTATATTCGCCTTCACTCGTAAGAATGTTTTTACTTATTCAAGATTCAAAATTTAGAAACTGTAAAGTTTACATTCCGATTTTCATTAAGTGCAATCCACAATTACAAAATGGACGAAAGCGATGTTTTCAACTTCAGCCACTTTAAGATGCATGGACTTCAACTCCCAGAATTCCAATGCTGACTAGGTTGCTGAGGCTGAGAAACACTGGATGAGACTACTGAATCAGCAAAAAAAAAAAAACCCTGCATATATTGTTGAGCACACCATTCCCATCCACCTTTTTTTTTCTCTAATTATCTGGTGTCCTGCCTTATCTGCTTCTATTCTGCTGCTGTTGTGCATATAAAAGGGTTAAGGTTGGAATAAGCAAAGTCTGCTTCCTTTGGGATGGCCTTACAGTGTAGTTTTCAGAGGCTCTGGAAAGTTCTGTACCTTTTGAGAGATAGATAACAGAGATTGGTGCTACTACTAGGCCCTCTATCCTTTTATCTCTAGCCTGTTGTTTATAGCTCTCTCTCTCTCTGTGTTTATGCCTGTCTTTTGACCCATTAGCTAGTTAACTGTATTTAGGTTGTTGTGGATGTTTTAATAAGTAAATTTCAAGCTATAGTTTTTGCTCAGTGATCTGAGTAGCACATGAGCTTGCTCTGATCTGGATATAGGGACTGACTAGGATGCAGACTGAACCAGAAATTAATCACAGTAATTTAACCACCCTGAGGACTTGATAGATAGTCACTTGAAGATTATTTTTTTCTTTATTACCTGTAGCTTTTGTAAATGTATTAAAAGATCATTATTCAGGTTTGTCTCCCCATAAGGTCTCAAATTCCCCTTGGCATCTGAAAAATAGATTATGACTGATCCCTTTGTGATACATTTCCAACTAGGTCCTGAACCTCAGAAGGACTTACTGCATTTACGAATGTGACAGAATTCACGCTCCTTGGCAGGATTCACTGTGTAACACCAAGGCTGCTCAGAACTGTCAGGATTACGGCAATAATTATCAGCAAGGTCTTTATCTGGGTATCTTTTTAAAAAAGAGAGAAAGGAAGAGTTAAACTAAAGCACTATTCTCAATATTGAAAACGGACATGATGTGCTTCATAATGTCAACATCAAAGGAAAAAACAGACCCTTCTGGTAGCTATAACTGTGGTGTTTGTTCATTGTGTCAAATTGGAAGCAGGCTTGTAAGAGGCTAATAGGCGCATTGGAAGCTGCCTTGTCATTTATACCAAATGAGACCAGTGGTCAGTTTAGCTCAGCTTTGCCCATCTTGATGGTAGTTTTCAGGCAGAAATTTTATCATATGTGAAATGGAACAAGCCGATCCTAATTTCGCATATATATCAACCAGTATGGGTGGCCAAGAAAGGCCATGTCCAATTAAAATGTGAGCCAGTGTACAGCTGCAGTGGGGGGAAAATAACTTCCATATTGAAGGTCATTATAAAAATATTTGTAAATAAAACTAGTAGTTCTCTTTAAACAAAGCTCTGATGCAAATACACTTGGGATACTCTGGTTACTACATATGGGGACAATATTGCACTCCTGCCTGAAACAGGTGATTATTTATAATTTAGTTTTTTATTTATGTATGTTACTTTCTGCTTTACTCTAGTTAAACTTGCAAGACAAAGTTAAAAAAAAAAAAAAAGATTAGTAAGAGGAAGCCTGATACACTGTGGTGAAGTTTGTCTTGCGCCTCCTCTTAAAATCCTGGGGCCTTAGTTAACACAACAAAGCTGAATATTGTGAAATTGGGGAATGATAAAGGGAATTACATTTCCAGGGAAAACATAGATGTACTATGAAATGTTGTGCTAGAATAAGTAATTGCCACCAATTTAAGTTTAAAAAATATAAAGTGTAAGACTATCAAAGTCACACTATTATATATGGATACCAATGTATAAAATACAAGAACAAAAATGCTTCTGCAGGTATAACCAGTATGCATTTTCCAAAGATATGTAATTCACTTTTGTGGCAATCAAAAAAACCTGAACTAGCCATTGGACCGCTGATCTAACAAGGTTCCTCTTATGCTGCTATGTATCCAGGTTGCCTTGGAGATGCTTGAAATTGAATCTGAAGCATCTGTATCTCCACTACATGTACTTCAAATTAGTGTGAAAAAGGATTGTGACGACTGCAAAGTCATTACTGATATGACCCAATTCCTCTGACTGATATTAGTAGCTCCATTTCCCAAGGGTTTCCTTGTCAAGTACCATCATGGCAACATTTAAAAGAAAATGCCCTTTCTCCTACTGCTTTACAGATTACACAATGTCTAGAATCAGTACTTGTTTGGCAGGTATGGATGCTTGTGGGGGTATTGTAGGTCCCAGCGTTGGCACTCTATGCCTGACACAGTGTGGTCAACGAATCCCCGATAATCCTCACCGTTACATGACACACAGACAGCTGGAAGGCAAAGACAGAGCATTACTGTAAGAGGTATGTAGTAAGAGTCATTTAGGATCTAGTCAGCTCTGCAAAGTTATCTAAATCAGGAAACTGATTCAACAAGAAAACTAGAGCTATCCTTTATTTAAAAAGATTATAATAATTTGCAAGTCTGACTGCATTTCCCCTTCCTTCCCTCTCATACTTTGGGATTCAGGAGAAGCCAGTGTGTGTTTCTTTGACATATTTTCCCTGTGTCCTGGGCTCCAAGCTTGCTCCTGTTATCTTAGTGGCTTCTGGATAATTCCTCTAAAATCATCTCCATGACTCCCTATACATCTTGACCAGAAGGTTGACGGGAAGGTTAACTAAGAAAATTAATTTACATGAATGAACTAAGCAGAGAGCATGAGAATGCACACATTCAGGATTGAACAAGAAAGAACAAATACATGGACAGAGGGAACACAAAAGACACCAATCAATACACATGTGCCAGCTAACAAAGTTCCATGGATATAAGAGGCCTCCGGAAAGAAAACAGCACTTGGTACTAGATCAAGTAGACATATGGTTTAGGAAGGGCCATCAATCAAGAGATTATAGTGATTTTTCTAATAATATGACCCCATTGAACAGGTGTTGCTTGCATTTTGCTATATTCTCCACTTCCTTCAGAAACAAATCAGAACTTGGTCCATACAGTTGACCCATGTGGCAATAATCCACAAGGTGAACATCATTTTTCCGGATTAGCATGAATGTCTGCTTTCATTATTGACAAGGGATTCTGTGGGCATTATTATTTAAAACTAAAAATATGTATCAACAGTACAAAAACATATAGTTATTCATTTTGAAATCACATGTATTGCCTTCAAGTCAGTTTGACTTTTCATGACTGCCGAGACCAAAGCCTGTTTGGTCAAGTGGTTACGGTACTAGGCTAGAACCTGGGACACCATGAGCTCTAGCTCGGCCTTAGGCACAATAGTTGCTGAATGGCTTTGGGTCGATCACTCTATCAATTTGACTCAATTTACCTCACAAAGTGGTTGTTTTGGGGAAAATAGGAGGGGGAAGGAGTATTATGTCTGCCAATTTGAGTTATTTATAAAAATAACAAAGATGGGATTTTAAAAAAATCTAAAAAAATGAAAGAATCCTGATCAATTAATTATATGAGCTGATTGTGTACAGTTATGTGTGCCCTGCAGATATCTTAAATCAATTACCATTTTCACATTTCTTGATGCCACATCTTTGATGTCGCGTAGCAGGATCAGTTGTGTAGCACCAGGGGCCATGCCGATCATTATCTGGATTCCGGCAATAATTTTCTTCCAAACCATTATATGGGGATGGACGAAATCTTAAGAAACAAAAAGACAGCATGAGACAAAGAAACGGATATGATCTCATTAGTATTGATCTAGATTTCACTGCAAAACCATCACCCTCCAATTATGCAACTTTAATGATTTCCATTAAAGTTAATATAAGCTGGTTTGTTTATTACAAGAAATCATTTCAAATCAATACCCTGAAAAATCTCAAATCTTTTATTCTTTTTAAAATGTCAGATAGCTAGACGGATGGATGGATGGATGATAGATTAATTTTTTTATAAAGGTGAGAGATGACCAGAAAAACAGCAACTAAGGGGGCTTGGGGAGATATTTTTCTCAGTTGTGTACCCTCAATACCATCAGCTGAGAACTGGAATAGTAAAGAAAGAGTTTATTCAAGAAAAATCAGAAACAGGGTGAAAAAGACGTATCTCCTAATTATGGTTTGAATGCATTGGTTTTGTGTTTGTTTTCTTGCCACCTGCATCCCATTTCCTAGGACAGTGTAATGCTGCTCTTGACAGGAATACAAAACACCACACCCTGTCACTTATAAAGTTAGACCAAGCAAAGTAGATAGGTTCCCTTATGGACAGCCTCCAGCTTCCTTGATGGAGTAGCAATTTTGTACAGAGCACAATTCCCTATGCCAGCTTTCCAAAAATGAGATTCTTTCTGGATGCATTAAAACTTCTGTTTCATAAAACCTGGTTAGCTTTAGAAAGCACCAACAAAGCCAAAGTGTGATCACTAAGCTTTATTGTGCATAGCATTATGACCATAATAAATAATATAGATCACTAGTGCAGAGATGTATATCTCTTATAAGAATCTTGAACTTAGCAAGTTATTCCTTGAAAAACTGCCCAATTATTGTTCTATTTTTTTTAAAGATATTATTCAGGAGGCATCCCTTCTGCCCTACTCTTTTCTCCTTCTCATTGGTCTCAGCAACAACAACAATAATACAGGAAAGCAACGCCTCCCTGCGTACGCAGTACCCATTTCTTATGTTATTTAATTGATGTATTTATACTAGTGTTTTCTAAGCTCGGCAACTTTCAGATGTGAGGACTTCAACTCCCAGAATTCTCCCAACTAGCATGCTGCTTAGAGAAACTCTGGTAGTCGAAATCCACCCACATGAAAGCTGCTGAGATTGATTTTCACACTGCCTTCATTTAATAATAATAATAATAATTTGATGTATTTACCCATTGCCTTTCAAGAAGTTCGAAGGGTGGCATACATAGATTTACCTGTGGTCATGAGGAAACTTCAGCTGCCATTTTTGACATGTTTTTCCTTTTTCAGTCACAGACTGGATCCCTCTGTAGTTTGCCCCATCTCCTATGATGCAGTTCCTTACATAACCTGTGAAGTGATAGTTGAGAAATAACTATCTAATGTAAGATGGTGTGGGAGTCAAAGTAAGAGTGGAGCTACTTATTTGAAAATGTGGTCATTGATGTATTTCATGTGATAAGAGCATTCTGTCATGAGTTCAAGAAAAAGGAAGGCCACGCATGAGTATTTCTTTTTTATTCGTGTAATATGTGGATCACCACTGGCCTTCTCTTTCTTCAGCAGATTGTCTGGACAGGTTAAAGGATTTTTTGTCCCAGCTGCCCTATGCTGGGGACAGTGCGACATCAAACCTTTTTCAAAAGCTGTGTTGCTCTTTTATCAGATAATAGAGGCATATGGGCTTCTTGGCTATGAACAAGGCTGTCATCTCTTAGATCTAGGAAGGAAAACACACAAATCCAGGTGCAACAACCAATGCTGGACCAAAAATCTTGCTGTTTCAAAGTCACTGATAGGAGATAATGGGGAAAGTGGCCCATCAGGATTCCCATTAAGTTTGCAGCAAGATAAGACTAAACAAAAAAATTGTGGAGCTTTCAATAAATGTGATGCTGAGGACTATTCCGCTGTCTCCTATAATTACTTAACCGGGTATGTATGAAAAAGGGGCCACATATGTGAACTTTTGCATTCATCACAGCAGCTGTGGCAGAGGTCAATTTACTCCAGATGCCCTCCCAGATGTTGAGAGCAAGTTGGAGATCAGACAGAGTTACATCAGATATTAAGATTGATATTATGGATGTGCACTTAGTTAAGTATATTGAGAAGGTAACTTCTATTTGCTTGAGAGCCTAAAAATCAAGACAGGAGATGTGTGTCAACTGGAAGAACATTCTTCTCTAGTTTTTTTTTTTATGCACAGCCTCTCATGCATGTGTATCCCTTCTCTCCTTTCAGCAACCCAAGTCCTAAATAAGCATCCCTATTTAACTTTTAGGTCATCAGGCCAGAGGAAGCACAAATATGCATGTTCATTTTCCCTCTCTTGTACTATAGGCACGCCCTGGTCTTTCTCATGTTTCACTTCCACACAGACCTTCAACCTACCTTTCTTCTGATAGAGGTCATAATGAACATTCCTTTGCAAGCGGGTATGCGGTGAATTTTGGGTCACAGTCAGCAGCTGGCATTCATAACGCTGCCAGTTGTAGTGAAAGGCTCTGGAAGAAAACATAGACAACAGTCTCATGATACACCTTTGGCATGGAGAATTGCTTTTTTGCCTAAACTTTTTGACTCTTTCTCCAACTTTCCTGCTCTTGGTCATTGCCATATCTAGTTGTTATCTACTTTGCCTGTTTTTTTTTAATATACTGGGCATACAATATTTTGTCTTGCCATGTCTCTTTTCTATTCTTCATTTGGTCATTTTGTAGCCCAGTTTGGACTTTTTGTTATTCAGTAAGTCTTCGCGGTAGACTAATTTCAGTGCATCTTCTTCACTGTTTTTCCTCAACCCTCAATGTCTCATTCAGAGCTCATTCAGAGCTTGGCATGTGTGCATCTATGTATGTATGGGGATGTGTGTGCAGCTAAGTACCCATGTGCATGTTGAAGAGACATGTATGCATGAAGTGAAATTAACACATAAGACAAGAATCATTCACCCCTAACATTCTAATAAAGCATATGGTTTTCCAAGTAAAGAAGAGTTAAGATTCTTCTGGATCAAGCCCACCTCTTGGAGACCACATAACATACTCATGTCATGTTCTCGAGAGCAAAAGAGGTTTGTCATCTCTGAGATATTTTTTTGTCTTCCACACTGAAGTTCCTAATAGTTTCTCATTCAAATTTGAACTTGCTCAGGGTTTTTTTCTAGACCAAAATCAAATGCATGCACAAAGTTTCCCAGTCAAAGATGTTGGGTAGCAGCTGGACTAGGAAAAGCCTTCTCAGGTTAAAATGACCTTTTAAGAATTCTTCTGAATCTTGGGAAGAGCCAGGAGAAATTGCTGATGGGATCCTGGAGAACTGTAGCCTCTTCAGAGGTACTACCAGCTAAAAAAGCCAATGCCTGACTCAAGGTAAAGCAATTGTCTGAGCTTATACTAGTAAACCCTGCAGCTCACCTGCCTGAAGCTATGGTTTTCCCCCCTTACCTGCAGTCCACCAAGGTGTTACATTGCCGACCACATTCTTCTACACTGAACTGTTCCACCCTCTGTTGAGTCAAAGTGATCAACTGAGTAGCCTTCAGTCTTTGGAAGTCATTCAGTGGAGAACGGTGACCTGGAAAGCATAGAAAACACCAGTCATTCTGGATCTCTGCAAAGATAACAAAATCAACTCTCAACAGAAAACAAGCATAAGGATGTGCCTCAATAATATAGCATCCCGGTAGTCTTCAAGGGGGAAATAGGAGAAAAACTTACAGTAGCACAGTTAAATCATAGTCTTTTCTAAGAATTTGAGAATTGAATGTCATCATTTTTAAGAAACAGGAAATAGAATAAAGAGACCAGCTTAGCATGAACAAAGTTCCTTGGCTCAAATGAGGTTGCATGATTCTTATTCACAAAAATGAGATTGCATGATTCTTATTCACACAAATGAGATTGCATGATTCTTATATCTGAGACTTCTAGGCAAAGTGCTGTACATTTAACAGATGCACATCAGGTGGACAAGAATCATGCATAGATGTTTTCCAGTGTGAGGACGGAAAAATATTGTATTTACTACATTTCTGCCTCAGGCATATTATTGCACTGATGTTGTTGTTTTTTAATGGCAAACCTAATTGCAGAATGTGTGGCTAAGAATGAAAAAACGAAGTTTCAGGTTTTGCCACAGACATTCAAAAGCTTGCTAACAGAGAGCCAGAAAGCTTTACTTAATGAATGCTTGTCACAAATCTGTTAAAGATCTCTTCCTTGTGGCTGTGTTAAAATGCCATCTACCAGTCCCTGAGTCTACAGCAGCGGCAGCCCCCAACCTTTTGGGCACCAGGGACCGGTTCCATGGAGAAATGTTTTTCTGAGGACAAGAGAGAGCGTGGTTTTGTGTGCTGCCTGCATCCCATAGATGGGATTTCGCTTGTTTGCGCAGCCCGATTTCTGGCATGCCGTGGACTGATGGCGCTCCATGGACCAAGGATTGGGAACAGTAAACTTATTTTTTCTTCAAGTCAGTCTTGACTTCTGGCAACTAAAAGGACATGGCCATGCAATTTTCTAGATGACACTTTTGGAAGTGGTTCGCCATTGTTTTCTCCCTACAGCTGAGAGATAATGACTGGCTCAAAGACACTCAGCTGATTCCCTGCCTAACTCAGGTTTCCTTGCTCCTCTTCCAGCATCTTGGAACACTAGACCTGTGTTCTCAACCTTGGCGACTTTAAGATGTCTGGATTTCAATTCCCGAATCACTCTCCGTACATTGGTGGATGAGGGAGTTAATGCTGGGGAACGAGGGAAGTTTGGATAGCCATCTGCCAAGGAATGTCTGGTTTGCCAAATGTCTGGTTTTTTTGTGGATGCCCTGAAGTAGATATAGACTTTCTGTATCACTTTTGCCAAACCTCAGCTGCCCATCTTCTGGACATATATTTTGTGCTAGTTCAGAACACTGCTAAATCTACATTCTAAAGAAGCCCAAGAGCAGCTTATCAGTAGAGAGAAAACTGTATTGTGATGCAGGAAAGTGAACCGACTCTCTCTTTCCCCCCTTCATTGTGCAGCCATTGCTGGTCAGATATTGTTCAGGAACATCCAAACCTCTGCGTTGGTTATTAGCTCAGGGCTGGTGAATACATTGAATGAGTGAGGCTGGTTTTAAAGAACATCATTCTCCCACTGTGCAAAGCAAAACGGAGGTCAGAATGTACCAAGGGGCCAGAGGAGAGGGGATATATACCCATGCTAACCTAGGTGGCCCTTTGGCCCTACTCTTCTAGGTGGGATCAAACTGTAACACCTACTAAAAGGTGGATGAAACTTGCTATGTTGCATTCCTGGGAAAACGATGCTTCTTGCCTACTTCAATGACAACATAGTGAAATAACTAAAGACGAGTTTAAGCTACTCTCAGATACATCTTGGGGATGAGGGAAAGGCAACGTCAGGATGATGTGACAGAAAAAGAGTTTCTAGTAAAACACCAATGGTTCTGGAGAGACGTGAGAAACCTCAACCAAGAAGGCAGAGGGAGATAACAGCTATTGCTCTGTCTAAAGCAGGGGTGGGCAAACTTGACAGTTTTAAGACTTGTGGACTTCAAC
>JAOYMU010000098.1:90086910-90101909 GCA_025802295.1 Psammodynastes pulverulentus
CAACTCCCAGAGTTCTCTGGGAGTTGAAGTTCACAAGTCTTAAAGTTGCCAAGGTTAGAGACCCCTGTTCTAGATGCAGAGAACAGGACGGTTGTTGCCAAAAAGATATAACAGCAACCTCTCTGCAAAATAGCTGAATGATTATGATGATTCTTCCCTTCATTGATTCTTTAGTCATCCTTAACTATTTCCTTCCACAGACATTTACCTAAACTGCCTCTGATGCTCTCCAGTGATAATGTCAACCTGCGGATTGTGGCAGGTGAAACAATTGCACTTCTGTTTGAACTGGCCCGGGACATAGAGGTATGAAATTACTATACTGACTCTTTCAGGTAGATATGCACACATGCACAAAAACATATAATTCTGTATTGAGCGTTTTCCAGTCAAGATGCCTTATAGATCCATTGTGTTCAAAATAATGAACTATTAAGTATTAGTGGATAGTGAGCAATTATGGGAGGGACCCGTTACCTTCCAGGCACATCTAGTTGCCCATCCTGGGCTTCCCAGTAGCGTGACCTAACTTCGGCAAGGAGGCCAACACTCACACACTAGGCAGGCGGGTGTGGTGCATGCAACTATGTGCAAGATTTTGGAGTCACTGAGGGCCAAGCGCATGCAGTGGGGTGAGTTTTAGAAGAGAAGTAGCAAGAGGGAAAGACACAAAGAGAGCTTGAGTGCAGGAAGTTTGAAGGGCGTATTTGTGGATAAGGCTTGAGGGGATGTTTATTGTTGTGCCCTCCACAGTTAAGCTTTAGGTTTAATATCTGTCTTCATTTTGTCCACAGGAGGACTTCTTTTATGAGGACACTGACCTGCTGTGCACCAAATTAAAAGCCTTGGCCACTGATAGCAACAAGTATCGAGCCAAAACAGACCGACGCAAGCAACGTTCCATCTTCCGTGATGTCCTGCATTATATTGAGGTGCCTCTTCCTCTCGGAGCTTAACGGACGCTACAGAAGCTGTGCTAACTGGAATTGTGGGAGGTTGGATGGGAAACGTAGCTCAGGAGCCCCCCCCCTTCCCCCCTCTTTCGGTTAGCAAGGCTTATGGCTGTTTGTTTTTCAAAAGATCCTCAGGCACTTTTATTTCAGATCCTTAACACTCTCATAATCCCAAACGTCAGAAGTATTCAAGTGGAGGCTAGAGAATCATGTGTCAGGAATGATGCCTCCATTGGCAGTGAGGAGGGGACCTCATGACTTAAATGTTTCTTCCAGCTGTAATCCAGATGGTGACTGTTCACATTTGAAGAACAGATACTCTGTGCATGCTAGGAGAAATGTCCTCCTTTTTCATGTTACCTAAATGTTCCAAGGCTGAACTTTAGTATAGAAATAGGTTCCAGCATCTACCTTAAAATCCTATTTATCCTGGAAAAGAGGGACATCTGTTAGAGATTTCCTCCCTTCCCATCCAGAGCTGAGGAAAGGTGTTGGTGCTTTGCACAGCTCCTCACAATAAAAGAAGCAAAACACAATCACAAAACAGCCCAAGGATACAAAAGTATCCATCCCAAGTAGATGGCTGTACAATACTATCCTGTTTTAGGGAATTATCATAAAGCTGTTTTGTGACTGGTCAGAGCCCTCTGTTGGCAGGGCCTTGGTAAGCTCTTGCACAGCTTTAAAAGAAATCCTACACGTTTGTCCCCGCACTCAGCATCCAGGAAGCCTCGGGACTTCCCAAGTAACAGAGTCCAAGGGTCCCCCTTCAGTAGTGAGGTGGGTGGGGGTTAACAAAAGCTCCTCTTTTGAAATCCTGAAGAACATGTTCTCCTTCTCCAGAATGGGGAGTGCCATGAGGAGACCATCAAGTTTGGACTGGAGTGCATGTATGTGGACAGCTGGGCGAGGAGAAGAACATACAATGCTTTCAAAGAGGCTCTTGGTTCTGGTGTCAGACACCACCTGCAGGTAAGCAGATGTTGAATGTGGTTCTGCTGAGAAGATAGTAGCTTAGGACAGCTTTTGGATAACTATGGGAAGCCAATCAAGATGGCAAGCATTGATCCACACGGCCCTCAGGAACTAATCTCCCCTCAGTGGTGCTTCATTATTGCTGCTCGGTTTAAATGTGAGTAGTGAAGTAGACGTAAGATTAAAGCAGTGGACCACCAGAGTATGATGCAAAACTGATCTTCAGCTCTAGGGATCTGCTTATGTCAGCAACCTCTCTCAGTCTATCAGCTAATGGCCTTCCTTTCTCTTTGCACTTCTCACCCCAGAACAATGAATTGTTACGGGACACATTTGAACTGGGACCACCACTAGTCCTGGATGCAGCCACTGTTAAAGCGAGTAAGATCTCACGCTTTGAGAAGGTAGGTCATCAATGCTGCTGATATTTCTAGGTCTGTGTGGTTTTCTCTGCTATCGGGGAACTTAAGAACTGCTATCATCGCCTTAAAGGAAAAAATGCTAGTATAAAATAGAAGACTTCTTATTTCAAGCAATGCACGGGCTACGTTTAAGAACCAGGAATTGGGGGCAAAATGGAGAAGGGACCTTCGTGCCTTGCTTCTGAATGTTCCAGCAGCTTCTATTCCTCTGGAATTGCTTCAGCCCAGAATTTAGGTCACTTGGTCCTCTTGCCCTTTCGTTAGATTTGGCAAGTCTGGCTGTTCCCTTGGGCTTTAGGGCAGAGTTTGTCTTTAGGCGACATAGTAGTATTTTGATTGATGTCCTCAGCTGCCAACTAATTTTGAGTGTCTTGATATGTCTTTTTTATAATTGTTTTTAGTTTGTAAGCCCCCCCCACCACCACCACCCATAGGCTTCATGTAACCATACTATAGCAATAGCAACAGCACAGACTTATATACCGCTTCATAGTGCTTTTTACAGCCCTCTCTACGGGGTTTACAGGATCAGCATATTGCCCCCACAATCTGGGCCCTCATTTTACCCACCTCGGAAGGATGGGAGGCTGAGTCAACCTTGAGCCTGGAGAGATTCGATCTGCCAAATTGCAGGCAGCTGACTGTAAGCAAAAGTAGCTTGCAATTACTGCACTCTACCCTCTGTGCCACTGAGGCTCCTACTAGTTGAAGAAATCAAGGAAAATGTTTGATCTAAACTTTGTGCTGTTATAGCGGGACTACTCTGTTCTTACTTGTTACAGAATTTCCTGTTTTCTTTGGCTCAGAATTATGTTAATAATGGGGAATGTCCTACAAGATGTAAAGGGGTTCAGTGTCACTACAATAACACAGAAATTACTTTGGGCCTGATAGACTTAGACCAGGGGTCTGCAACCTTAAACACTCAAAGAGCCATTTGGACCCGTTTCCTACAGAAAAGAAAACACCGGGAGCCAATAATTTAACAACCGGTGTGACTGGGTGGGCGTGGCCAACTCAACGTCACTCACTCCCAACCAGTCACTTCCTGCTCTGGAATATGGAGTGAGTCTCCATTCCCCACCATCACCCTTACCTTCTCAGGCCAGGCAAGGAGTGACGGGGCGGGGCCAGCCAGTGATGGGATCAGCCAATAGGGAGCCGCAGCCAAGGGCCGAAAGAGCCGCATGTGGCTCCAGAGCTGCAGGTTGCAGACTTAGACCATGATTTGTAACCACTGCGTAGTTCTTAATTGTCAGTTTTCGGAGCTAATTGTGACGTATGTCTCTTCTCCCTCTGACTGACCCAGCACCTGTATAATTCAGCTGCCTTCAAAGCCCGAACGAAAGCAAGGAGCCGTGTTCGAGATAAGCGAGCTGACGTTCTCTGAGGACTTGTTTCCTTCTCCTCTTCCTGCCTTCCATAGAAGCCAATGAACTACGACAGACCTGGACCACTGTGAACCTTGCAAGTGTGGAGAGATCCTGAGGCAGAAGCCCCCACATGGCCTCAACCCATTGAAAAATTGGGCTTGGGCCCTGTCCCCCTCAACACCTCCCCCCCCCACCTTTCTTCGGGGGCTTTTATATATGTACAGAATAATATTTAAATGTCTTGGATGTTTGAATTATGGTGGGATGACAATGGGCAGGCGCCATTTTTATTTTTTTAACCAAAAATTTAAGCGAGGTTAGGTGGTGGGGAGATTTTTCTCTCACCCCTGCTGCTTTTTTTAAGCCAGTAATTTTTTAACCCCTTTCCCCCTATCTCCATTACTGAATGTATTAATCAAAGACTGAAACTTTTCCCTTTGCCTCCTGCAGTTGTGAATTTTCCCAGTGAGGACTTGGGTGCAGAAGGTGGTTTTAGGATAAGGTTATCAACAGCAGCATCCAAAATGGAGGCTGCGAAAGGACTGGTTTGAGGTTGGGTGCCTTGGGATTTTCCCCTCTGGTGTTTTTGCTGTGAGAAGGATGAAATGTACTTTAAAGAGATCAGTGTAGATGATTAAAAGTTAGGCTTGATAGCACATGAAGAAATTATACCTCTTCTCTATTGACACAGTTGGTTAACGTTGTTAGCCAAATTCTTGTACCCTATTTATCACCATTTGTTGTTTTCTTCCTGCTCTTTGGGAGTCAGCTTTGCTCCTCACTTTCTTATTTATTTTTAATGGGAAACCGCTCTATTTTGATGACAAAAGGAGAACCCAAACAAAGCTAGGCCTCAGGTTGAAAAAAGTCGTTTCCTTGTGTTTGGGGTTTTTGGTAGGCCTGAGCCTTCTCCAGATAGGAAGAATCGACCCTATCGTGAGGAAATTCTCTGGTTTGTGGTCTGGTAAAAAAAAAAGCAGCAGGCTTTTGACACCACAATTGATTTAGTTTTGTTTTTATTATTCATTTTGGAGTGGGAGAGAAAAAAATCCATAAAGCTGTGGCAGTGGTGCTTCACCTTGTGACTACTTCATTTTTGGCTAACTTGTCACTTTAATTTTTGCCAGCTGGCTTTTGCAGCTACAACAACACAATGTTCAAAGATTAGTTGGGGGCACAATTGTAATTTTGAGTGTTTGATGTACATACTAAGAAAAATGGTGACCCTAGGACTTCAGTCTGTTTACAAAATGGCTGCATTGGTTAACATGATCAGTCACCTAAACTTATATGCCCCAAAGTGAATCTTCTGTCCTCCTCCACTGGGTCATTGTGCAGTTCAAAAGTTGTCCTATAAATAAATACGGTGCTAGAACTTTGTTCTACAGCATCCCACTTTCTATTGAATTTTTAAAATATGCTATTAAATCACATAAAATGGAGCAGGAAATTGTATGGTGCTGGGGGGGATGTCTGAAGCATACTTATACTCCCATGTACCCAGTTCTTTATTTCAAATAATTTCCAGTTAGGTACCCTATCTCGGTCAAAATCATTGTATCTTCTTTTTTAGAAGCACTGAGATCACGCAGAGCATGCACATATATACAGTGTGCTAAACCTCCATGCTTCTCAGAAAACTTCATTCAAAGGAACACAAACGTAGCACTTATGTAAGTGGTATGCAAAGCAAAGTTAATAAGGTTGTTTTTTTCAGAAAATCTATTTGGGTTTTTGTCTAATATACTGCCTCCCTTGCCTATTTTTCTCAGAAGAGAAATCTGTGTTGACCTGCTAGACTTTAGACTACGAGGAGCAATTAACTATAGGAATAAATTACTTTTTCAGGAGGATGACTATCAGAAAAATGCCTATATATTCTCAATGTCTCCTTGATATTTACCAACTTTTATTTTATTTATTTATTAGGAACGTATCCTTCCCTTATTACTTTATAAATAACTCAAGGGAGCAAACATACCTAATAGTCCTGATTTTCCTCACAATGACCTTGTGAGGTGAGTTGGACTGAGAGAGAAAGAAATTGATTTTGAAGCAAAGATAACAATTTAGTCCTGGATAGGCTCAAAGGAAAAAAACTCAAGGCAAAGCCTCCCCTGAACCAAGGCCAACAACATGCAAGTCCTTTATGACAGTCTTCCATGGCTTGCTTTTTCCTTGCCTCATGTACAACCCTGGGATTTCCTGATGGCATCCTATCCAAATTACCAAGATGTAGCCTTTCAAGTTCTGCCAAGGTCACCCAAGGGTTAGCAAGAGAGTATCCTCTTTCAAATACACATGCAGCTCCTTGCTGGCTTTGCATTTGCTTCTTACCAGTTGTCTGCATATTCTCACATCACAATGCATTTTGAACGGTAGTTGCAGAAGCAGGGACCTCCCACACAATCTCCTTACCCTAACTTGAAGACACCTAATTGCCATTTGCTGAGAACATGAGTCCATTGTGGAGTCTCCCATCTTTTTGCCAGATTACCACTGAAGCAGGCTGAAGCCAGTCCAGGGTGTTCCCAAAGGAAGAGGGTATTTTTCCAAGGAGATCTGCCATGGAGCCATTCTAGGGCACATGGGAGAAAAGTCAACACTGCTTGTGCAGCTGCCGAGCCTTCTGTCTTGGGGACCTTTTCTAATTTGACGGTTGAGAGAGTGGACATCTCTTATGTATATTTTTTTTCTTAATTTGAGCAGGAGCACATTGAACAAAGCAAAAATATATATATTCTGCTTACCAATGGGAACACTTACTGGCAAGCAGAAAGCAGAATTGTTTCCCCAGTGGAGAAGAATGCTTCAAGGGCTTATCTCTCTTTTGGGTCCTGCAGCAGAAGTGAAAGATATGCTGTAGGGCGGATGCATCATGTGCTGGCCACTCCCATGCCCGGTTTAGTGAAGGGGGGGGGAAAGTTGCGATATGTCACGTGACGCTGTTGTGATGATGCAAGTTTGACACCCCTGCTGTAGGGGCTCTATTACATTATAGTATATCTGTGAGAGAGCAGATATCTGTGATGGGCCCTCTGTCCCTCACCCACAGCACAAGGCTATGAGTCAGGGAGGCCAGGCTTTGCCTCCACTTCCAGCTCTTCCCACCTTTACATTAAGTACAGGTTGAAAAGGCACAACTACAATACCATGGTGCTGTAGCCACTTAAGAGTTTGGCTAAGAAGCCATCTCCACCAGCAGCCATCAGGTAGAAGCCTGTAGCAGTTGGGATCCTCTCACCTTCCCACTAATGCCATCACTGGCTGCCTGGGTAGGGGTGTGACAGTGTGAAGAAAAGAGATCGTGGAAGGGGTTCAGTTCGAACCACAGAGTGATTGCAGTTTTGCTGGTGGGACAATTCCATCCACGTTGCATCTCTAGCAAGCTTGGTCAATGTTACTGTTCCCTGCATGCTTTCTTCCTTCAGGAACACAGCAGAATGACTTTGAAGGAATAGTATTTGCACAAACAAATTGCTCTTAGGATATATAGTGTTGCTGCATCAACTTCTGTGGTCCTCACATATCTAGTGTCCAATTAAATTGTCTGCAGGCACGCTCAGCTGAGCACTAGAGAGGGGGGGGAAAGGAATCCTCCAATCACTGTCCTGCGATCCACATTAAACTCTGGCCAGCGATATATCTAGCCCCATTGCTGAAGGTAGGCAGTGGAGGGGTGTAATTTTTGCATTGCCATCCCTTCTTTCACTTTCAAGGGCAGAAGGAAAGTGAAGATGTTGCTGTGTGGATCAGCCTAGCCTAATTTCAGAAAAGGAATAGCTTGTCGTCATCCTCTCTGCTTCCAAAGAAACATTAGCATTGTTCAACAAAAGGGTGACCACAGGCATTTTTCTAACGGGCATCCTCCTATAATTTTTTTTAAAAGGTGGTTTTAAGTTTGGTGGTAAAAAATTTATAATCTTTACAATTATAATCTGTACATATTCATAATCTTGGTTTGAGCTACAAGATTATCCCTATCCCTATTGTGACTTGTGGAGAGCCAGGCATAAGGTAGGAAATAGCTTTGCTTAACTTAACAAAGAACATTTTCTGAAGAAAGTTTTCAGGCCTGATAGCAAATGCTTTTTTTTCTTCTTTTATTAGCCCAAGATAATAACTGGATTCTGTGCCCAAGTCTTGTTCTTTACCTACTAATGGTCTCTTTTCTATAGATGGAACCCCCCTTTTCAGCAAAACCTGATGATCAAAGAAGCCTAGGGTTTTTTTTATTATAATTCTTCAAACATACCCCTAATGTGCAACATTTTTTATAAAAAAAACCATACATATCAAATTGAGCAGTGCATTTTGAAAAAGGTGCTCATAGTAGCTCTTAAAAGTACTGCGATTGGAAACAAAGCATGTGTTATGCTGCTGGAAGCCTGCCTAATAGGATTCTTGGTCAGGTATGTGACCCACGGTGTCCTCCCTGGACAATCTCAAGTGGCCCTGTAGTTGTCCTACAGATTGCAGCCGCTGGAAGGCCCTTCAGTGCTTCTGTAGGACTGCTTTTGGCTTTACAGATCAGATCATCCACGCCACCATGCTCCATTTCCTTAAAACTGGCAAAGCAATGAGCTGGCTTCCACTCTTCTGCTCCGGAACTGAGCCTCCCCAAAAGAGAGGGTGGGATTCTCTGGCTCAGGTCAGGTCTGGACCTCCACCTCACTGACATTTAGCTGTCTCCATATTTGTAAGCTCACAGCTCTCATTTGCCGGATGGCCTCCTCTTGAGACTCCAACCACTGGGCAAGATTACGGAGTGACTCGCGCTGTAAGACTGTAAAAACAAAGAAATCACATGACTAATATAGGATGTTTGTAAGGCTTCTCTTTCTGCACCATTTTAATATGAACGCATGTCTCCCTGATATAGCCAAACCTCTCAATCTTTACATTTAGATCCCTATGCCATTTGCAAATTTTGGATTACAACTCCCATGTCTTTGAACCAATAAAGCCAGTCAGCAGAGATAACAAGCTGAAATCCAAACCCACCTTACATCTTGGTGTGGAAGGTAGCATAGACTCCACTAGGTGTATGAAACGAATGCCTTCCCATGCCGGCAAGATATGTGTGCTTGGGGGATGGGAGACTGAAGAGGACTTGGTCTTATTGAGAGTGCTGTGGTGACCATAGAGCAGCCAGCTATTTCTAATGTCAAAATGTCCCTCTGCTTGGCTAGGGTTGAGAGGGATCGGGGTCATCCCAAGCTCAAGGAAGCTGATTGATTCAACATTAAGCTATTTAATATTCTGGGAAGAAATACTCCACTTTCCCTCATGGTTCACATTTTGACTAAGTACAGTGCTCACTTTGCAGATGGGTTTCCTGAATAAACCCAAGAGGTTGGATTGGCAGAAGAAATCTTTAAACTTGTGGTTTGGACGCCACAATGGCTATATTAACATGCTAAGGTAAACTTGCGACTGGTTATTAGAACTCACGCAAAAAAATAGTAACCCAGTTAAATTCAGGGAGAGCAAAGGAAGATTTGAGAAGCATAGGTAAAAGGACGGGTCTGAGGGATGCTCAGACTAATCACAGGGAAATCGCCTGTCAAAGCAACAGGGTTAGGAATGGATATTTATTGTGAAGAAATGATTAGATGTCTACAAATATTTTGTAATCTTACTGTGAGAGCTAGAATATTCTGAAGAATTAAACCTGAATTTTAATTTTAAGGAACCTGTTTACAATTATTTTAACATTAAATAATAAAAGTTAATTTGATTGTTTGTTCAAATGTTATTTTTAAAAATGACCACTGTTGTGTACCTTCCCCACATCCCACCAATTGTGTTACCTCATAACTAGAGAAAAGGAGACTAGAAAAATTTGGCAAAATTTCCAGATCAGAAAAGGGTTCAGTGGTAGTAGTAAAACTAATTGGTATCTCTGATACTTTCATTCCAAAATTACAGAAAGGCACCCCACCAGACAGCACCACAAGATTTAAACAAATCATTTGGGGGGGGGGGAGGTATTGTGTCATGTGAACCTAGTTTTGCAGTTTAGACAATTGCTTTATTAAAAGCAAGCTGGTAAACTGCTTTAATTGTTATACAGATATGTTCTTATTTAAGCTGGCATTCTGAAGCTTTCCTAAATTGGTGTATTCCTGAGGGCTGACTCAGATAAGAGAACAACGAACTTTTGATTTTTGTTGTTGTTTTAATTTATTTATTTATTTCCTGGTGGTAAAGGGGGGCTTACAAAAGCATGCAACCATATGAGGCACCTGGCTAAACTTCGGCATGAGCTTCCATTTTGAGATTTATGTAGCAAGCGAGCCAAAGTATAACTTCATATACATCAGATCATTTCACAACAGTGTAAATTAAAATACAGCTTCACATATTGAATATGAAAGAATAAATGTTACGGCAGCAGCTACACTTTGGAAAAAGGGTTAAAAGAAAAGCAGAGTGGTTAGAAGTAGTGGGTATTCAAAAACTACATTTTTCTCTAACTTATCCAGAGGAACCTTTGTGGCATATAATTAATTCCAATCAAAACTTCTGCTTGATCAGATTTCAAGAGGGAATACTTAATGAAAATAGTCTTGTTCCTGTGGTGAATACAAATTAGACACTATCTTGGACTCCAGACTTACCGCTCAGGTACACAGCCAGTGTTGCTAAGCCAAGACTGGTCACAACAAGCACTCCAAGGAGAGCAAAGAAGGCAGTAGGGCAACAAGCAGGTCTGAAGCAAGGGCAGCAGGTGAAAGCAGACAGAAGGTGGAAATTCTGGGCTGGGGAAAAGGCTGAGTTATCTTCATTTGGGAAAGAGAAATGCTTGGAGGAAGCCTTATGTGGAGGCCCTGGAGTAGTGGCCTGTGACTGGCTGTTTCCTGCAGAAGAAGGGGAAAGAAAAACAAACAGAAATGGAAGAAAACTAATAGATTTTTGATCAGGGGACCATCCCAGGGCTCTCTAGCCATCTGCTTCGGTCAACGCAAGCTTGCCAGAAACAGTTCAAACAATGAAAGGCAAAGGATAACCTCAAATCTTCTTGAAAACATTCGTTCATTCATTGACTTGATTACCTTCGGAAGCCTTGGTGTCCTCACTTCTGGTGGAGGCATAGTGCAGATCACTAATAGATTCCACGGTGTGCAAATTGATGTCTTCCATCTCATTATGTTCAACAAGCTCCCTGTCCGAGGAAGCAGACTCCTTCACCGGGGTTTCTGCACAGAAAAAGAAAGGGCATTTGGCAGCCGAGTGGCAACCAGTCTTCCAGAACCGAGTGCAAATTCAGTCTCCTTGTGCTCTGAAGTCTGGATGGATATTTTTCTACCCTGGGTGGGGGGAAAGGTTGTTGCCCTTTTTTAAACAGGGGCTTGTCCTTTTTTTATTATTATTTTCCTACTTGCTTCCTGCAGCTCCTAACCAATTGAGAGGTGGAAAACCACCAAATTCATCTATTTATTCATATTATTGCTGATGTTTTTAAAATCATTTCCCCTTTAACTAAAAGGAGATTAACTTTCTTGGAATGGAATATTACTGAGCCAACTGCCAGCATATGAAGGATCATCTTAACATGCAACACCACAAAGCAAATGCAATAAAATACACAATTTTATTTAAACTGAAACTGTGCCTTTGTGTGGGACGACCTTACTGGCCGATGGCCCTAAATTCTGCATTCCTGTAAGCACTTCAGTCCTGCCTCCTATTGATGCTAGCACCTTCTATCATAATTAGTATTCTTTACTGTACTGTACCCCCTGTACTGTAGAGCAGGGGTCTCCAACTTTAAGACTTCTGGAGGTCTGAGCTGGTTGAGGAACTCTGGGAGTTGGAAGTCCACAAGTCTTTAAGTTGACAAGGTTGGAGACCCCTGTACTGTAGAGTCTCCTTTCACACAGGCGAAAACAGCAACAATCTGGTTCCTGTTATCAGAGTCATCAGAATAGTATTTGCCTATTATGTTACCCTGTGGAGCTTCTTGGAACACAGGCAAAGGATGAATGCAATTTTATGGGGAAAAATACGCAGTGGGGCAGGGTGAAGAGTGCAGTGGATTTAGCTCGGAAGGCAGACAGCCAGACAGACAGTGACTTAAATCCTCCGTCTTTTCATTGCCACATTATTGTTGGCAGTGACAGCCAGTGATGACAGTGTCTCCTCCCACCCCCCACCCCCCCTTGAAGAGAGTTAGGGAAAGTCTTGTCATTCTGCAAAACTGTTGACAGAGATGCAACTGGATGCTTTAGCTGAGCTTCTCCTTAGCACAGTTCTTTCACTTCGACACATTAGGTTGCAGTTGTTGTCACAACAATAGATTTCAGGAGGTGGCGGGGGGGGGGGGTGCCTGAATGAAAGCTCTGCCCGCTGAACCTCTGCCAGGGAGACAGTTGTTAACGGAGCAAATTGCTGCCAAGCTGACAACTGATCCCTAGGCGGGACAAGTTTCCTGGCAGCTCGATCTTGGTTCTCAATTTGGGATCATGTTTTTCAAGGGCACAATGGACACACTGACAGCATAATTGCACCTTAAAGAGCAGCTTAGAAGGCAGGGGTCCCTTCCTACCCCTTGGGCCTAAAGGATGGATGGAAAAGTGATGCTTTTTGCTGCTTGGTTACAAAAAACATCTTTTGTGAAAGCACCCCTCGAATATTACCACAGCTCTATACAAAGCCAACTTGGCAAGGGGTAAATGGCTTAAGTTGGAATTTAGAAAGGGGAACAGAAAATGAGTTTTACCATTTTAAAGATTCTAAGATGGTGAAAGAGAATTACAGGACTGTACAGGACTGTCTTAATCTTAGAACAATAACAATAAGGAATGCTTGCCCAGGACATGCAGCCAAAGGGACAAACTACATACAATAAGTGCCAAGCCATCAGGTAATAATAAAGAATGATTTAAAAGATTCTGAAGTAAGATACGGCAGGAAATGCTCTCACTATAATAACATGTCTTAAAAAACAGAAAATTAATTATAAGAGAAAAATAAAGTTTTAGAACCGTTACAGCTTTCTGAAGAAAAATTAATAATTGAGTAAATGGTATGTGAGTTTAGACAAAATTATATCATTTTGGTAAGCACTAATACGTATGAATCAGGCCGCATCATCATGTGGAACAGTTCATAAAGCTTGAGTTTATTGAGAAAATAATCCGTCCTTCTGTAGTGTACAATCCAACTCTGTAATTCACTTCATCACGTTGTGATCATCATCTTGCATGCCTTTAAACAAGGATTAGCTTCACATAAGGCTAATGTTGGATAAGGCTATAAATGAGTACCAGTCATAAAGGCTGCATTAATTTTCTTAGATTTTTTGGAAGGGAAGAGCACCAAAGATTGGAGGAATAATGTTACCTGGTTTGCAGTTTGAAGGCAAGTGCTTTTTGTTTTAAAAAGCTAAGCTTTTTTTTTTAGCACTTACCCTATCTATCTACATACCTTCTATTTCAGAAGGGGTAAATGCTAGCACGGATTTTTGGCAATGATAACTGAAAGGATGTCTGGAGAGCCACAAAGGAATCAGGATTTTCAGTGGCCTGCCACTATTCTATAGAAACTTGCAATAATGCAGGATCTATAACAGAACAGAACAACCTAAAACATGACATAACACATAACAACATAGCAAAAAAGGGACTCAGGATTCTCAATTACCTGGTATAGAAATTTAGAATAATGCATTATTTATAACTGAGCTGCAGGAACTTCAAACAAATATTTAAGAAATAACTGCCCGTGCAACGTAATAATCTATTTGCACAGAAATAGCAACACATGTATTTGAACAAAATTCCAAATTCCTTCGCATATTTATCTGCATACCATAGGTTTCTTTGCTATTAACAGTCAACACGGGATGTTTGACCATTATACTTTGACTGAGGAAAAATATTAGAAATGACTTCCCTGAACATTTTTCCGCCCTTCCAAAGGGCAACAGGTGAATAGCCTTTCCCTTCGAGCTATACAGCTTCACACACCAAGGAACTAGAAGGTGGGAAGGCCATCCCTTTGGCATTCTAAATATACGATATGTGCTCTACGAAACAGACCTCACACAGACCATACCTTCTCCAATTTCACCAGACATCCTATAGACCAACTTCTTTTTCTACGGCTGTCCTCGAGGTAGCTCAAAGCGGGGGGCAAGTTTTCAGAAACCGCTACTCGAGGCCTATCAGGTCCTCTGGGAACAGATAGGGAAGTAAACATAGGCTTCTGCCTGTCAGGTCAGCTGCTTGGGCTTAAAATAGGAATAAGAGAGCCCAAGGAGGAGCTATGGATAGAGCCAGAAAAGAAATGCTGGGGGACCATGAACTATATAAGGCTACAGCAAATATTGGAAAGCTGATAGAAAAGAGAAGGAGAAAAAAGTTGCGGATGTGAGAGATAAATCCCTACGGACAGAAAATGCTAGATGGAAAGGGAAAATATGGGAACTCTTAGGTTAGAGTAATGAGAAAGTTGCAACTTTCTTCCCCGATACCTTCTGAACAAAATTTCGTCAGAGGTAAGGAATCATGAGCATCTTGGCAGCATTTCCCAAGTCTCTGGAATTCTGCACCGCACATCTTAAAACGATGATGATGATGATGATGATGATGATGATGATGATGATGATGATGATGGAGGAAAGAGAAGGAAATGTGTTTCCATGCCATGATTGCATATTAAATCTCTTGCAGGCCCAGCAGCGGCCAATTGTTCCTCTTCGTCTTGAAGGTTGGTGGGGGTGGGTGGAGGCGGAACGAAGATGGCTATGGAGTAGCAGCTTCCCCGCTGAGCTCCTTATGATATTTTATTTGTCCTTGAAGCCTCAGCTAAATGATTCGTTCTGGTGTTTTCACGAAATCAAAGGCCACACATCAAGAAAGGGAGAATTCCTAAGATGTAGAACTTATGGTCAGAAAGAAGCCTCAGTAAACATCTAGCAAAGGGGCTGTTTTCCCCCTCTTTTCCCCAAAAACAAAAGTACTAGCAGCAGTAGTAGTAATAGTAGTAGTAGTAACAACAACAACAACAACAACAACAATAATAATAATTGGTGGCGCAGAGGATAGAGTGCAGTAATTGCAGGCTACTTCTGCTAACTGTTGGCTGCCTGCAATTTGGCAGTTCGAATCTCACCGCCTCAAGGTTGACTCAGCCTCCCGTCCTTCCGAGGTGGGTAAAAGGAGGACCCAAATTGTGGGGGCAATATGCAATATTCTGATTCTGTGAACCGCTTAGAGAGGGCTGTAAAAAGCACTGTAAAGCGGTATATAAATCTAAAGTGCTATTGC
>JAOYMU010000098.1:90121958-90134591 GCA_025802295.1 Psammodynastes pulverulentus
TTCCGGTCCCGAGGGAAGTGTATGTAAGTATGAGTATTACGTAAGTCGAATGTACTTAACCCGGGGACTGCCTGTATATTCAGAGAGACAGTTGAGCACACAAGAACATACTGTAAGTAATATATGGAGCTGCCTTGTACTGAATTAACGTTGTCCATGGAACCTTGTATGGTCTATGAGACTGTGACCAACAGCAGCTTTCCATAATCTCCAGCAGAAATCTTTCCACTTGGGTTCTGGAAAATACAACGAGAGAGACTAAGAATTGTGCTCAGCCCCCCACTTCTATCTATTTAGTAGCAAGTGGTGAAGGAACCATGTATGGAAACAGAATGTGTGCAGTTATTTGAGGTCAGATGAAAATAGGGGCAACTGTGTCCTTTCACTTTTGGCAGCCTTTTTCTAATAGTTGCATTATTTTGTTGGTTTAAGGTAGCCTTCTTGATGTTTGCAATTATTTGTTTCTCCTTTAAAGGTTAATAAGAGCAACTATTCTCAGGATTGATGTAGTCAGTTCAGCTTCAAAATAATTGCATTTAACTTAGGCTTAATTCTTCCATTCCTCTCAAATGCAAAGTGCAAGTGAGAACCCTAAGATGATGCCATCAACTCAAACTGGGAGAGGAGCCCCTCTGAAAGGGGGTGTGAATTCTGATCAATGGCTGAGCTTTTGGATGTTGTCAGGCATCCACCTTGCTAGTGAGCAAAAACCATCACAAGTACATGTCTATGGAGAATCTCAGTCATCCAGGTCATAGTTGTCCCAAAGGTGCTTTTTCAAGAGGCAAGTGGACTTTCTCGTTTTTCTTTGAAGGCATTTCACTTCTCACCCAAGAACTTCTTGTTTTTCTTTGAAGATGTTGCACTTCTGATGAGAAGTGAAACGTCTTCAAAGAAAAACGAACAAGTCCAGTTGCCTTTTGAAAAAGCACCTTTAGGAAATCTCAAGTCCAGCACTATCAAGACTGAAAACCCGTTTCTCCATCAGCTGGTGGTGTTGAGAAGACAGACGGGCTTCCCTGCATTGATAATGGGAAGTGCATTCTGCAGCTAAAAGCCAGAAGAGATCATGATTAGGGCTGTCAAAGACGTCAGCAAACGGATGGTCAATTGGTCGTCTACCTCAGGCACGGAGGAAAAGACTTTGATCTGTGAGGAGGAAACTTCTAGTCTGTTCCATAGAAAAGGAAGCAAGCAACTTTTGCCATTCCAAGCATTATATTGGAACAAGTATGGGTAGTCCTCAACTTACAACAGTTCATTTTGTGACCGTTCAAAGTTACAACGGCACTGAAAAAGTGATTTATGGCCATTTTTCCTATGATCGTTGCAGCATTCCTGTGGTCCCATGATCAAAATTCAGAAGTGTGGCAACTGTTTCAATTTTGGACTCAGTTGTGGTCATAGGTCAAGTACTATGACCTTCCTCTTGTTTAAAATGGAAACAATATTCTTTAGACCACTGTTTCTCAACCTTGGCTATTTTAAGACGCATGGATTTGAGCTCTCAGATTTTCCCAGGCAGCATGCTGGCTGGGGAGTTCTGGGAGTGGAAGCCCATGTTTTAAAGTTGGCAAAGATCAGAAATACTACTTTAGACCAAGGTGTTGCATGCCAATAGATGCCTGCCAATTATGTAGCAGACACCTGGTATTCTGTAGGTGCAATGTCACCTGTGCAGCTTTTAATATGAAAAGGAAATTTTTCATTTCAAGAACTTTTAAGTATTAAGAAACATTAATGTACATCATTCAATGAAGAAGTAATACCATTTCCTATACATCCCTCAAAAAATTGCACGTGCACGCTGGTTTCTTTAATAGCTCCTTTACAGCTGTATCAACATTGCTGCTTCATGAAGAAATTCTGATGGGGCTTGCCCTCGTTTTCAAAAAGCAATTTAAAGTATTTGGAATTGCAAGCCAAGTGTTAATTCTAAATACTGTAATAGAAGTATCACATTGCATGTGTTTTAATTACTTATATCCATAAACTGTCTGAATATATCCAATACTTGGCTGCAAAAGATGGAATGATCTTGCAGGTGGATTCACCAGGGAGCCAATATGAAGCTATCACTTTCAACATGCATGCAGTTGCCAAGCAATGGAGGCAATAGCTCAGATGGAATATTAACCCAATTAGACTAAATGAACTATGAATCCCAGAATGAAAAGTTACATCTTCATTTAAAATGTGTTATTCAGATCAGCTTTCATAGAACTGTTATTTTAAAAAATGGCACATGAAAGGATATTCCACAATAACTTTGCCAGCTTGACATACACCTTATTTGTGTCAAGCCAACCTATACACTAATCTCTTTGGAAGGCACCAGGTTAAAGCTTCCAAGCCCGTAATTCCAGACTGTGGGGATTAGAAGTCATGGCCATCCAAGAATTGTTTCCTCTTCAAACCAAACCTAAACTCAATCACTTTGTAAGTGTATGATGGCTAAAGGGAAAGAACTTTTATTACAGATGCCGTTCATGAGGTCCAAGTTAAAAATGGGACAAGCTTATGAGGAAGCAAGCTTGCTCCACTATTACCCCACCAAAGCGGCACCAGCTCTGTTCTATTCAATTCACATGAAAGCAATGACTCATCCATTGAAGTCAAATATCAGATAAATATCTATGTATTTACGTTTTGTTCTTATGGATTCTTTTTTTTTTCCTGGTATACCAGATTCATTGGAGTGGGGCAGCTATCATATATGTAAATAAGTACAGCTTGAGTGTGAACGGGTGAGTTATGAGAAGCTGACTGTTATGGCTGTAAATCGAGTTTTACCACCTAGCATATTTGATAAACCATATCAAGTCACATTTATTCAGTAAACCATAGTTAAACCATGTGTGAGTGTAATGGAATAATTTCTAGCAGAGGGGATGGCAAAGCTATTCTCTTTATGCATCAGCACCACAGTCTTGCAAATGCACATGTTTGTTTTAATGCTCCCTGCAGAGCCAGAAGGGACACCTTACATAGTTTTGAAGGTGCTTTGTTTATTGGGACATGCAATGCAGAAGCAAAGGAATCTATAGGGCAGCTGGGTATAGCCTCAACAGCACAACTTTGGCAATAATTACTGAAATTCAATGAGAATCAAGCGCTGGCCTTCAAAGTGTACCTAACACATATAGTCTTAGCATCTTGAACTTTCAACGAAAAGGAACCTGATAAGGAAGAACAACAGAAAACCAAATACATTGTTTTATTCATTTTAAATGGTGATCTTATGTCTCACAAAGCCAGGCTTTCCTTTTAAAACAAGAAAGGCTTTCCTTTTTCCTCCTTATTCACTTATTTCATTTTTATTACACTGTCACATGACGGAAAAATCAGATATCTTTCTTCATCCAGAATATGGGCTGCCCTTTCAGGTCCTGATAAGGTGTTTCTAGAAGCGTCTGTTCTTCAAATGTGTTCTCCAAAACCCTGGAAGAGGTAGGTTTACCGGAGCTTGGCAAAAAGGCTCTTGGTGGAGGCACTGGAAGTGGAAGGGGAGGAGGAGGAGGAGGAGAGGGTGGGAGAGCTGGGGCAGCAGAGGCAAATGGGGAGGTTGAGGGTGAAGCGTGAACCACAGCATTATTGGACTGGACAGAGGATGGGTGGGGACCTGGCAACGGAGGACGGGGAGAAATGGCAGCTGTCCCTGAATGATAAGAACAAGGAGAAGGCAATGAAGGGGGGGCTACTGAGCAAAAAGGAGAAGAAGAAAGAGGTGCAGCACATGGTGAAGGAGGAAGGTTTGCTCCACACCTGCTTTGGTAAGATGCATTTGTATTATGCTTCCCAGATTGTGCAGGAAGCTCCATCTTATGTTGAGGGGTAGAGAAGTTCTCCAAAAATTCTATAGGTACCAGAGAACTGATGAATCCAGCCCACTGGACAGGCTTGGAGAAGCGATAGCCCAGGTGGGCATAAAAATGCTGTTTGTCATGTGTGGTGAGATACAGATGCTGGTAGCCATGGGCTTTGGCAAAGTTCTCAACAGCTTCCATCAGCTTCCTGCCATAGCCCTTTCCACGGAGGGCCTTGGCAACCACCACGGTCTCCACAAATAAACTGTTAGATTGGCCAATCACACGGGATAACCTGGCATGTCCCAGAAGTTGGCACTGGGTATTGGGCGTCTTCCCTTCTGCCATTTCCTCCGTTAGCCTCAAAGTTCGGATCAGTACCAGGCACATGGGAAAGTTGTCACTAGATTTTTGCAGGGAGTGGATACGGGAGGTCCGGCTCCGTTTCCACTCTTCGTTGATGAGGTCAGCACAGGCCTCCAGGAGATCAGGCCTCTTGTGAAGGGGGACTGCTGTGAGCATCTCTGAAACCGAACCCATTCTTCTCACCGTGATGAAACTTCACAAGCGAGAGAGAGAGAGTTTGGTGCACTCCTGAAAGCACAAACACAATGAAATGTGCTTGCAATGCATACTTACTTCCCAGAGAGTTAATCATCTCAGTGACATTACAGGGAAACTTCAGCCGTTCCTTGGTTTGTTTTGCCTAGGTTAAGCCCAAGTTAGCGTCCCCTGAAATATGCCCAGACAGCAACAAAAGACCTAATACAGAAATCCATTTAATAGCCACATATTGCACATCAAATTAAACATTATTTTCATCACCACCATTCTATTATCCCAGTAATTTCCCCAACCTGCTCCAGTGGTTTCAAAGGGGATTGGAGTACAGCTTCCATTCATGGGCCTGATAACTGAAAATGATAGGCATTCAAGTAGAAAACAGACAAATTCCTACAAGCTGCTACTTTGAAATTTTCTTTTCATTTTCTTTACTGTCCAAATAAAAATTACCATGTGTTATAACCAATAAGGAGAATGTCTGTATGGAATACTACCCTGAATAAGCTACGCAAATGCAATAGATTGTATATAGTTGCATGAGATTAAGAGAAAACTGTCTGGTAACTCATACTCTCCCCATTGGAAATAATATTTAAATTCTATTGTTCTTAAACCTTTAACAAAAAGAGGAACTGATAGTAGGTTTCTTCTTTATCCCACAAGCATAGAAGACCATTATTTTTCAAAAATATATTACTCTCTCTGTAAAACCTTTGCTGAAATATCTGGATCACCTGCTTACAGGCCACAAAAGACAACTATATGTAAAAAAGCAATCTACTCTAAAGGAACATCCAAGTCAAAGTTGCTCTTTTACCTTCTCTCAACAGTCTAGATGATTCTAGTTAAATTTTATATAGGAAGCAATCTTGCATTTAACATGCTGTAATATGATGTCACTGATGGGTAATGTCATAATGACTTCACATCTCTGGTCTTCACCAGGAGATATCAGCTAAATATGGCTATTATAGCAATAGCAATAGTGCTTGGACTTATATATCGCTTCACAGTATTTTACAGCCCTTTCTAGGCAGTTTAGAGAGTAGCATATTGCCTCCAACAATCTGGGTTCTCATTTTACCCATCTCGGAAGGAAGGAAGGCTGAGTCAACCTTGAGCCTAGTGAGATTCGAACTGCCAAATTACAGGCAGCTAGCAGCCAGCAGAAGTAGCCTGCAGTACTGCACTCTAACCACTGCACCACCACGGCTCATTTCTTCATTATGCCTCTCATTTCTGCCTGCCATAACTGTAAGGCCCAAGCCCTGAGATGAGACAATGAAATCCAATCGAGTTCAATCCTTTATTTGCTTGCACCTAATGGACAGAAACTTACCGGACTACCATATAACCTCTCCTACTAGATATATCCTGGGAGATTCTAGGGTGAATTTAGTCTAGCTCAGGACTAAGCAGTCTCTTAATCCAGGCTTCTTTGGGAAGGCTCTAAATTAACAAAATACTCCCCCTCTGATGCTGTGAGTGCACATTCCATCACAATAGCCTAGATTATGTCTAGGTAACTAGGGCAGGCAGAGTTGCTTGCAGCTCTCATGTTGTCACAATAGTGTGGAATTAGTGGCAGTCTCCTACCATTGTTTGGCAAGAACATGTAGTATTAGTATACTAGAACAATCTTACATGATCATTTGAGCTCTGGAAGGAACAGCTCAAGCGAATTGTGGGACTGTTTGAAATTTTCTCCAGAGCACAACGCAATACTTCCTCCAATGTCTCCCAGAAGCCATGGATGTGGCAAACTGCAAGAAGGCAGTATGTTGAAACATTCCCATAACCAGTCATAGATGAAGTACCGATGTTTCCAGTTAGACCACAGAGTGAGTTACACATATGTGAATCAAATACGGTATGAATATGGAGCAGGATACAACTTTGTTGAAGGGAGGAATTTTGGCTTGAGGATTTGAAAAGAGAGCATCACTCTTGGTCCACTTGGGGATACATGGGGGACTTCCCCATTATATATCAGTAACAAAGAATAAGGGAGGTTATTTAAAAGAACTCAATCCCTCTAACCCATTTATTTTATTTACAACATTTATATAGCTGTCCACCTCTCAAGCAACTCTGGGCAACTCCCAATTAAAAATCAAAAGACACATAATATCGTTTTCAAAACTTTTTTAACATTCAATCAGTTAAAACATAAAATTTTAAAATAACAATGAAGTTCTTAATAACATGACACCACTCTGTGCTCATGTGCCATCATCTAATCTCTCAGTTTTGGGGAGAAATGCTAGGTCTTTAAAGCCTTACAGAAGGCTAACAGGTTACAGTCCTGCCAAACCTCAGGGGGAAGGGTGTTCCACAGGGCAGGGCCTGCTATGGAAAAGGAACGTTTCCTAACTCTCATGAGATGATAATTTTATGGGAAGAGACTAAGAATATGCCTGTTCTATCTAACCTGGTAGGACAGGTAGATGTCCTTAGGGAAAGGTGGTCCTGCATCTCTGTCCCTGTGCTGTAAATGTTTAAAGGTAATGACCTGCACCTTGAATTTCACCAGAAAGAAGCTGGAAGCCAGTGCAGCTCGTGCAACAAAGGTGTTACATAGGCCTACATAGGGATCTCCTTACTGTGTGTGGTGCTGCATTCTAGACCAGGTGGAGTTTCTGGCTGGTATTCAAGGGCAGCACCATGTGGAGCTCACTGCAGTAATCCAAACGGGAGATGACCAAGGCATA
This sequence comes from Psammodynastes pulverulentus, assembly GCA_025802295.1. Classification (NCBI taxonomy): domain Eukaryota; kingdom Metazoa; phylum Chordata; class Lepidosauria; order Squamata; family Psammodynastidae; genus Psammodynastes; species Psammodynastes pulverulentus. The sequence goes on from JAOYMU010000098.1 coordinate 90,129,040, forward strand.
AATGACCATAAGCAAAGGCCACGTGGTCCAGGAAAGGACACAATTGGTGCACCAGATAAATCTATGCAAAGTCTCCCCCGCCCTCCTTATCACAACTGCCATCTGCTCCTTCAGCAGGAGCTGTGATTCCAGGAGGAAGCTGGAATTTTGCTCCAGTTCAGTCCACAAAAGTATCACCCCATCCAGAATCAAAGATGAAGAATCATCTGTTCCTGGGGGGATCCTCCCCCTCTAGACCCTTATAGCCTCCAGACACTCAGCCAGCACTGCCACTGCATCTGAGATGCCATCTAACCCACTTGAGATGCTCCGGGGGATTGTCTCTCCATCTTGCCTAGTCAGGAATGGCCAGAAGGGATATCTACCATTGACATACTTCTAGGTAGGATACTAGTTTTGATCTCTTTCCTAAATGTTCATGTGCTAAGCAGGCATTAATATCAATCAAGCAGAACTCTAATTAAGGAACTACCAAGGAGAAAACCACACCCCCACCAACACTGACAGGCAAGCTATTGAATATAAACAGGGAGCAAGCTTTACATTCAGTAGCACTGGTGATGTAATCTAATTAAGTAATGAAATGTCTGAAAGCAAACAATCAAGATCAGAGAATACCAAGAACTCCAAAGTTTTATAATCTCTCCTTAAAGATGGGTATAAAATCTTAATCTGAGCCAACAATGTGCTATTTGAGTCTCCAACAGAAACAAAGCTTGATATAAAATATTGAATTATTTCACATGGTGATGTTTATATTTCATATTCATGATTCATGTTCTTTCATGAATACAATGCAATTTGTAAGCCACTTTGGCCATAGAATTTTATAAGACAATTGCCTACTGTAAATTAGTTAACTGTACCTTGTTTTCCTAGCTGCACAATATCTTAGTACCCAGAGATGCCACTGTGCCCATGGGCATGACTTTTCATATTAATATATAAATGGAAGTGGTCATGCTGCGAAGCAAAGTAACAATATCACTTTAATGTCCTCATTTTGGACCCAAATGGCCCATGTGCCTGCTGAAGGTACAACTCAGTTTTATTTGAAAGTATGTTCATCTGAACTGAAAGGACAAAAGTAAGTAGAGGTGGTAGGAAGCAAGTAACAGGTAGCATTTTAATAAAATTGCTAACTGATGGTGTCTCTTTGGCAGACCAAACAGCTACAAGCCTCTGTATCAAAATACCACCCAGATATGTCAAAAACTTACTTTTGAAGCATCTTCAACAATATATTTTAGTAACAATATATGTTGTTATAGGAAGAAATTGAGAATTTGCCAATTCCCTCACCAACTGCTTTACCGTAAAGTATCTTGCAAAGGACTTTTGAAGAATGTTATGCAAAAACAGGCATAATTGTGCAATGTGTTATGTTTAGGAACGTATAACTTGGCTTATATATATGTTACAAAAAAATCTCCCTGGGCAAAAAAATTGAAACAAAATATATAATGATAATGGCAGAATCACAAAGGTTTTGGAAAATTATCCTAATACAGATTAGATCAATGAGCAGAAAGCATAATCCCAGGTAAACATATCGTACTTTTCACTAAGTGGAATTCTAATCTACAATAAATCAGGTGTCCCTTCCTTGATTAAAACCAGAATATTTGGCATACTGCATGGGACTGATTTTTATCATAATTCCGGAGCTAAATTAGAAAAATACAGGTAACACTATGATAATGGTATTGAGAGAAGAGGAAAAGACAGTAGTATTGAGATAGGAGAAAATATCAGGCATGGTATTTCTTTTCACTCCTTTCAGTGATCAACATCTGTAGCTTGGCTTCTTCCTAATTTCAGTTTAGTGTTAATCTCAAACTGCTTTGCTTTAAAATGCATTCAATTGTGGAAAACAGGTTTGAAAGTTCTAGTCAACCATGTTTCTCTTCTTGGATTCCCTGACTGGGTGAAGATTCTCATCCTCTCTATTTTAACATTACTTAGGGAAAGGTACTTCTTCCTCAGTTATCTCTCTCAAAAATCAACCCAACTGATATGACAATGTGACCCTTATAGATCCTGTTCCTTTACAGTGTAGGCATCAAGAGCATTTAGTTCACAGCCCTCTTTTCCAAGACTTAGACTGCTTGTACCTCTACAATATCTGATCAAAGAAGCCAAGAATATCCTTGCATTAAAAAAGGGCAAATGGGGAAAAAAAGCACCAAATACCTTTAATGAATGGGAGTTGCCTCAAGTAGCCACCTTTCTCCTTAGAAATTTCTGCTTGCCAATTAACACCTAGTAGAAACAGTTTAGTTGCTTTCACAAGAGCACCGCAGGAACTAAACATGCTCTTCTCGGCCATTACTTCTTTTAAAGAAAGAAGAGGCTGCTAATTTGAATACTGGTAAAGGGGGAAGTATCAGAAATGTAAATTAAGTGTTGAACTGTCCAGCCCTTACAATCAAAGGCTGGCACCTTTCTCCAACACAACAATGAAAAGCAGACAGCAAATTCTAAGGGGTTCTCAAATGAATCCTTTTAAAACTATCCTTGCTGGCAAGTCCAAATATAGGCAAAAGCATTCTGACAATCTGTGCTCTAATAAATGACCATCCAGTATACTTTAGCAAGCAGCATCCGGTCCTATTATAAGGACAACAATCAGGGTTACCTAGGGTGGAGCATCTGACAAACTAGGGCAGGTTGAACAGGCAAACTAGATTGACAGCTTACCATGCCCCAATTCCTCCCCAACATTTCTGCATTCAGTCAGACTAGATCATTAAAGTGTAGGTACAAACAATGTTGACTATACAATGGGTCCTTAGCTTAATTTACAGTGTCTTGTCACCTCCATCTCTTTGTTAGTGTGTTTAAACCAGTGTGGTGTTGAGGCATGCTCTCAGTTTCAGATATTTGTTGATCAACTGAATGAACACGCAAGAGAGGCCCAAATAACTTCTTTTCTGTTGGAAGTCACTGTTTCAATGCTTACCTTTCAAAGCCATCAGTCTCATCCCATATCTCTTAGCCGCTTCTAACAATCTTGAGCGTGAAAGAACACTGGGTTGTGATTATCTTAAATTAAAACTCACACGTCAATTTAAGATCTTATAAGTTCAGAGAGTCCTTGTCACAGACACTCCATACATCCATGTACACAAACACAACATGCCGTTCTTTCCTTCATTTTTTATCCTTTTTCTTTAATGTGTTCATGTTCTCTCTCTTTCTTACTCACACTCACTCACACACACAAACACAGAGTGAACTACGCTACCTCTCCAGCATTAAGAAACTACCATCTTCCCCCATAAGAATTCTATCCACTGGTATTAGCAAGAGAACACATAGCAGAGGAGGAGGAGTGGCAGGTAGTCAACAAACATCTATCCAAGGGATACCTTAGCCATTGTGCTCTGAGCTGGGTGCTTGACTTCAGGCTGAAACTTATTGGCACTCTTTTTGTCTTTATAATAACTACTGAAAAAGTAAGGAAGAGAAGATTCCTTGAGAGGACCATAAGCCACCAGGGCCCAGAAACAAATATTCAGGAGTGTCCATTATCCAGAATGGAGGATCTACCCAGAAAATGGAGCTTAGAAGAAACAATAAAAAGGTCCTTCAAGTCTGGCTCATGGGTGTTTTCGTGAACACACCCATATCGTTTTCAAAGCATTGCTATGGTTGCTATAAACGTCTTTGGGAATTTTTCTTCACCTTCCCAACTTAGTCTACAACCTTATATTTCCTGATGGTTCCCATTCAAATATTTAGCTTTTTGAGCTTAATCGAGCACCTAGATAATCATAGCAACTCTGAATTAAACAGTACAGGTAGTCCTCAACTTACGATCACAATTGAGCCCAAAATTTATGTTGCTAAGTGAGAAATTTGTTAAGTGAGTTTTGACCCATTTTACGACTTTTCTTGCCACAGTTTTTAAGTGAATCACTGTGGTTGTTAAATTAGTAACCTGGTGGTTAAGTGAATCTGGCTGCCCCATTGACGTTGCTTGTCAGAAAGTTACAAAAGGTGATCACATGACCCCAGGACACTGTAATGGTCGCAAGTACGAAACAGGTGCCAAGCATCTGAATTTTGATCACATGATCATGGGGATGTTACAAAGGTTGTAACTGAAAAACGGGAATCAGTCACTTTTTTCAGTGCAGTTGTAACTTCAAACTGTCACTAAATGAACTGTTGTAAATCAAGGACTACCAGCATTTTGCTAGAATAACAAATATTTTTAAAAAGAGGGGGGGGAGAGATTTTAAAAAAGATTTAGTAGATACTGCCATGAAGCTATTCCTATAACAATAAAATAGATATTTATATCAGAGCACAAACATTTTTGGGGATCACCACCTGTGCTTTCTCCAAGTGGTTCCATGTTCCTTTTTTGGTAGGGGACATGGAACAAAAGTATCCTGTGTTGCCACCAGCAAGCATTCCCCGATGAGGAGTCACAAACTCATGGAAACCAGAGACAAGACAGGACAGGGTGCACAGGATGCGTTCAAGCAAAGATGATGGAGTTTTTCCTGTGTATACTTGTGTACACACGGCACATTTTTCCTGCTCTGAAACTAACAATAGTACTTAGGCTTGGTTCTTTTCCAGTCTTTGATTCCCTGAATGTGCAATCATATTCAGCTTGATATTCATATTACAAAACTCTAACCATTCTAGAACCATGTCATCTTATTGTTAGAAGGAAAATATAGAGACTATAACTGAACAAAAGTGAACCCAAACTCCAGCCCACTGAAAACAAAGGCGGTTACAGCAAATTCGTCTACATCCCTACTGATAAGGAAGCGACACCCAGAGGGACTTCCACATATGTACTTCACATAAAACGTACATATTGAAAATACACAGATTTGATTAAACTATCACATATACATGGGTTTAAGTTTGAACATTAAAATCCCTTTCTCCAAGGGGAAACTGGCTGGTAAAATCTTCCAGAAGGATAAAGTACAGTTACCCATTTAGCTCAGTCTTCCCCAATCTAATGAACCCCAGACCTATTACAGATCTGGATACAGATGTTGAATTGTTGAAATTCAACCAGGTTGTGGACTGTTAGTGACAGTTATTTGAGAAAGTGTTTCAGAATTGACCCACCCTAATAAAGGCAGCTCTACTCCCCTTATATGTGAGGATACAACTAAAATATTATTTTTCAGTTCCATGAGGAAAACCACCCCTGAAGCACCTTAATCTTCCAGTCCAGGGGCCCTGGCTTTACTATCCGAGGATAGACGGAGAAAAGTGCCCTGTGCCACCCATTCAATGGCCTTTCTTCCAATGAATCGCCCCTCACTTTTGCCAGCAGAATCACCCGGGCCTCTGACATTTTTTTCCAGAAGCCCTAAAAAAAAGGCAGCTACGAATTTTCCCATTAAACGACACGAGGTGTCAGCAAAGAACCAGACACTGGGCTACAAACAGCCCTCTCCAAACCATACAAGGCGATAGGAGGAAATGTGGGAAGTTCTCTGCATTGCCTTGTGTTTAACTAGAGCAGGGGTCTCCAACCTTGGCAACTTTAAACCTGACGGACTTCAACTCCC
>JAOYMU010000098.1:90177779-90187798 GCA_025802295.1 Psammodynastes pulverulentus
TTTGAGAGACAGGGAGCCACAGCAGAGGGATGAAAGAGCCACATGCGGCTCCAGAGCCACAGGTTGCTGACCCCTGGTCTAGGCTTTGGGGAAGAAGAGAAGCTAACTGAAGTGTTTAGCTATTTGTGCTTCCACCAGTTTTTCTGAGCGCCTCTAGCAAGAAGAGCTACGACAGCCTTGAAAAAGGCCCACTGGCTGGCCACCCTCCTTTCTAACTGCATCTCTCGGTAGCAATTGGTATAAGGATGACCTTGGGAGCACTGGCTCTATTATTGAGGCACAAAGCGGTTGCTATGTCCAGAGGCTGGAGTCCCTCAAAGTATTCATTGATTATAGACTGCAGATAAATGGCTGCCACAGGAGCAGTGCAGTTTTGAGTGAATGGCCATTGTCTGGCAAAGGAGAGTCTTTTTTCCCAGCAATGCGCCAGCCGCCTGACTGGGTGGGTTTTGGTTGAGCTCTCCCATGTCCTGGCAACGGGGAGGATTCTACTCTTGAAACAATTGACACATTCTGCCCAACCAGCATGCTGGAAATTTTCCAAAGTGCCACTAGAAATCAAGAAGAAAAATAGCTTCTGACAGCCAAAATGCCCAATGCTTGAATAGGCTTCAGTACTGTTGTTTGGTTCCCTTTTACACATGGATCCCGCTGTATAAACATACATCACTAAAAAAGCTTGTCTGGGAGTTGATGGGAACTTGAGAAACTGACATGTCCCTGGCTTTGATAAATGCCAGCTGCATTATAGAGCATCCTAGACATCCAAAATGCTACTTGCAGTTTCTGTCTCTTTTAATCTGATATAGAAAAACAGGTGGAAGCTGTACTTCTATCTCAGATGTGCCATTTTCTTGGCATGAATAGAGAGGACCAAGCTAGTTTTGACACTTTCCAGAAACAATTCAATCAGTGCTTCCTTATCCCCCGTGGTTTCCCTACTTGGTGTCTTCCAGCTGGGAACCATGGGAACATAATTATGAGCAGACTAGAGATTATGGGAGTTGATTCAACACAACTGGAGGACACCAGGTTGGGAAATCCCAAAGGTGCTTTTTTCAAGAGGCAACTGGACTTTCTTTGTTTTTCCTTGAAGACGTTTCACTTCTCATCAAGAAGCTTCTTCAGTTCTGAATTGAAGAAGTTTTTTGGTGAGAAGCGAAACGTCTTCAAGAAAAAACAAAGTCCAGTTGCCTCTTGAAAAAAAGCACCTTTGGGACAACCATGACCTGAATGACTGAGAATCTCCACGGACAAGTTGGGAAATATTGTCCATACTATTTTGAAAGGTTTTCTTTGAGCTAATTATCTTTTGAGATTCTCTTTGGCATTAGATTGGCTGAGGCACTGGCCATATTCCATGAGAGGAACATGACTGGCATCCAGTCAAGTTTATTTCAGTGTTTGTGTGTGCATGAGAGAGAATGTGGGTGGGTGAGGAAGTGTAGCATTTCAGAAAAAAAAAATTCTTTCCCCCCCTTTTGGCATTTTCTAGGCTTCACAAATTGCAAAGAGTTTAAACATCTTACTTTGAGCAATTAGCAGTGCAGAGGACTTGCCTTTCCTTCCTGTGTAGGAAATTATTCTGCCTAGGCCTCATATTTTAAGGGATCCACCCAAGATTTCCCTCTAAATGAATCAATTTCATACGTCAAAAGTTCTACCTTTAGTGGAAATCTGCCTCAGCAGTACTTTTGCCAACATTCAGGACAGGAGAATGACAAAAATCACCATATCTCCCCCCAAAAAGAAAATGTACCTCCCTAGAAGCACAGCATGTTCAGGAGTCTGCTACAGCAACTGCCAGGAGAGTTTCTGGAAGGGCATTCTTGTTGCACCATGATCCAGATTGCTATTCTTGTCCCCTGCCTACTCCTGATTGCTTCTTGGGGAGCCACAGTTAGCCAGCATCAAATTTCTTACAGCAACCCAGCCTGTATATTTCAGTGATTTGCAATTTCCTCTTTCCTAGTTCTGCTGAAAGTGAGTGGCCCAAGGTCACCCAGCTGACTTCATGCCTAAAGAGGGACTAGAACTTACCATCTCCTGGTTGTCTAATCTCATGTTCTAACCATCACACAAAATTGGCTCTCTTCAGTATATCAAACCCAGGCAAAAAAAGGGTTACTTGAATAAACCAAAGCTAACTTAAGGAAGAATATAGATTTTATTTGTTCTTATTACTTCCTTAACATTCCTCAATACGGTTACGAATTTTTAAAGCATTCCTCAGAGTCAGATTAAAGAAGTAAGCCACAAAATGTTACATTTGTCTTCTGTCCTTTCTACTATTCCAAGACTGCCCCTAAGCCCAAGTGCAAGAGGAGGGGGGGGGGTGTTTAGCGTATGGCACGTGTTAGCCAGGGATCACCAAGGTGACTGGCTGCTGCTGTGAAAGGAATTTTTTCAGGCGGTGTTATCTTTATCCAAGGGATGCCTGAATGCAGGTAGGCATTCGGGGGAGGATCCTTTCTTGTCCCTGCACGGTTTATTCATTTGTGGGAATCGAACCACCAAGCTGCCAACCTCAGCGGTGTGTAAAGCTAGCGTCCTACCACATGAGCCACTGCAGCCCCTTCAGAAGAGGAGTAATCACAATTTATTAAATTGATTAAATTGTGCAAGAGGAGTAATCACAATGTACAAGTTAATTGTTAGAATCACTAATTAAGTAGCGTTGAAATTTGTTGTGTTGAGGTTTGGTATTTATTCCCAAAAAGTTTATTTGTATCCATATAGTATGAATACTGAATTTTGGGAAGAGGGAGAGTCAAAGTTTGGATTTCTCTGAAAAAAAAACCCCCTTCTTTGATGATTACAGGCATAATCAGAATTTGAATCTGAAGAATTTTATACCATTTATTTATTTTCCTAGCTGAGAACTCTTGTTCTGCAATGCCAATAGTTCTAGTGGTAGCTGGTTGGGGGGAGGTTTTTTAAACATTTTATTCTATATTGCTCTTCCCAAAGATACTTAGCATGGCTGTTTATGGCTAACCTATTTCTGTCTAAAAGAAGTGAAATCAGTGGATATATTACATGTATATCTATCTGTCCAAATTTGAAACCAAAATTAGCAAAACATGTAGTCAGATGGCACAAATGACTGAGTGGGGGCTGCATAGCCCACCAAGTTGAGGAGAGAGTAAATGGATAGGTGGAACCATAATTAAGGCATCCATCTTGAAAACCTAATCTCAGTTACACTCTGACCAAGAACTTTACTCCTTTTGAAGTAACAATGCTACTTTTTGGAGGAAAAAATAGGCTAGAACCTGTTATAGTTTGATTGGAAAAGTTTCCAGTGATGTTAAAAACCTCTAAACCAAGAACTGCTGCTTTCCATTGGCAAAATTGCAGAGGATGTTAGAACAGACAGGTCCTTTAGATGCCCCCAAAATGGCTGCAAGGGGCCTGATCAGCAAGATAGCAGAAAAGGGAGAACAAAGGACTCCGCTCTCCCCTCCTCCTTTCCCTGAGAGCAAGCCTTAGCAGAGGCCTCCTCAAAAGCCCGACTCTTTCCACTTAATCAAAGGATCAGCTCCCAGTGGGAGGGGTGGCAGGGAATGAATGCACTTGAGTAAGGCTGCAAATCTCTTGAGATAAAGGCATTGCCACAGCTGCTCACAATGGAACTCTCAAAGGGGTTGGCTAGACTGGGAAGGAGCACAGAGCTTGATCCCACACAAAGGGACTGGGAAACTTCCAAATGCCAGCAGATAAATCCAAGAAAGGAGATGGCAGAAATCTCTACACATCTTAGGTTTAGAAAGGGCATAAAAAGTGATTTCCCATGTCATTGTTTGAATGTAAACATTGTCTTCTGCTTTCATTAAGGATATTCTTCCCTGGTCCAGTCTTGCCTCTGATAAGGCCAGTATATAATCCTTATTCAAGCCTTTTGAAAGAGAGGATGAAAAGGTCCCATCCAAAGCAAGCTCAGAGTTCGAAATGACCAGGGAGTTACTTTTTATTCAATGCAGTTCAGCTATTGTTAAAATATGATCAGAAGTGTTTAAACGGACTGGAGAGCCACTGGTCAGTAATAGTTTAGTTAGTACATTCCTGCTCAGGGCAGGGAGTAGGGCTAAACGTCCTTCCAGCTTATTTCCAACCCTTGGATGCTTTGATTCTAAATTATAGCATCCAAACCAGATGTCTCAGATGCATTTTGGCTACCAAAATAAGAGTGGAATTAACTATATATTTTGCAGCTCACATACAGATTTTTGAAAATGTGCTTATCACCAGTGATCATATTCAGAATTCTGCAGTTGGAACAAAGTCTAATCCTTTCCTTACTCACCCTGCTCCTGTTGAAAATCCTTTCGCTCCATCTAACACATAGCTGATACAGAGTGCCATTGAACTCAGCTGGGAGTTGCAGAGGAGATCAACCAGGGATTTTCTCCCAATACAAATAATTCCCTGAAGGAAGGATTTTCCCTGGAGCCTACTGAGGGGAAAAGCTCCAATCCACAATTCACATCTCAATAATTATCAATTCCACCCCTTCCTACATTTGATTCTGCAAATACCTATTTGGCAGGTTTTAAAGTTAAGAATGTGGTTGGTTTAAGCCCTGGCTCAATCTAGAGAATTAATTTGCAATAGTCCTATGGCTAAAGTATGCCCCAGATTTTGCTTGGTTTTTGTAAAATATAATATTGTGGTGACTAAAGTCAGGTGTAGAAGTAGTATGTTTGCACTGTCAGTGAAAGTTGCAGCTGCTACTAATTTCATTTAAAACAGTCTGGACAGATGGCCATTCTTCAAGAGGTGAGGAAAGACTGGATAGCCCCTACAGAATGAAAGCAAAACCCTTCCACAGAAGGGTCATGGAGTAGATAATTAGCATGTGTGTACATGGGGAAGGGGCAAGCAGGGTGTATAGCTTAGCTTTGCTGTCAACATTCTACTTTCAGGCAGCAGCTGTTCAATGCACCCAGCCTCCAAAATCTTCAAGCTACAACATAAATGCCAGTGCAATCATTTAATTGAATTGTGTTGAACTAAACTAAATTGGGCAATATTCTTACATCTACGCATCCATCTATGGCTGAACCTGAAACCACTGTCTTTAGGGGGTTCTATTCAACAAAGATTGATTCTAGATACAGGTGCCTAGCGCTGTCTTTTGAATGACCAGAAGCACCTCTTTTTTTTTTCAGGATTAAATTTCAGATACTTTACCTGGTGGAATCATAGAGAATTGGAAGTTAGAAGGAATCGTCAGGTTACCATCTGATTAGCCTCTGCTTAGTTACATATAAAGATGGGGACTCCATTATTTCTCTGGAGTAACTGACTCAAGTCAAACTGCTCTTATTAGGAAGTTTTAGTCATGATCTGCCTTCCTGTAACTTAAATCCATTATTCTGCATTCCTAATCCTGCCCTGGAACAATGAAGAACAGCATCTTTTACACCAGGAGCCCCCAACCCCCAGGTTGTGGTCCACTACTGGGCCATGGCCTATTTGGAAATGGGCCATGTGGACGGCAGGCTGGCAAGCATGTATACACGCAGCTCAACTCACTCAAGTTGAGCTGTGTGTGTGCATGCCAGGCCACCGCTCATGCAAGTCAAGTTGCACATGTGTGGCCAGTGCTTGCACAGCCCTGTTCCCCTCTGCCCCCCCCCCAGCCAGGCCTCCAAGCTGCAAATGTTTTACATAAGTGCATAGATAACACATAAGTACTATTTGCAAACCAGGTAATACACAGCCTTCATGTGCATTTGGAACTTGGCATCTGCCTCTGTAAAATGTCAATTTACGGTCCTATTTCTCACTCCTAGGAAGAAAAAAAAGAACCAAGAATCAATGGCAAATCAGGTTAATCACACCTATGTACAATCCAGCAGGATCCCCAGTACCCTAGCCCAAGGACGGAGATCACAGGGCTAGCTTTAGGTTTTTCCAGAATGCCAGTAGGGTGGGAGGCATATAAGACATCATTTTGAATTTTTTTACCTCTAGGACAGTGGTCCCCAACTTTTGTGGCTTGGCAGCCTGGCTGGGGGTGAAGAGGGGAACAGGAATGTGCACGCAGGCTCAACTTGCACTTCTAGTGGGCCAACACATGCACACACTCAGTTTGGCTTGTGCGAGTTGAGCTGCACAGGCATGTGCGCCCACCAGCCCACCACTTGCGTGGCCCAGTTCCAAATAGATCATGGTCTGGTAGTGGGCTGTGGCCCAGTGGTTGGGGACCCCTGTTCTAGGATATTAGCTCTCACATCTAACTTTGCATCAGCTGCAAATGTTATTAAGTATTCTCCCACCTCAGAGGAATATAATAAATAACGATATAATAAATAAATACATTGAAAAGTCCAGGCTCCAGAATGAACTCTGACAGTTCATTTTAGTTGAGAAACCATTGATGCATCCTCTTGAACATGATTTTGAGTCAGCTATATACCTAATCAGGCTTTGTTCATAACAAAATGAGATTTTTTGTCAAGCGTCTTAGTGTAATCAAGATATATTCCACAGAATTTCACAATATATTAAGGAAGCTGTTCACTCAAAGATAAGAGAATGTCAATATGCATGATTAGTTTTGGACATATCCATGCTGAGTGGTGATAATTCTGAGATTGTTTTAGATCAATTTCATTATGACCCATTGTGGAATCTTTCCAAGTATTGATGTCAGACCAATTGATCTGAGGTTTCCTAAATCCCCCTTTTCTTCCCGTTGGAAGGCAGAAACAATACTTGCTCTTCCTCCGTCTGGAATATGACCCGTTTTCCAGGATGTCTCACGAAATAACACATAAACGTTCAGTTAGGTCACCTGCAAGTTCCTTTAGAATACAATAACTGTAGTATCCACAGTTGTGTGAAGAAACGCATTCTATTTTTGGAGGAGACAGAGTCAAAATAAGAATTGAATAGCTCATTTTTTTTCCTTTGTTACTTGTTAGAATTTTGCCATCTTCCCTGAGCAGCTGCTGAGGTGATTCTGTTCTCTTCCTTTTATTCAGAAGCCCTTGGTATTATTCACCAACCACAATTTATTCCGAGCTTCAACTTTCCTGACATTATTACTATAGTTCTGTCCGACTCTTTTGTTTCAGGCCTTTACTAAGCTTTTTGTATAGCTATATTGGCTTTTTTCTGATGTCTGCCATTTCCCCCTGGAATTGGGTTGTTTATTCAGGGGCTCCTTTCTGAGGAACTTCTACCCATCTTGAGCTGTTATTTCCATTTGCTTTTCCTGCCATGAAATCCTGCTCTGGCATCATTGTAATATTTTCAATAAAGCAAATATATATATATATATACTGGTCTCAGTTAATTTTCTTTTACAAAATCAACTCAGCACTACCTAATCACTTTCAGTTCAGGGGCTTTTTCCATTAGTGAGTTAAACTACTGTCAATCCATCCTTGAGGTGGCAAGAAATGCTGCCATAAATTTGCTCTTCCCATTGCCCATCTTATCCTCTTCTGAATCTCTGCAACTGTGCACCTCAGTATAGGCAAGGTAAATAATTATTCTCCCTTGACGTTCCTGCTTCAGAATGTTACTTAACAGCAGAGAAAACATTCAACAATCATAGCACTGCATCAGTCTGACTTCCAAGACTTTGCCATTCTTCTCTATGTTGATTTATCTGCCTCCTCCAATATTCCAAATTGAGCATTTCTCAAGTTTAAAATAATGTGAAATATTATTTCACATTATTTTAATCAGTCTCAGATTGAGAATAATTCTGGAATAAGGGGGAGTATGGATTTATTTATTCTTTATTTTATTTTTTAAATTTTATATCCTGCCTTTATTGTTTTTATAAGAAACTCCAAATGACAAACTTACTTAATACTCCTTTCTTCTCCTATTTTTTTCCCATAGCAGCAACCCTGTCAGGTATGTTGGGCTGAGAGACACTGGCCCAAGGTCACCTAGTCAGCTTTCATACCTAAAGTCTAGAACTCATGGTCTCCCAGTTTCTAGTCTGGTGCCTTAACTATCGAACCAAACTAGTTCAAAATATGTAAAGATAAAATATGCTTCAAGAGATATATCTGTGCACTCTGTTAGGAAGACCACAGGAGATCAACTTATACAATAATATTTCAACATCAAGTTCATTTGCCCAAAGAAAACATCTATATGAAGATTGCCTAGAAAATAATACAAAGTAAACTTGTTTGATCAAGAGTAAAATGATAAATATTTTCATTAAAAAATTGAAAACACTTGATGGACTTTTTGCTGAAAATGGTTAAAAATGAACTGGGTAATTCTGGTTTTTGTTAATTAAAAAGTGTTGAGTATGGGAGGAGGGGAAATATGTATGAAATGTTAAAGGATTCAGGAAACAGAGAAAATAGCTTGTTTGTAGCTGCTGTAAAGAAGATTAGAAATTGCTTATATTTTCTATTTTTTTTTTCCTTTTACGCCCTTTTCCTTTTTTTTGGTTCCATTTTTTCTTAAAATGTTTTCATGTTTCTTTCATTTACTTATTTTTTTTCAATAAAAATTACCCAAAAAACAAATATAAAATTAAAGAAATATGTGGAAAGACACCAGGGGACATTTATTCCCAAAGAGAAGGCCATCCTTACCATAATGTTGCAACCTGCTAGATCTTCTTGTTTGAGAGAACTGAAACTAGAAATTGAAACACAATTAGCTGCTGAGAAAGCCACCTGCCCTCCTAGTAGAAATTCCATGGAAGTTTTTGAAAAGGATAAATACAGGGCAAAGACCACACAAATGTTTGGCCCTTCTTCCCCAAAGAGAAGGTTGAGGTCTGCTTGTCTCCTCTCTACCTAGTTGGAAGCAGAAGATCATGTCAAAAACAAAGTAGGTTGAGTTGTGCTGAATTATAAGGAGACCCAATTGGGTATAATCGTTAAGGCACCAGGCTAGAAACCAGGAGACTGTAAGTTCTAGTTCTGCCTTAGGCACAAAGCCAGCTAGGTGACCTTGTGCCAGTCACTCTGAACCCTGGGAGGGAGACAATGGCGAACTATTTCCAAAAAAAAAAAAAAAAAACTTTCCAAGAAAACAGCAAGAACTAGTCTAAGCAGTTGCCAAGAATACAAAATTAAATTGAACACACAATATAGTAATAAACTCAACATACCACATTGCCAGGCACTCCCAAAACATTCCTCTGATCACACCCACGCCTCCTTATCTGACAGTTTCCAGAAGAACAATAGATTTTACACAGTGTTATAAGTAAGAGAGAAAATATTATTTGCTTAATGGTCCAGCTAATGATTGCGATTCAGTCCCAATGAGGACAGGTGTTGTCTATAAATCCTCCTTACATATTAATATCAAGTTAAGGATACATAATGATGTTCTACTTCCTTTACCCTCTGAAGGAGAAAGTTGTCAGGAATTTCCTGGTAAGACTGCTTGGCACAGATATATCAGGATAATATCTGATTCATACTTCTTTGAAAGATCTGTAATTTATTTTTGAAGATGTATTTCACCTCTTATTCTTGGTGAGATATTTGATATTAGCTTCCAAAAGCAGTGTTACTTTTATTATTCCTATATTTATTTTAATTCAGATGTTGGCTACATATTGCCAAGCTCGTGTACTTAAATTTTTCAGCAAGTGTGGATACTTTTTACATGTACTGCAACTCTTTCTCCCTTTTCCCCCTCATCCAATCTATTACTATACCAGGCACTCCTTTTCAGTGAAAAGAAGATGTAGCACTGAACTCCCAAATTCCAGAAGTCTTTCTCAACAGCTTCACATATGTGTTAAAGGAACAAGTGACAAAACGCAACTCTTCAAGAAGCTCATGCCACAAACTCTTAGCCTGAATTTTGAGCCTTAGCATCACTTTCAAAAGAAAGTAAAACCTCTGTAGAACACTATCTCAAATCCCATTTCAGCCAGGAGGAGATTATAGTTGATGGTTGTTGAAATCCATTGAGATGGCTGGAACAACCTGTGACCACATACAGTGGGGCAAAAAAGTATTTAGTCAGCCACCAATTGTGCAAGTTCTCCCACTTAAAAAGATGAGAGAGGC
>JAOYMU010000098.1:90387394-90399465 GCA_025802295.1 Psammodynastes pulverulentus
GAGAGAGAGAGAGAGAAAGAAAGAAAGAAAGAAAGAAAGAAAGAAAGAAAGAAAGAAAGAAAGAAAGAAAGAAAAGGGAGGGATAGCTGTTGCAGGCTTTCCCCTGAAAGATACCCATTCACTTTTCATATTGGATCAATCATATTCACCATATTTTTCAATTAGCTAATAAATGCACTTCAGAATGCATCAGTATAAACAGATGGATTGTGAAACCCTCAAAACCCCTCTCCCCCCTATGTCTCCCACAATGCATTGCAAGATGTATGTGGCCCTTTGTGAGGGCAGCACAGCCATAGGTTGGACTGCTGTTTTCGAACAGGACTATAAGGCAGGGTCTGGAAACAAGCCAATGAAAGGAGGAAGAGGAAAGGAATACAAAACACTAAGTAATTATTTTCATCAGCATTGCCAATACAGGGTCAGGAGCAGGCAGCTCATTGCTGATAGAACAGGGCTGAGGACTCTTGTACTTGAGATCCAGTCACTGATAATGTCTTAGTGTGGCAGTCTGCAGCTGTGTATTTCGACTGGGGTCTCTTCTCAATGTCTTTTTACATGACGTATTTTTTCCTATCTACCTGCACAATTTCCTCTGCCAAGTGCTTAAGCTGGGCTTTCCAATTTGAGCACTATCCAGCTTTGTTAGGAGTTACAACTCTTAGAATTCCCAGTCAGTGTGGCTGAATTTCCATAGATCTGAGACTTGCTTAAGCTCATGAAATTCTGCAAAACTATAAGCTAATTCCTAATAGAACCTAGGAAATTTCACTCACGATTGTATGTATGCTTGTATCTAGGGGAAATTTCAGTCAAATGAGAACCTTATATTTATTGCAGGGCATTTCAGCTTCGTGTCTTTTTGTATGGAACAGGTCACAGTCTAATAGGAAGCATCCCTCTGGGGCTTTCCTGCATTTTGTGTTAATTAAATGCCATTTCAAGCCGTATATCTCACTTTTATATGGGTACCGACCCTGGAGATCTTGAATTATGAAAGTAACCAAAAATGTGCAGTATTTTATTCCTTTTACTTCTTTACTTTGATGAAATAAATGTTCCAAACATTGTTTTCATATAAAATAGATTGTTAAATGCTGCTATGTTCCCCACCTCATAGTTTTGCTTTTACTACTGATTGGGCTTTAAAAATTCACTCCCCCTTCTTCTCCTGTCACAGCTGGTTCTATAGGTACAATTCTACAATACACTCTTTTTATAACAGAGGCCTTTAATATATAAAATATATTATTTAAATTAATTATTTTATAAAATATAACCATCTCTCTCTCTTTTTTAAAAAAAAAATCACATTCGGGTACATGTGCATAGGAGCCATGGTGGTACAGTCGTTAGAATGCAGTATTACAGGCAAACTCTGCCCACAGCCTGGGGTTCGATCCTGACTGTCTCAAAGTTGACTCAGCCTTCCATCCTTCTGAGGTCAATAAAATGAGGATCCAGATTGTTGGGGGCAATATGCTGATATTTGTAAACCTCTTAGAAAATTCTGCAAAGCACTATGAAGCGGTCTCTGTGCTATTGCTAAGTGCTATATACAGTACTGTATGCAACCTCTAGTCTGTATTGAAACTAAAATGCTATTGTAATGTTTGATGTTCAAGAAAAGGAGGAGGCAAGCGCATCTATAATGATCAATCCTATCTTACTAATTTAGATTTGTGTAGAGGATGGAAAGTTTCAGACTTGTCCTTCCTATTCATTGCCTCAAGAATTTTATAAACAAGTAGGAGAACTGAATAGACTGAATGTTCACAACACAATCTTTTGACTACATCCCATCTCTGATTGTGAGGATAGTTTGTGATAATAAAGTAAACAAAATAAAGATAATAAGTTTGAGATAATAAATAGCCAGAAGTATCTTTTGAAGATTTCTGCTAATGGTAATGATGCCCATTGTGGGGATTATATGGTACTTTGGCTTCAAAAATTCTGGCCTGCGAGCAATGTGGACTCGTCTTGAGATGTTCTGCTTCTGCCCCTCTCTCTTTGGAGGAGCTTAAAGGTTTTCTTGAGAAAGTGATATTGGTCTCTGTTTCCAAACCTTTCTGAACCCGGAGGCTTCTGCACAGCCCTGTTCCATTCAGGTTGAGTTGTCTTGAAGAGAAAGGTAAGCATAGGAACAAGGACAGGGTAAGAAAATTTGTAGGGAAGGTGTGAGGCAGGGGAGAGGAAAAAGCAGAAAGGGTGGAAGAGATATTTTTGCAGGGAGGAAGAAGAGCAGGAATTTTAAACTCGCTACAAAAACCTTAATTGAATTCAAACATAACAGTTCCATATGAAATTGGCTCATCTTTAACGATACCGGATTGAATCTCTGAGCAATGCACAGGGTAGGAGTGGGGAGATCAGTAGTGGTGAAGCTATTATGAACATAACAAGACATGTTGCTTCCAAATAAAGAGTGAAAGAGGATAAAGGGGTCGGGAGGGGAAAGGAGAGGGGAAGAGTTTGGTGGTGATTCGCAAGGTTAGGCGTGGCAAACGGGCAAGGAAATGGGCAAGCAGGCCAGGTGGTGGTGGTAAGGGAGAGTGGTGAAGGTCTGGAGTGAGGGTTGGGGGTTACTGGACACAGGTGAGGAAAAGGGGGTGGTGGAAGGGGAGTGGTCTAAGACTGAAAATACTTGCCCTTCAATTTGCTTGGTACTGTGTGAATCCATCAGAGAGAGAAAGCAAGAAAAAACAAACAAAAAACAGAAAACAAAAAAGGGGGTTGGGTGGAAAGGGGGAAGGGGGTACAAACAATATTTTATTCAATTGCTGTTTGAATAAAAATATTGTGTATCATAATCATACCAAAAGGAAACCTCTTGCAAAAAACGACATGAAAAAGAAATAAGCCAAAATAATAACAATAATAATAATAATAGTAATAAAAGTACCAATCAAAAGGCCACAATAAGAAAATAATAAAAAAATGTATAGATATAACTCGATCTATAGATATATATATTATATAACCAACATAAAAATGGAATTCAGTAGCAAACAGTTTGCAACAGTCTTGATTTAGAAATGTTCTCACTGAGTTAGCAGACCATGCAAAATTCAAGATTAACAAAAGACACACACAGAGATTGAGACGGAAGGAGAGGAAACGAAGGGAGAGAAATTCAGGGCAGTGGACCACGCCTGAGCTCATCTGGCAAATGGGCAAAAATAGGACAGGCGCTTGGAATCAATCCTATGTGGCAGAAAAGCTTTCTTTCCTTTTTTAAAGCAATTATTTTATTTTATTATAATTAATTTATTTTATTATTCTGCAAAGGAAGCTGGAAGTCTTTACCATGCCTGACATTATAGTGCATAGGGGAAATCACATAGTTTATGAAACATGACCAATTTTAAAAAACAAAAAACCTGCCCAAATGACACATGTAATTTCCTGATGAGAGAACATCATCCCAACGGTGACAGAAATCATTGAAGAGAAAATATCTGTGCATTAAAATGACATTTAGGAGAAAGCTTGGAGCTTTACAGCAGAAAGCACATACTTGTGCATGTGCAAAAGACACTAGGTACAATTTTCAGGCAGGATTGGAAATGGCTTCTGCCTGAAATTTGGCAGAGCTTTTGCCAGGCACTACAATGACAATATTAGCTTAGATGGACACTAAATAAGGTAGCTAACTGTTAGAATCAGGGAGATTGAGGACCAAATCCAGGTTGTATTATTTCAGGTTGGTTTTTAATGAAGAGCCGTGGTGACGCAGTGGTCAGAATGCTGTACTGCAAGCTACTTCTGTGACTGCTGGCTACCAGCAATTCGAGTCTCACTGGCTCAAGGTTGACTCAACCTTCCATCCTTCTGAGGTCTGTAAAAGGAGGCCCCAGACTGTTGGGGGCAAAATTATGCTGACTCTGTAAGCTGCTTAGAGAGGGATGTAAAGTACTGTGAAGCGGTATGTAAGTCTAAGTGCTATTGCTATTTGCTAATTGGAAAAGGAATCTGGAAAGCATAAATCCTGTCAACCTAGTCTGGTGAGGGTAATTAGAAAACTCTTCCTCTAATTTCATGATTGCATTTAAACTACTCATTTGTTGGTTGAAGGCCAGAGCCTGATATGGTGCCACTTAGCATACTAGTTCAAAACCAAGTGCCCAAGTGGTAATCTCAACTAGAGGTAGTCCTCGACTTACAACCATTTGTTTTGTGGCTGTTCGAAGTTACAATGGCACTGAAATAAGTGATGTGTGACCGTTTTTCACACTTATGGTCGTAGCGGCATCTCCATGGTCACATGATCAAACTCCAGCCGTTTGGCAACAGGCTCGTGTTTATGATGATTGCAATGTCCTGGGATCATGTGAGAGCTTCTGACAAACAAAGTCAGTGGGGAAGCACTTGGATTGATGTGTTCCAGGACTGGATCGGTCCATTTAGGAGCAAGACCATTCTGTGATTGATAGTTCTATCCAGTCTTGGTCAGAAGAGCCTATATACAGGTAGTCCTTAACTTACAACCATTTGTTTAGTGACAGAAGTTACAATGCCATTGAAAAAGTGACTTTTGATTGGTCCTCACATTTATAAGCAACACAGCATCCCTACAATCAAAATTTGGATGCTTGGCAATCAGCGGGTACTTACAATGGTTGCAACATTCTGGGGTCATGTAATCACCATTTGCTATCTTCATGCTGAGTTCCATCAAGTAAAGTCAACAGGAGAAGCCGGATTTACTTAATCACATGTGATTCACTTCATAACGGCAATGTTTTGCTTAACAACCATGGCAAAAGAGATCATAAAAGTGGACACGACTCACTTACCAAATGGAAATGGAAATTCTGCTCCCAATTGTGGTTGTAAGTCAAGGACTACCTGTATTTTGGAACCTATTTGCATAAGTGAATCTTCAATATGTCGTACTTCAGCACACATTCTAAGGAATAACATTGCTTTAAACCTCCCTGAAGGTGAAAATTTTTACTCGCCGTAAGTAACATAGCATGAGTATGGAGTACAAAAGGTGGGAGAAGGGAGAGAGAGAGATGAGAAAGAAGAGGAATTACAGAGACAGGGACAGACACAGATAGAAAAAGGCAGAATCACTCAGAACAGGATGTTAAAAACTCCCTTGGAAGCTCCTCACACCCTTTGATGAGAGAGCAGAGCCCAGGATCACACACAAGGGGAAGCCAACACACAAGTACAAAGATTAATTGTAAATTAGTGAGGAAACAAGCAAAGAAATTCAAACTTTAAATAAAAATAAGGATGGCTTAAAACAAATTTAAACAAAACAGAAAGAAACATGCAAAATTTCCCAGTTTTCAAATTAACCAGCTGCTATTATAATCTACCACATAAAAAGCATATAAAGCAACAACTCAACCTCATCTCCCCTGGATGTTTTTAAAAGTTCATTGCAAGGGATCTGGTAAATCGTTTCATCTCTGGGAAGCCTGCATTATTCTTTCATAAATAAAATGAAACTTTCTTTTCTTCTCTGGGTAGGAATTTGTTTTTAATTTGATACATTTTTAAAAGTGTTAACATTTAGGCATTTTGCTTTCTCTTGTAAATCATCCTTAGGCTAGCTGGTGGGTTTAGGGTCAAAGGGCATGTGAAAGGACAGGAGGAAAAGAAAAACATATACTTACACTTCACCTGGAGAATCTGGTCACTTAGATTAGCTTGGATGTAAGATCTGCTGTAATTCGGTAAGACCAGACCTAAGCTGGAAATGGAAAAAAGGGAAATCACAGTGTTACCAGAGCTGCTGCACTGGTGATGAAAACAGTCTGAATAGAAGACAGTAATTGAAGATTTAAGGCAACAAATTGGCTTGGGAGATCATCAGAGTTGAAGGCTGGAATATCTGGAAGGAACAGGATTGGGGACACCTGTCTTAAAACTTGAATGAAAGTGTTGGATGTTGCAAGTTGTCCGAGGAACATTTAGTGAACTGATGTTATACAAGAGTGAATCTCAGAATGGCCTCACTTTTTCGGGAATAAAAAACAAGTAAAAATAAAACCAGTATCTTTAAAGGACATTTGCTGGAAGCAGAATTAGAAGTGAAGATTTGAGGAAGTTATGTTTATAATGTCTTTCCCAGGAGAGTCTGTTTGCCCTTCCATGTCAAGAATTCATACAAACAAACACAAATTCATGGCAGACATAAAGTTTTCCTTATTCTGTGCATGGTTCTCAGATAACTGGATTAGAAATAACTGGGTATTTGTTGAGCTATCTAGTGATAAATTGGTTTTCCTAGAAAATTTCAGAGGCATACGCGTATTTGCAATAAACAACAATACACTAGATGGCAGCCTCACTTAAAGAACTTCTGGTAGCAGACTTCAAATATGATATAATGTTGATATTATAATAGGTAGCTTCCTCTTATTACATTATTACATTACACACACTTTTCCAATGTATAACTGGAAAAGTGTTGTGCTTAAAAAAAAATCAATGGACACTTCTTGATTTTATTTCTACCCTTCAAGACCTAAGGGCACGGATAATAATATAAACAAATAGATCCACAAGGAACATCTGGCACTGTATATTTTCAGCCCCAGCCATTTGTAGCATCAACCAGCAATGGCTGTGCTGACATAGCATTAAAGAAGAGGGGCTTTTTATTTCCACAGTGATAGCTGGATGATACCATAATCTCTAGAGCAGAAGTGTCAAAAAATGTCAAGGGATCAGCTCTCCTTTCCACCTACTCAATAACTACCAATGACCACACTTATTACACTGTTTGATGCTGACTAGTTGTTGTACCAGAATTGCTCCTAGTGTGCTATGTTTGACCCAGTTTTCAAAGGAATGGTGTCAAAAACACTCTAACAGACTTTACTACTGAATTCTAAACCTATAGTTCCGTGAAAAATGTAGAATTTCAAAATAACTTAAAAGATCAAGCCATTATGTTATAATCACTTTAGCTAATATTGGCTATCAACCTTAGTAAAGTTGCTTTCAAGTTAGACTGACTTCTGATGGCTTATCTGGACGCCTCTGTGCAGATTTCTTTAGAAAAATATAGTTTGCCATTGTTTTCTTCTGACATTTTTTTTAAAAATCCCCCAATTTATCTTAAATACTGGTTTCCTAAGGGAATCTCCTCCCAAGTACTCACCAGAACCAGCCCTGCTTAGTTTCGCAAACTAACGAAGACTGGCTGAATGCTCCCACCTGCTAAAAGGTTATCTGTTTAAATCAAGACATTATGGCCAATAAGTAAACCTTTGACACGTTAGATAAAATTCTGAAGAACACAGGAGAGAGAGAGAGAAAGAGGGAGGGAGAGAATAGGAGGGAGGGAGAGAGACACAGAGAGAGAGACAGAGAGAAATAGAATGAATTTCTGGTCTCTTTTCTTAATCAGCAGAGAATTGCATTAACTTCCGAAGAAGTCTCTTAGGAGTATTTTTCCTAAATATTATTTTAATCATCACTTATGGTGGATTGTTTTTCCTGGCTGCTTCCTTACCTGTAGTTTGTGCTTTTGATAGGTGCCCAAGTGTAGGTTCTATGAACTTTATCAATATACCTCTGTAGAGTCAAAAGGAATGAGTGACAAACTATTGCTCATTACATTTATGAAAAACATTAGCTAATTTCAAAGATTTTTAGTCACATTTCATTCTTCATCAATATACCAATGTATATCACAATTAACGTTAAAGAACTGGAGAAGCATATATTCCAGTTAATTTAACCAATCCCAACTACTAATCTAGTTCTTGTATTTTAATACATTGAAAATTTCCACAAAGTCTTTAGATATGGTCCTACTTATAACTCATTTTAATGTTAAGACTGCCCAAATCCAAAGAAACTCTGGGAAGTTTACAATATGGGTAATACATAAGTTAAAAAACTGATGACTGTCCAGACTAAAACAGCACTCACAACATTCATAAAAGATTCAGAAGAGTCTCCCCAGATACCTGAACACCAGATGCAGGAACAAATCAGGTCTTAAGAGACTTGCCCAAATGGAATAATGATTTAATTCCACGGAGGGCATTTTCATGTATTTTCATGACGTAGTTTTCATACCCCAGTTCCCAGGTATGTTCCAATAAAGGACCACTCTTATCTGGCAGCTCAGACTCAAAGTCCAACATATTTACCTCATCAAGAGATTTTATCAGAGTCTTAATATATTGTTGATCTTTATTTCCATCTATCATGCTTCGGCGAATCTAAAGACGGGAGAACAGAAAATGCTGTGAAGTTGGGTGGGGATACATATCAGGGGTAGCACTTACAGTTACTCTTTATAAACTCTTCTGTTCAAATCCCAAGAAAACCTCTTAACAGGATAGGATCTGCATTCGTGCATGATTCATACTATGATACGTACACATCCATACGCAATTTACTACACAGAAATATAAGAAATAATTATGCAAGTACAGGTAATCTTTGACTTAGGACCACAACTGAGCCCAACATTTCTGTTGCTAAGAGAAACATTTCTTAAGTGAATTTTGCCCCATTTTACAAATTTTCTTGCCATGATTGTTAAATGAATCACTGTAGTTGTTAAGCTAGTAACACGGTTGTTAAGTGAATTTGGCTTTCCCATTAACGTCACTTGTCAGAAGATTGAATAATCTGATCACATGATCCTGGAACACTGAAATCGTCATAAATATGAGTCAGTGGCCAGATGTCTGAATTTTGATCACATGACCGTGGGGATGCTGCAACAGTAAGGGGGAAAACGGTCATAAGTCACTCTTTTCAGTGCCGTTGTGATTTTGAATGGTCACTCAATGAACTGTTGTAAGTCGAGGACTACCTGTGTACATGAAGAAATTATTCCAAGTTGCCATCACCAGCACTACAAAAATCCTGTTATGACAGTGTAGCACTAAGTTTGCCAAAGGAAAAAATCTGATGCCCAGATTTGTAAAAGTCAAAATTGTAGAATCTTACTATTTTGCATTGAGAAAAGATTGCTACAGCGCCATTAGAATCTTTTTCATTTTTTAAAAGTAATATTATTATAGTTTTTTGAGAACTTGTATTTTTGTTTTTTTGGGTTTTTGTAGGCTACTTTGATAGAAAACTATATAAAAGTTAATACAAATTAAAAATATATGAAATTATTGTGTGTATGCATTTGCCTCAGATAAAGCAGAGCTGATCTATCGTTATTGCTTAC
Organism: Psammodynastes pulverulentus; assembly: GCA_025802295.1. Taxonomy (NCBI): domain Eukaryota; kingdom Metazoa; phylum Chordata; class Lepidosauria; order Squamata; family Psammodynastidae; genus Psammodynastes; species Psammodynastes pulverulentus. The sequence continues at coordinate 90,396,561 of JAOYMU010000098.1, forward strand.
CCTTTCTTTGTTCTCATCCTCTAGTTCAGCATCAAGGAAATCCAGGGTTACAGGCTCCTGAAAATTGATGATCTGAAAGAATAACCCCAAAGTAGTGATGGGTGATATGAATGAGAATAGAATTCAATACTATCATCCTGTTCATCTTAAGCATGTCATAACAATCCTTGTTCTATGCCATGACAGAGTATTTATTTTTGCCTTCGAATCAGTGTTTATTTATTAAACTTATATGCCACCCATCTCCACTATCCAAAGTTGACCCCTAGCCCTGCAGTTTTTTTGGCAAGGTTTTTCAGAAGTGGATTGCCATTGCCTCTTTCCTAGGGCTGAGACAGTGACTGGCCCAAGATCATTCAGCTAATTTCACGCCTAAGGCAGGTCTAGAGTATACGTAGTATAAATGCTGTTCTAAATTATGTTGTTCAGTAATGAGAGATGTTGACATTTTGTAACTGAAACATTTTCTACAAAATGCATACCATGTTTCCCCGAAAATACGACCTATCCTGAAAATAAGTCCTAGCCTGATTTTTTGGGGGGTGGGCATATACACCCTACCCCAAAAATAAGCCCCAGTGAAGGGGGTGGACATAGCCAATACAGGAGACAGCCCTGCCCTTCCTTGGTCACTTCAAGGGTGCTGGGCCCCTTAACCATGGCCCGCTGATCAGCTGGTTGAGCGAGCAGCCATGAGGTGATCGCGCTCACCATCTCCTATACCTCAAAAAAAAAAAAAAGATCTCCCTGAAAATAAGGCCACATGCTTATTTCGGGGGTTAAAAGAAAATAAGACCCGATCTTATTTTCGGGGAAACATGGGTATGTATTCTGTTGGGAGTAAATAGAATTTTTCCATATACACACAAGAATCTCAGTGTTAGATGTAGGGGGAACAGTAACTGGAAAGAATGCTTTAATTGTAAAATTAATTATTTTTCTGTAAGACACTTCGAATTGATTCAGAGACAAGGCAAGGTATCCTTACTTTAAAACAATATATTGATAATATAGGTATGATAAAGGAACCAATCAGACTCTTCAGCAGGTCACTAAGAAATGCATGAATTATGTGAGACATTATATTGTACTTTTATTGATTTATAAAAAGCATATGATAAAGTGAATAGATTAGAATCTTATATACAAATTGGAATTGAAAGTTGTGGAGTGCGCTAGAAGTGGAATATGGTGGAAGTAAAATGCCCTAGAATAAATGAAAATGGTTCATCAGTGAGCAGAGGTAACAAAAAAAATGTCAAAAAGAATTAAAGATATTAACACAGCACTTAATACCAAGATGTCAAAGAAAAAACTGCTTTTATTGCTTTGAAAGTTCCAAACCAAGTTTTGGTGTATCAAACATTCTGATTCTAATCTGATTTATAAGTAGGAAAAATGCAAAAATGAAACAGGACATCAACAGTGGAAATTAGGATAGGGTTCTACCACATTACCAGGATAAAATTTTACTAATCACTTTTCAATCTTTACTCCATCAAGTGTAAGTCTGAATGCCATTGGATCAATTAATTAATTAATGAAGAAAATAAGAGCTTGTCATTGTTATTTGCGAGCGCTCAAAACTAGTTAAATTCTCAAGTGTCCGGAAAGAAATATTCTACTTGTATGCCAAAATGTCTTCTATCTAGAACTGAAAGAACAAGGTACTACTTAAAAACAAGGCATTTCTATTAAAAGTTTTTGGATTTAAACCAGACACCCACACAGAAAAACATATGGAATTGGACTGTTCCTTGGGTGATTTTACCGTGCTGAGTAATTTGAACTGTTATTGATCAGAGTCACAGTGAAGTGACTAAATAAATTGTTATGGTTTCTGTCCATCTCTGCCACATCTGCCTATTAATAAGGCTGATGAACTGAGCTGGAGATTTCTGCCAATGAAACGTATCTCATTCTGATCAATGCCATTTTCCAATTCCTTAATTTCTGGCTGCCCTTTCAATGACAGATTTATCTGACTAGTATTTGAGCTAGAAGCCTGTTCTTTTTGCTCCATTTTGATGAATGCAGAACTTCTCTTGAGATAAATTAGCCCAAGGCTTTCATCCACTCCTTTTCTTTTGGTTAAACTCCCGAACAAGTAATACCTCATAAAGGGGGTCTAGCTAATTCTTTCTTATACTTGCTAAGAAAGAAAGAGAAATACATACATTATATTATCAAGATGAGCCAATGGGTGCTTTGTGACTCTCAGAAACATATTTTCTCTTCCACTTTAAGCACATGAGCATTTTTGCCAACAGTAAATAAATCCCACCCTATAGCCAATTATTTAAACCCCAAATATCTGAATTTCACACTGCCCAACATCCTTAGTCATCATCAATGCCACTAAGTTAGAACAACCGTGTCTATAAAGACAAAGGGAATGATTAACTGAACGTTCAGTTCAGTAGCTCTTGTCATTTATACATGACGTTCATATTATGGAACTTGAACCGGAGAGTCCATAATAAGATATGGCTTCTATGTTTCCTAATCTAGTTAAACACCACAATTCTGCTATGGCTAACTGATGAGCAGATATTGTGCTGTTTTTATCTAATGTATATTAGATAAAATTGGCTATCTTTTCTCACTTTGTTGCTGAGGAAATTAAGCAGGTCCTCCCTGTGTGTTTACCTGCAATATGTGAGTAGCTACTCCTTCAAGAATTGCCATGTTTAGCATACGCTCCGGTGGTTACATTGTATTTGACACCCATGAGCAAATGTGTTCATGGGATAACAATCTTATGTATATCTTCACATTTAATCCAGCAAAGCCAAATTGAGCTCAGTCCCTGGAAAGTATCCATAAGATTATTTATTTATTTATTTATGTGGGATTTCTATCCCGCCCCATCTCCACACAGGACTCGGGGCGGGTAACAACATAT
>JAOYMU010000098.1:90399565-90411640 GCA_025802295.1 Psammodynastes pulverulentus
GTGACCTCCCAGGATGCCAGTACAAGCCAGGAGGGACACGGATCCAATAAACATGTGGTGGCCCTCAACCTCCTCAGATTATAGCCTCAAAATCTTACTTTTGTTTTTTAAAAAAGGATAAATTATATATTTTGATGTTAATGTAATTAGCTAAATCTTTAGCTGCAAACCTAATTTAAACATTGAAAATCTCTTACCAGTTATCATGCTCATAGACATTATAATGCATTTAATAGTTAAATCTTTTTTTTGAGTCAAGGACACTATACTTTGTCTTTATGCAGGGGGCTATGCCAAAAGCTGATTGGGCAAGGCTCCCAAGAAGAACACAGCTAAATCAAAAGAGTGAGGAGGGCCAAGGCAAACCTTTTAAAGGCAACTATCTTCCTCTAACCATCCCCCACCTTGAAAGTAGCTAAGCAATAAACCAAGAAAGCTGACAAACTTTAAAGTGCTGAAAACGTTAAGCCTTGTAAAAGGATTTAAAGTGTGAAAAGCAAAAGTTCACCACCGTTTCTTTTTAAAATGTTTGCAGCAAGCTGTGCTGTCAGATTTGGTGACAATGATGTGTGGATTTCAAGGTTGCATGAAAACTATCCCAAGGGTTGCAAATACAACCCAATAAGAGTGTTTGTTGGCCGTCTCTGGTTAGAGACAGGCTTTGCAAGTCTGTTCTACTATTGTGGACATAGGGAAAGATGAATTTTCTGGAAGAAAAGCTTCACACCTGACTAGATTAGAGAGAAAAAAAGTCCTGCAGGGAGATGAAACCCAAGGATCTAGGAATGTAAAGGAATGAACATCAAAGGGGCAAAGAATGAAAGAGATAGATTGGAAGGGGTGAAAGGAGAGTTCACAAAGTCATAGCAAAGGGAAAGAATATGATGCTTAATTCATTAAAAGTTTCAGGCCATAGAATTTATGAGTGCTACATTGCACATATAACATATGTGCCGAGCTTTGATTATTAGTCAATAATAAGAATATGCAACTATACATCCTACAGAACAGGAATATTGATATTTTCAATTGCCAAGCTCACTTTCTGGCCAGATGGTGACATATGGTGATCAATCTGTGACTCAGAGGTGGCTAAAGTGTGAGTGGTGCCCTTGTTCGTGACAGCTGTTTGCCTACGCTTTCAGTCTAATGGAAAATTGCCACCATTAACATTTCCACCCAACTCATTAATTCCTATTCAGGCAGCATAAGATACTCACCTTTGGACAGGCATATTCAGTATCCACATAATAACAAGAATAGCTTTCCAGGAAAAATGAAAGAGGGCAAGCTTATTGCAGTCAGTTTGGGGGAAAAAATGGAAGAGCTCGTCATGATAAAAAATGGAAAAAGAGCAAAAATTGTCTTCCTAACACTGTCTATTTTTACGTGATGGCATAAACGACTACAATTTTTTTTTGCAATGATTTTGAATATACATCCATATGCACAAACTTGTCCTTACCAGAGGTCGCAGGTTTGGATGTAGCAATACATATCCATTCAAGTCAATAGCAAATACATAGCCATTAGCCCCCAACTGGATGGAAAGACAAAAAAGAAAGGAAAATCCTCCTGAAGAGAAACAGATTACATCTCAAAAGGACAGAACAGAGTTGCATCAAAGTTCCTTTACCATGATACTCTGTGTCACCCACCTCCTGTTTGTCTAATACCCAACCCAAGCGGAGAATAAAAGTCCATCACATTTTCCAAATTAAAGGAGAGGACTTCAGTTTGCCTCAGTGACCATCATCAAAAAGATGAATGGTGGTTTGGGGGTGAAGTAGAGAATTTAGGGAGGACACTCCTAGGAAAACTAACACCCTGCTTCCTATCCCACTTGCTTTTTTAAATGACAGAGTTTGAGGGGAATAACATCTTCCCTACTCACATTGTATCGTGGTGTCAGCTTCTTGATATCATTTAGAGCCACATCAATCCCCACAACACCCAGGATGAGCTGGTTCTGGAAATACATAAACAACAATGACAGTTTCATTCATTACATCATTCCTTATTCTGTTATTTGAAATTGTGCAAGTCGGGGTACAGACTCTATTGATTTCTACTGTTTGTGTGTAAGGCAACCCTCACCACTCTTTCAGCAGTCCTGACAGGGAATTCCAGCAGTTTTAATTCACCCGAAGGTCACTGATTTGGAGAAAGAGGATAGAGTGTGCCATGCCTACTTCCTCCATAGAATGTATTGATCTAGTTAGTATATAACTATCAACTCGTATACTTTTACATTTTACAATTGAACTGTTCAAAAATTAGAGGTAGACAATATGTAATTATACATGAGAAACGAATGGAAATATCATGTTTTTACAAGATGAATTTTGCTCTAATATTTGGGAGAAGATGTGTTGATTTCCTGAAGGGGGCTAGATGCAAGGTGAGCTGTGAGCTGTGAAAGAATAAGTTTCCAAAACCCCTTCTTACAGCAAGAGAAAGTGTAAAATATCACAATAGGAGTGTCTGTCAGTTTTAATGCTGAATAGAGAGTTGGATGACACAGAGTACCAAAATGAAGCCTAGGATATCAACCATATCTGCACCACCATGAATGAGCGTTGTCAGATTTGTTGTACGGAGCCATGGTGGTGTAGTGGGTAGAATGAAGTATTGCAGATTAACTCTGCCCACAGCCAGGAGTTCAATCCTGACCAGCTCAAGGTTGACTCAGCCTTCCATCCTTCCAAGGTCGGTAAAATGAGGGCCCAGATTTTGGAAGGCAGTATGCTGATTCTGTAAACTACTTAGAGAGGGCTGTAAAAGCACTATGAAGCGGTACAAGCCTAACTGCTATTGCTATTGATGCCTGCAGGGGCCTCCTAAACTCGTCTGGCTTGGCAGCCCAGCTTAGAATAAGGGGATAGCTTTCTTTAGAGAAGTCCAAGTGCTGTGGGTCCTGGTGCAACTGCTCCAAGTTTACACCTATGCTCCAGTACAAATCTGAACTGTATGTTCTTCTCAGTTACAGGAACATTATGTCATGGTATTTTACTGTCTGCATAAGCATTTCTAGGTATATTAATTTAAATATGTCACCTGAATCTAGGTCATAACTTTTCTGTATATCAATTATTAGTGGTATCCCAGAATTCTCTGGACTCGTATTTTTCTTCTAATATTCCAGCAATTCTGAAAATTGCACATAAACCACACCCAGTGAAAGGAAATTGTAAGAGAAGAATATTAGGGCTAGTGGCAACATTCCCTGCTCCCACACCTCTCCAAAGGGCAGATGTACTATATTTTGGGTCAGCTTCATACAGAAACAAGGAAATTCATTGCCTTTTGTGCTGTGGTCAAACACAGCAGAAGTGGTGTATTTTGGCTCTTGGCAGCAGCTCTATGGTTTACATCTTTTCCATTCCATTTAGGATAACATAGGGTGGTTGTTATGGCTAAGTTCTCACAACGACTGTTGCTCTGCACTAGTCTGGATGAAATCTCTTTTGGATATACATAAGTTGGCTTACTTTTCCAACAATACTAGTGAAGATCCTAATCTCAAAATAATTGATTATGGAATTATCAGCTGTTGATTGGGACCTTTCCCTTGTTATTATGTATGTTGGTTATTTCAAATACTTGCTACAATACTAAACTAAAAAATTAAAATTAAAAGTTCCATTATGTGTATGATGTGAAGAAGGTGATAGATCCTTTTAAAAATTAATTTTAGTGAATAATTTTTTACGGAATAGAAACAGTATAAATTTAAACAAAAGAAAAGTAAAAGAAGTAAAAGAAAAATGATGTAAATAAGACAGAAATAAAAGGAAAGATAGAAAAGAAAGATATAAGATGAAATGGATTCCAATCTTTCCAGCAGTTATACTGTAAATGCATTTATATTTTATTTCCTCTCTTTAAGGTTACATTGTGAAAAAAAAGAGAGAGATCCGGAATACGATATGCCTGAAAAAACAGGGGCAGATTGTTACAGTCCCTTCCTATATATGAAGGTTGATGGAAATATCTAATTATACCTACCAATATCAATATCCTTCAGTAATATTCTATCGGAGGCTTGCAAGGCAGAGCCAGAGAAAAATGCAGCCTGGAAGTAAATTTCTTACTTGCACTGTTCACCCTTTAAGTGGTACAAGTAGCCAGGCTTGGCCTGGTTTGTAGCTCAAATTCAAAAGGAATATCTGATTCTCAGCACTGTGCTTCAAGAGGACTGGACATCTTGCACTTAGGTTTTCTGAGTTATGGCATAAAACATGTTAACCCTGGGAGCCATACCATAATGCTGGAGAAATCAGGCCCTTTCCAATGCCTGATGAAAATGCATAGCCGGCCTTTATTGGGTTCTTCTAAAGAAAAGTACTCTTTTTCCCCTTAAAAAAAAGACACCTGCAAGAAGCCACCGTATCAATGACTAAATGGCGCAGCATGAGATGCTCATTTCAATGGAGCTGCCATGCTGCTTTATGAGGCCATAACCAGGCTCCCTGGAGAATAAATGGCTTGGTCTTTGGCCTTGTCACTTACCTAGTTGGGAAACAGATCATTGCCTGCTTAAAAGCAAGCTGACACAGAATGCCATGGCAGATCTATTGCTGCTAATAAATCTAAACAAGTAGGGATGTAGGAGCATAAGGCAGATGAGACAGATTGCTGTAGACATGCTGTGAATCTACCCACTGGGGAGAAAAAGAAATGTGTGATCTACTTAGTGGCGCTTGTTTGCCTTGCAATATAAGGTGATAGAATATATAGCCAGTGCATTTTTGGATGTTGGACTAATAAAATTAGCGATAATATTATTTGTTATTATTACATGTTCCTTTGGGCTCCTCATGAGAGGCCGCAGAACCAGATTTTGACTCCTTTTGGGAAGCCTAGGAGAATGGGGCCGTCTCATCTTGAGGGGGGGAGAGAATATTTCACAGGGTGGGGGCAATGGCAGAGAGAATCTCTTCCTAGGCCTGCCAATTGCAGTTCTTTAACTGATGGTGTTTATAAAACATACTTTCCCTGCCTGACTGGGTGAGATGGGCCAATGGGACAAAAATGGCTTTGTAGGTAGTCTGGCCCAATGATATATAGGGTTTTATAGGTCATAATCAACACTTTAAAGTGAAGCCAGAAACAAACTGGGACCAAATGTGTCCTTTGGATGACTAAAATTGACCATGTGGCTGCATTTTGTAGTAGGTGAAGCTTCTAGATACTTTTCAAGGGTAGCTCCACGTATAGCATGTTGCAATAGTTCAAACAAGAGATGATCAGGGCATGAGGGACCAGTAAGAGGCCTTCATATTCAGGAAAGGGCCTTATTTGTCTTATGCATTGATAAACAATGACAGGTAACATAGATATGTTGATGCATGTCCCTCCAGCCATCTCACAAAATACATCAAGAAGATCTGATATCAATTTAAAACCAATTTCAGGAAAAAATAATTTTCAGTTGAGGATGCCATTTGGCTGAAAAAATCAAGGAATAAATCAAGGAATACTGTGGATTCTCTGTGGAGAAGTTGCATAAAGCAAAGGGGATAAGGGCATAACAACAACCACCCAATATGATTCTGGGGACAGCTTCTTGCAAAATAGGAACATACCTTCCATTCACCGCTCCCGCGAGATTGACCATCATCAGTGAGGTTAAATACAGGCAGAGTGCCTGTTACCACCAAACCCAGGCCCTAAAAAAGTAGCAAGAACAACAACAAAAGTAAAATATGGTATTATCTATAAGATCCTAACTGGTCAATTCAGAATTATAACAGCATTTCTAACTCATAGTATTGAAGGGTGGACTTTGATCTGGAAGAAAATGGGGACAAGAAACCATCTCAACATTAACAGGTTTGGGAATCTGAAGGGATATGGAACGCTAAATATATTTATCAATTTGAACCATATTACAATGTATGAATCACACAAGCAAACGAAACTAGAAAAAAACTGGTTGTGATATTTCATAAAGCTGTTTTCCTTACCAAAGCATCCTGATAGACATTGGTCCACTGAACCTGCTTTGCTTTGTTTCCAGCCAAGACCATGGGCCTTCCCAGGACATTGAGATATTCCTGCAGGAAGAAGAAGGAGACTAAAACTAACAACACATAACATGCATTCATCCAGAAACATGAAATATAGCAATATGTGTATATCATAGCATCATTTGTACAGTAAGCTCACACCAGCGTATCTTTGAGGATTTATTCGTCTGACAATTTTTAGCAGCTTTCAGATTGAGAAACAGCAAATTCCTCAAATGCCCAAAGCCATTTTTCTTCCAGCTGAAGCAATCCAGATGTGCTGAACTACAACTTGAATACACTTTTATCAGCTGGGAAATATAATTATTGCAGTCTAGCAGACACTGGAGACCCATGTTGAAGAAGATTGCCTAAGCAATCCATTTTGTTAAAATGTTTATTCAGTCAATCTAACAGTTCCACCTTTAACTCATGGCTCAATTTAATCTAGTTATCACTAAACTTGGAAACCTGGCCTGTTTCAGCTCATCTCTAGCACAGTCTATAAACAGGCAGTTTCACATGTTTCTTCTACTGCATTAGATCCAAACCAAGTTGTAACTGCACTGAAACTGCTTTGACTTCATAAAACTTGTGCCAATTATATAAGGTCTGCCTCTAAGTTTTATCATTGTGATTTATATGGATTATGCTTTTTGTCTTGGGTTTAAAAATGTAGCTACAGGGCTCCATCAGAAGTATTTTAAAACTAACGACTTATAGTATTTACCCACTTTGATTACCTTTAAACCTAAGTTGAAACATTAATTTTAGAAGCTGAACCCCATTTAAGGTATTTTTAAATGTGATATGATATAGTTTTATTATTGTCTAACTGCTGTAGGCTGGCCTTGCTGGGGAGGACACAGGTACAAATTTGAAAAACAAACAAAAAGATAGATAAAATATTTCAATTCACATATTAGATGAATAAGCATTCATATAAAAACCTGTTTGAAAGGTATGCTATCAAAACCTATTTTTTTCCATAAAGGGGAAAAATCAGAACATTGGTCTCTGTGGAGAAAAAATATGGGTTTTTCTATTGAATATAAAAGCTGGTGAGAGATATGGAATATAGAATTGTTAATATCAGCAAAACTTTAAAAATGCAATATACATAGTGTTATATATAGATGAGGTTGAATTTTATTAATTCATCTATTTACAACTAAGAGGCTGATGAATTATGTCTTTGATAGAATAGAATAGAATAGAATAGAATAGAATAGAATAGAATAGAATAGGAATTATTTATTGGCCAAGTGTCATTGGACACACAAGGAATTTGTTTTGGTGCATATGCTCTCCGTGTTCATACAAAGAAAAGATACATACATCAAGAGTCATAGGTATAACAGTTTGAGCTTTCTGAGTTGGCGCAGGAAGAACATTCTCTGAAGACGTTTTTGATGTTAGATGTCCTTTTTAAATCTTGAGATATGATAGAACCTAGAAACTTGAAGGTCTCTACTGTTGATACTGTGTTGTCTAGTATTATAAGAAGTGGTAGTATAGGAGGGTTTCTCCTAAAATCTACCACCATTTCTATGCTTTTGAGTGTATTTAGTTCAAGATTGTTCTGGTTGCACCACAACCTCCCGTCTGTATGCAGATTCATCATTGTCTCGAATGAGACCAATCACTGTTGTATCATCTGTAAAGGCACACATGTAAAGGCACACTTGATTTGGGAGGAAGGATATGGTAGTTGTACAATTGTCAATCAACCAGGACAAAATAATGGGTCCTTAGTCACCTATTCAGTAAACAAATGCAAAAATACAAAGTATAGTTATGTATTTGTTTGTTAAATTTATTTACTGCCTGTCTCACTGTGGGGCTACTATAGATGCCTTACAATAATAAAAGGGAAAAAATGAAAGGAGTGTAAACAGAACAGAACAGAAATAAAATAGCAGCAGCAGCAGCAACAACAACAAAAATAATACCACCATACTATATTCACTCCTCTAGTAACCTATAGACCCTTCAGGTTTCCTACCTTTCAAGAAAACTCTAAGAGAAGCAAAGGCATCTTGAGGAAACCCCTCCCACTGGGCTTTTTTCAGCTCTTGAAATGTGGACTTACAGGAAGCCTTGAGGTTCTTAAGAGGGATGCATAATAAAAAAGAAGAGGAGAAAAAATAGGTTGAAAAGCATCAGCAAGATGAAAATAAGATAGAAAACAAAAAGAATTGTTGTTGTCATAGGGAGAAGTTTTTTAAAAGAAACACAAAGCAGACGTCAATGCAATATTACAATTTACTCTACAAGGTATCACATTTGAATGCATATTTCTGCACTGCACTGTTATCCATATACTTGGTCCAAAGCCCCGTAGATTCAATTTGGAAACGTATCCAAGTTAAATCATTAATGATTTAACATTTAACTAATTTGTCAGATTTGCGGGATTCTACAAAAGTGTTTATGCCATGTCAAATTGATTGTAACTTGCAAATGTTTTTGCTGCAAAATGTTTTTTGAGATGCCATGGGACTATTTTTTTGAGGGAAAGAAACCCCATGCATTTCTTGATTATAATACTTACCTTGTAAGTATTTTTAGTACTCTATAGTAAGTCCCATTGCATTCAGTTAGATTTATTCCAAATACATATAGGAATAAAAATCAGATCAGCCCTGTGAACTTGAAAGAAAGAAACCAAAGATATTTGTGAAGCCCAATTAGGTTAACTTTCTTTTTCCACTATCATCCTTCCCCTTTCCTCTGCACTGATTTTTCCCTCTCTTATTGGTTTCAGCAGAAGAAAATCATGTTAGCTTAAGAAAAAGATTACTTTTCTCTTGTTTTAACGCTGAGTCCAGGTAGTAGAGAGGGACTTGAATTAGGCAATTACAAACCTTCTGCTACCATACATATTCTGGTTTTGCCCCCCCCCCATACTGTTAGAGCTTTAATGGGATTTGATCTCCTTTTCCTCAGTGGCTCTCCCTGAGGAAAAAGAAGTCTCTGGAATCCAGAATTATTGTCTCTTTAAAGTACAGCAAAATTGATTTTGCTTTCAAAAAACCTTCTGTCTAAATGCCCCTCACCCACCTGACAGCTACTCTGCAGGTATATTTATGTCTACAAATTTAACATCTTATTCTCCCGCTGAGGCAAATCATACCTATTTAACTAAAGCACATCACGTAGCCATTAAAGCTACAAAATCTCTCTCAGGAGAAAAATGTTTCAATCTTCCTTGGAACATGAATGGTTTGTCTTGCACTAACTAACATGGTGCATCTATATTGTAAGGGTTAATTGCTTGTGAGATGTGATCTGGGGCAAATTGTATCTAACATCACCATGTTAGTTAGTGAAATACAATTTGCCCCAGATCACATCTCACAAGTAATTAACCCTTACAACGTAGAAACACCTATGACTTGAATTTCAAAATTAATACTCTGATCCGTAGGAAATCGTGGGCCAGAAAGAGAAGCCTGCTAAATATTTTTGCATTATTCTGTAAAGTAGTTGAATGAAAACCACTCCATTCCTGCTGCTAAACAAGCTTTTGAGTAAGTTGCTAACATCTGCACTTTCAGTAAACAATTATACAACTTCATCTAAAGTTTTTATGGAAGTACCGTAGAAAACTCATAACAATTACCACTGCAACTCAATGTCACATATCCATCACCTTCCTTAGCTGGCTGATCATGTTACACAGCAAATTTACCAGAGAACCCTTATATGTTATAACTGATCTTATTATTTATTTATTAAATTTATATGTCTCCCATTTGCCCAATAAATCAATTGTTATTATTGTTCCCTTATAAGAATGAGAGTATTATAGATATATAATCAGAATATATACAGTATGTTTAACACCTGATTGAGGCAGGCATCTGCAGGATTTCATCAAAATTACAAAAGCAACATCTCCTTGAAAGTTTTGCCCTTTTGTACTTGTGTGAGATGTTCTCAAAACACTACAACAGGAGTGAAGGTGACAAAACAACAGTGGTATTGTCACTCCCCATCCTCACTTTCATTATGCCTCTAATTCTGGTTGGTGGTATTGCTAGAGCATGGGGTAGAGGAGAATTAACACAGTCACATTCAACCTGTTCTTCTCTCCAAAACGACAAAACCAGATCTGAAGTCTAATGGAAAAGGATCTTTAAACAACCAATAACCAGAACATGAGTTATTCCAGAGCTATCTACATGATCTAGATTCAGGTTACATTTCAGCAGTCTCCATGGTTTCTTTCAAAGTGGATAGCACTCTGTCAAAAAAAGAACCGACATCTTCCTTCCAATCATTTATAATTGCCTTTGAAATAAAGGCAGCAAAAAGCTTTTCAATCGTTTCTTATTTCTGTTCAAGAAAGGACAGGCTTGGATACATGCTGTTAGGTGCTTATGATAACACTGTATTATGATAAACGCAGGAATACGTTTATGTGCTCTGTTTTCAGGTCTTCAACTAATATGCTTCAGTCTCTGGCAATTTCTGAAGAGATTCCTTCTTGGTTGTGACTGTAGCAATTCATGAAGAGATTCCAGACTCCCCTCCCCCCAACACCTCAAAGAGAAAAAGGAAATTAAAGCTAGCTGCAGGATTTCCCAAACCCATATTCAAATTCATAGACAGGTGCACCACTGTTTGCTGAATTAAATATTGTTATTTTATACATAGTATGTTTAGGAAATAGTTAAAGAGTACTTAATAAGATAAATACTGCATATGCAAATCCATTCCAATTTGGATCAAGACACTAATAAATTATTTGGGATCATGTGACATAATCTAATAACTTCAGCATGGCAAACTATTATGAAATAGTTAGTCACTGTTGTGATGCATCTTCTTGTCATTTTGTAAAATTAGTTTGAACCCAAACTAATTATATTTCTGTCCCTCTTCTCAAGAAAATGAAATTCATCTCCTCTGCATGGGTTTTTGACTTTTCTACTAATTGTTTGGAAAGTTTTTTTATCAAGACTGTATCCAGGAAATGAAGTTCTATGAGTCATCCTGTCCAATAACATTAGATCAGAAGTCACACTCAAATGCATTTAGAAGTGACCTCCAGCTGATACCTTTTGATGCGATTTAATGTTGCTATGTATCCCTGTTTCCCCAGGCAATGAGAATTCCAGAAACCACGTGTTCATTATTTCTTTCAGATGAAGGAGTATGGGAGAGTTAATATTTATTTTATTTATTGTTATAAAGAAGGACATAACTGTAGCAAATAGTTTACTCCAATTAAATTGCAACCCATGAAATCTTCGTCTCTGTAAGACTTATTCCTGAGTAGACATGCTAAAAGTCCATAGATCTCCAGTGTGGTTAGCTCAAAAGTTTCATTTCTTTTTTTCCATCTGTATTTAAAATGCAAAGTGATACTTTAGTATTTCGTTGCCATTCCTCTCTAGCTGAGTGGATATCTCATTTTAAAAGCTGTTCTTAGCTCATTTTAGACAATCAATCTATCAACTTAACCAAAGGTGAGAAAGATTACTGTTCTAATAGTTGCTGTAAAGGCACATGTCTAGCAAGAAATAATGTTCTGTGTGTATGTATTGCACGTATTTACAAAAAGTGGGAAATAATGATTTTAGGAGGAAATTGTTCAAGTAAGGACAACTTTGTTCTTCTGACTGGAGCATCAAGTAGCTTGTCTCCAGTCTCTCCAGCAATAAGATCTAATATTAATCCTGCAAAAATTCTGGCTGTATGCAAAACACATATCTTCTTTTGCTTATGACGTTTCATGAAGTGGCAAGCCATACAGCCCACAAAATTCACAGTATGAGACTCTTAAATCTGAATATTTATTTATTTATTTTCTTGTAGTCCGAGATCGTGTACGATCAAAAATGGAAAGAGACATTTTGGCTGAAGTGAATCATCCTTTCATTGTAAAACTTCATTATGGTAAGTTTTCTCTAATGTAGAATTCATATGGCTCTATGGGCATTTTCAACTGGATACATCATGCTGTACTGTTCAGAATCATAAACCCAGGGCTTTTTTTCTGCCGGAACGCAGCGGTACTGCGTTCCGGCACCTTTTTCGAGTCCGCGTCACGTGA
>JAOYMU010000098.1:90479387-90490775 GCA_025802295.1 Psammodynastes pulverulentus
AAAACAAGGACAAACAGGCTGAAAAACAGCTTCTATCCCAGGACAGTAACTCTGTTGAATTCGACTGTATAGTGCAACATTAATGCAGTATCAGGGGTTTTCAATTCAATGTATAGAATGTGAAGGATGTGTGTTTGTGTTTGTATTTTATTGTATTTATAGTCATAATGTACACTGAAAAAGGTATGACAATAAAGTGAACTAACTAAAAAGGGTTTGAGCTATTTTGCATGCCTGTAGCAGCTCTGAAGGGTTTGGAGAAAGCCTGAAATTTAAGGGATAGAACTCAAAGAAACTTTGGTTGTTGATACAAAGAAAGGCTTCTGATCCCTCCCCCCAAAAATTATGGAGGGTGTGGTTTGAGAAGAAGCCCTTCCCAGTCCAGTGAGAGTGGCTGGGTGGGCTGGTTATGATATTGTTCTGGGAATCTGGCTGGGCCCAGAAAGTGTGTGTGGAGGGATGTTCCTCTCCCAGAAATATCCCAGCTGGATTTTGGGTGTGGCATCAACTGAGATCTCAGGACAGTAGTGTGGCAATTGTCATCCGAGAATCTCTTAAAGGTTTTTAATGGGTGCTGCTCCACAGGTTTCTGGATGTAAGATCCTGTTCATTAAGTTGTGGTCTTGGGGTTGAGATTGTTGCTATTGTACTAGCTTCTTTGCTGCATAACAACTTCCCTGCCTGAGCTACGTGACTCTTTCTGGATTGCTGGATGTTGGCCTTTCTGGGTAAAGCAGACAGAAAACATTGCTAGATAAACTTTATTGTAAGGCTACAATAATAGACTCTTGAAAGTACAGGCTTTCTGCCCTCCACTTTTAACCAGTTACTCCATTGGGCTAAAGTCTTTCCTTGTTTCTTTCTGTGACCATTAAGTGACTGCAGGCTCCTGCCCCTCTTATCTGATTGTTTCCTAGGCAGTACATCTTCTCCTATTTCTTCAATAGGAGCGATGGTGGCATAGTGTTTATGATGCAATATTGCAGGCAAACTCTGCTCACAGACTGGAGTTCAATTCTGACTGGCCCAAGGTTGACTCAGCCTTCCATCCTTTTGAGGTCGTAAAGTGAGGACCCAGATTATGGGTAATATGCTGACTCTATAAACTGCTTAGAGAGTGATGTAAAGCACTATGAAGCAGTATATAAGTTTAAGTGCTGTTGCTATTGCCATGCATTCCATTACACTGATGGAGTTCCCCAGACTTACAGTCTTAGGGGATTTCAATCTACCTTCGCTGGGAATGGATTTGGAGTTAGCTCAGGAGTTCTTGGCTGCTATGACAGCCATGGCAGAGTCTTGCCCTGTTATCTGGGAATAGTTTGAACCAGGGCTTTTCTTCTCTGAAGAAAGGTGCCGGAACGCACCCCCGTCATCATGCTAAAAAAACCCGGAAATAATAGCGCGGGATTGGTCGAGACGGACCATGTGACGCGGACTCGGAAAAGGTGCCGGAACGCAGTACCGCTGAGTTCCGGCAGAAAAAAAGCCCTGGTTTGAACTTATTGGCCCTGAGGAAGTGGATAGGCTTCTAATGACTATGAGCCTGGCCATCTGCTCTCTGGATCCATGCAGCTTCCGGTTAACAAAAACTGCCAGAAAGATATCATGTGGGTGGGCTCTAGCAATGACAAATTCTTCCATGAGTAAGGGAGTTTTTCTCCATCCCTTAAAGAGGTCCTGGTCTGTCCCTTCCTCCAAAAACCATTGCCGGATTCCTCCATAGTGGAAATTTTTGTCCAGTATGTAACCTCCCCTTTTTTGGGGAGAAAGCAATTGACAAGCTGGTTGCACAGCAGCTTCAGATGACTCGGGATGAAGCAGATTATATTCAGTTAGGCCTGGATATGTGACAGAAATGGCATTTGTTGCACTTTTGAAAGACCTCTGGTGGGAGTGGGGTAAAGGTTGTGCATCCATCCTTACTTTGCTTGACCCCTCAATGGCCTTCAATACCATCCACTACGGTATCCTTCTGGATCAGCTCCATGGATTGGGGGTGGATGGTACTGTATTGTGCTGGCTCTCTTCTTTTCTCTGGGTCCATTTTCAGATGGTGATACTTGGAGAGGAGAGATTTCTACCCTCAGTCCTTATTCTGTAGGATTTTATAGGATTCGATCCTCCCCCTTTTCCTATGAACATCTCCATGAAACCATTGGTTGAAATAATCTGTTCTGTACAATCTGCCCCTGCCAATTTAAGTAATGTTGTTGATGTTCTATCCTAGTACCTGGAGGCTCTGGAGACCTGGATGTGGATAACAGGCTTTAGCTGAATCCTGTCAAGAGTGAGTGACCTTGGGTTTATGCCATTTTTGGACTGAATGGGGTTGAACTGCCCCAAACAGACCCGGTGTGCAACTTGGAGTGTGTGTGGGGGTCCTCCTACATTCACAACTCCTGCTTAAGCAGCAGATGGATGTGGGTGGCCAGAAGGACTTTTGCACAGCTTTATGTTATGTGCCAGTCTGCCCATTCCTGGAACAAAAGATCTGCTCACAGTCATACATACCTTAGTTACCTCCTGAATGGACTGCTCTAATGCAGTCTGCATAGGGCTACACTTGAAGAGTTTCTGTGCAAAATGTAGTGAGCAGGCAGTTATGTGTGCCGCTTCATAGTGTTTTAAAGTCCTCTATAAACAGTTTACAGGGTTAGCATATTGCCCCCAACAGTCTGGGTCCTCATTTTACCCACCTTGGAAGGATGGAAGGCTGAGTCAACCTTGAGCCAATCAGGATCCAAATCCTGGAATGAGCAGTGACTTATCCTGCAGTACATACATGTTACACCTCTGCTCCCTGAGCTCTCCAGTTGCCAGTTTTCCTTTGGGTTCAATTCTGATTTTGACCTTTAAAGCCCTTCATGGTTTATTTGAGGGACTACCTCCACCCAATTACATTTGCCCATACCATCAAGGCTGGCAGAAGAGGTATGCTGCCAGTCCCATCTGTGAAAAAATTTCAACTGGCAGGGCCCCAGAGGTGGGTCTTTTCTGCCATGGAACCCACCTTGTGGAACATCATATTGCCCCCAGCCCCCTTCCCCCAAGGTGAATTTGGTTCCATCCTTGACATCTTTCCAAAGGTCCCTTAAAACACAGTGTGTCAGCAGGTCTGGAGATCTCAAGGCCACCATAAGTTGACAAAATGATTGCATTGTTTTTAACATCAATTCACCATAGTTAATTAAAAAAAATATTGCTGATGCTTTTTTAATGTTGTTTTAAAAATGTTGATATTATTTTTATTGTTTTTTTTGTAAGCTAGCTACAGCCGCTTTATTGTGAGGGGGTGGCTATATAAATGTCAAAAATAGAGAAACAAATAAATGGAATACTTTATCCTTCTTTCTTTTTGCTATCCAGCCAGGACTTCCTGCTCAACATGTCTGTCCCCTTCCTATTTTTGCAGGCTACTAGTGCTTGTTTGAACAAGAAATGTAGTCTCTCAGGTGAGAGAAAAAGCAGATAGAATAAGGAGCACCAATCATCTCTTGGTGCTCCTTGTACAAACAGGCCTTTTTAGACACAGGCAAAACGAAGTGTTGAAAAAGAGGCTGTTTACCTTCCATTTGCAAGGCAAAGGCACTATAATTTCCTTTCTGCGTCTGTGTATGTACTATGTCTGTAGGAGGCCGGTCCTCTTCCCCCAATTATACAAAAGCTTCAAAATAGATAGAGGAAAATTAAATCCAAAGCACTCTGCACTTGCCCAGACATAATTAGCATTGCCAAACCAGCGTCTTTACCTGGGCTAATCCTAACGGATTCAATCACACTTAAACTTGCTGTGTGGCTAAATTGATGATTGCAGCTTTCACTGAAATGCAATCTGTCACCATGAGAGGTATTTCTCTCTCTCTCTCTCTGTCCTTCTATAGCTCCATCTTAGAAAAGCGTTTGTTTTTCTGTTTTTCTCTTCCTGCCACCGCCTAAGGTGAAAGCCCCAATCCGAGCTGCCTGCAAAATAAGACAAAATTTACAATTGCAACTTTCTTGGGAAGGGCGGAGGATTCCTGCCTCTTTTATCCGTATCTAAGGTTATCATCTCTCCATCTCTCCTGCCTTGGCTCCTTCTTTTCTCCCGAGACACAACGGGAGGAGGAGGGAGGGGAAGAAGTCGAAGCAGATGAGAGCTGCAGCTCGGATGCCCCTGTCTGTGTTATTGTATCCATTTTCCAATGGCAATGATGTGTGAAATGAAAATTGGACAGAGCTGGCTGCTCACAGACCTGGAATTTCATACAGACTAGTGGAGGGAAGGAGGGAGCAGAGAGACAGGGAGATGTCAGGAGCAGGGGGGGGGGGAGAGTCTTCTGGATGGCTGCACGCACCCATGGCCTGAGTAAGCCCTACTTCAGTTTAATAGACCCTTGGAGTGGAAGTACCGGGCTCATTTACATTTCATTACTCCAAATGCTCTGCTAGCTCAAGATATTTGAGAGCATTTACAGAAGCAGAAAAGTTGAAGAGAAACCCAGAAGGGTTATGGATTCCCTCCCTTCTCTAATAATGCCTTTTGCTACATTCTAGCAGCCATTTTATAAACATCTCCTTATAGGAAATGCTGCCCGGCGTGACACAGATTTTCTCTCATGTGTGATCTGCTCCCTGCCATTTTTACTGCCACAATGGCTTTTCTTTCTATAAAGACTGGGGTAGAACATGGTGTGTATGTGCCACCATTTGTCATTGCAATAATGTTCTGCAGAAATAGGTTATAATAGAATAACAGAATAAATAGCAGAATAACAGAGTTGGAAGTGACTTTGGCGGTCTTCTAGTTCAACCCCCTGCACAAGCAGGAGACCTATACCATTGCAGACAAGTGGCTGTCCATTCTCTTCTTAAAAGACTCCAGTAATGGAGTACCCACAACTTCGGAAGGCAAGCCGTTCCACTGGTTAATCGTTCTCACTGTTAGGAAATTTCTCCTTAGTTCTGGGTTGCTTAGATGAGAAGCAAAACGTCTTCAAAGAAAAACCAGAAAGTCTAGTTGCATCTTGAAGAAGCACCTTTCGGCCAATTTCTACATATGTTTTAATCTCCAGACCCCTAGTCAACTTTGTTGCTCTTTTCTGCACTCTTTCCAGAGTCTCTACATCTTTTTTATAATATGGTGACCAAAACTGGTTAGAGTATTCTAAGTGTTCTTCCCACTTTTTCTCTTCTCTCTTACCAAACCCACAAAAGAAATAAAATGGAAGAGATATTCTGACCAGAATCTCTTGGTTGTTCCTGATAATGATCTGCAAAAGTATGACTAAATATTCTTTTACTAGTCTGCAAAATAAGAAATTGTAATTTAAGAAATTACAATATCCTCATTTCATTTTATCCCCTTTATATGAGAGAACTAGGTAATCAAATCAGGAAAGTTCATGTGATGTCTAATATTGGTATGTTAAATAAAGTGAGATAACCTAGGATATATAGCAACTTTAAAGTTGTCTTACCATCATGGAGTTTTAGACCTACTAAAACTTGGTTTTGGAGAAAATATGGAGGTATGCCTGCTTGCTTTGCTCACCTGGTTTTAAAGGAGAGATGAAGCTGGATTTACTAGCATAGTACTTGATGATATTGTGGAACATTAAGTTAGGATTTCTGATTAAATGTAACATCCAAAGATGACCGAGGACTACTGATGATATCACACGGTTTATTTACTACTATGCTTAGTTACCATATTAAAAAAAATGAGTGAAACTCACAGGAGACGAACTTGAACCAAAATTCTAGTGCATGTCTGATATTCAGAAACACAAACAATAAAATGATGGAGATACTATCTCCACAGTTCAAAGACCATGTAACAGGAGAAATTGTCCATGAGATCTTGTTCAATTATTTTCTTTGGAACTTTGGTATTCATAGAAAAGGTGTCAAAAGAAGGTAGATGGGATGCAAAGTCAAAGAACCTACAAAAGAACTGGGACCTTATTGCAAAATTGCGTCTTCCATCATGCCTTTTTTTAATCTCCCTCCCATGGATATTATTGTTTGACATATTGTTTTAAAGATCCATTCAGACAATTGTTTGCTTGCCTGGCAAATAAGTGCATGTGTATTATTCATTTGAGGTAGAGGATCCAGACCCACAAGCAGTATTTTATTATGAAGTGAATATTCCATTTTTCTAGTAATCAAACTTCAGTACCGTGTATTGTTGCTGGGAAAATGCAACCTAACTTCCTCAAACTAGTACTTTTAATTCCAATGCAATTCCAAAGGAAATTGCCACAAAGAGGAACTCTACATTACTTCAAATGTATAGAAGAGCTATAACATTTAAAAAAAAAATCTGAATTAAGCATGGGGACCTAATATAATTCAAGATCTCAATTTGTGTGGGTAGCTTTATTTTTTCCATGCCTATAGTTTAAACTGCCCAAAAAGTGTTTCATTAAAGAATACATTTGAATCATTTTTGGAAATAAAATTCTCAAGCAGTCCTCCTCCCAATCTAGATCAGGGCTATAATGAGAAATAATATGTTAAACCACCACAGTTCCCTTGCTCCTGGGACTTCTTCTGGTTTGGGTCATCTACATCTTTTGCTAATATCTATTTGATGTAATCTAATTCTTCTGCAATACATGAGCTCCATTTAGAGACCTTTCCCCTTTCTGTTCTCTCCCTTTTAAATCTATCTCCAGTATCTCAGCACACCTCACGATTTGCTGATTGAAGAGAGAAAATAGAATAGCATATCACATAGATAGTCCATGTGCCCTGAGTATGGATAGGCTTTCAAATGATGTTATATTACTACCATTAGGGGGGCAGCTGTTTCTCATCTCGATAAAGCCTGAAACTGTATGTTGCTTGACTTAAGTATTTGGAAAAAAAAGTTAGTGTTAAATCTAGGCATGTCTCGGCTCCCATCTATACAATGCCAGAGAAAGGTATTTCCTGGAAGACTGAGGTAAGAGCCCCTGATTTTTTTTCTCCAAGGAAGATTAAAGTATAATGATAATAAATAAACTCACTTAAATTTTGAGCTGGCCCATTGCTCTGAATTTTGTTGCTAAGTTGTTTTATTCTTTCTCAAACAGGCAGCTTAGTTAACTCCCCACTATGCTCTCCTACTTACCAAGGCCTTCTTCGGACATCATACAGGTCAATCTTATTGGGGGCTCTCCATGGGGAGGCTGCAATGAGAAGAAGCAGTGAAAACTATAATGATTTTTGAGGTACCAAATGTGTTGATATGAGGGGACTTGAGGCGAGAAAGGGAGAGAGAGCAAAGCTGACACGGAAATATTTCTCTGCCAGGAATGGTATTAAGCAACACTGGAATATGTGGAACTGGGAGGAAAAGCAGCTGTAACTTTGTGTTATTCAAATACCTATTATTGTCACAATGCACTGGCCCTGAAAGAAATGTGCCTAAAGCCCATATTAATCTGAAGTGTTTGAAGGGTTGGATTTTTTCCCACACTTCAAACACTGTTCTTTGTTTTGGAACATGTGAATTAGAAAGCAGTTAACATTTCAGCCAAACACATCCCTTTTGCTTCTCCCTCCTTTGAAAATACACATTTTGCTATTTTGATAAATAATTACAAGGTGTATACGGTAATGGAGGGCATATGTTTACATCAAACTTGGCTTCCCAGTTTAACCAGCTGTTTGGACCTCGGGACTTTTGACAGAACCTTTCTATTCCTGCCTCAGAATTCTTTGAAGAGTCATATGAATGATATGTTTATTGCCATTTATATTTTTTTATACCTCTCAAGAATTCAGAATAGCATTTTCAGGCAGAGAAAATATGACTTTATCAAAGCCAGTAGGTCTGGGAAAACAGTCAGCAGCCTCAGAACTTCACATAGGTTTGCAATCCAAATTTTTATGGCCAGCAGAATACCTGAGGCTGTGCTACTGAAAAGTGGTGGCGTGAATACTGAAAACGAATGGTGTGATTTCTCACCATTCTAAGGTTGATACTGTAGGGCAATTCTTACAGAAGGATTAGTGTGGTATTTCAAAAGGCTTCACATTCATAGCTTAGAATTGCTGGGAATTGGGCACCATTCAAATTAATTGATTAATTAATTAATTAATTAAACAAATAAATATGAACCTCAATGTCCTACTTCTCTCTAAATCAAGGCAGGGAAAGTTAGAAAACAAAAACCACCGGGTCTTTTGCAAAGAACTTTATTGCTAGTACAGTAAAATCCAGGCTCTTGCAAGCCCACTACTGGACTTCTCCAGACCATCCTGCACTTACTGAAATTAAGGTAGAGTTGCTTTGGACCTCTTTCTCATGCTACCTGCTCCCCTGGGGTGAAGTGATTCTTGAGTGGTGGGCCGACTTCATCTCCCTTTTTCCTGGGTGCTGCTAGAACTTCAACTTCTCAAATCCATGATATTCCCCATCATCTCTTGGTCCAGCATGGACCTTGGTCCTGGCCAGTAATGTCAAATGCTTCCAAAAGAACCATGGGCAATGTCCTGACTGTCAGATTTAAAGTAGCTTAAGCTACTTTATTTGCATAACATCCCTAATGTGGTCTAGGTCACTGTGGAAATTAAAATAGTAGTTGGCCAACTGTACACAAATCTCAGATATTTTGCAAATAAAAGGATACAAGCCTTGATGATTCCCTAAAAGTTGCCCATGGATGTCATAAGGTAAAGATTCCCATGCACATATGTGCTAGTCATTCCTGACTCTAGGGGGCAGTGCTCATCTCCATTTCTAAGCCGAAGAGTCAGCACTGTCCGAAGACGTCTCTGTGGTCATATGGCCGGTATGACTAAACACAGAAGGCACACAGAACGCTCTTACCTCCCCATCAAAGGTGGTCCCAATTTTTCTACTTGCATTTTTATGTGTTTCGAACTGCTAGGTTGGCAGAAGCTGGGACAAGTAATGGGAGCTCACCCGGTTACGTGGCACTAGGGATTCGAACTGCTGAACTGCCGACCTTTCGATCGACAAGCTCAGTGTCTTAGCCACTGAGCCACCGTGTCCCCCTATGGATGTCATAAGTTACCTCAAATGTTGGGTGATTGACAGAGCAGAAGAGGATCAATCAACCTCCTTCTCTGAAAACACAACCATGTGAAGAGAATACAAAAGATGACCTTGATGGAAATATGCAGAAACTGTTAGCTAGGCAAAAGGGGCTGAAGCATTTTTTAAAAATGAGATAACATTAGGAAATGGCTCAGGCAGGTGCCTCTCTAATCCACTGAAGTGTAAGAAAAAGGAGGAGATGAGTACAATCGTACTTGAAAGATTTTGATACTGTTGCCAGTCTCAATAAAAGTACATTTAACCTTCCTGTGGGCTTGATTTCAAGGTCTGATCTACTTAGTGGGGTTGATATCTGGCCGTACCTTGATACCCGGAATCAAAAGGAAGAGCAGAAAAATAAAGAAGGCAGAGACTTCATTATTCTCCAGCAAAGCAGCTTTTATCCATCCCAGTAGGAGGAACAGTAACAATGAACCTTCCCTAACAATGATTGGCTTAGGATGACTAGGGAAGTAGTGCACTTTACTTCTTCTAACGTGGAAGCCATGACTGTGGTGCTACTCCCACTGTAACAGCTTGGAGTTCAAAACCCAGCTACTTAAACGCAACCCCACTGTTCAAATTATATTTTCACTCTGTGAGTTGAGAATGGTACAAACCTGGATAGAAGCGGGTTACCCCTGTAGCACTGCCGAAGACTTGCCACAGCAGAGACGGGTCTTCTTTTCGGTTTTCCACAAACACATCCTCTAAGGCTTCTGTCCAATTCAGTTCATTGAGAATTACAGTGGCTGCAAAAGAGGGGGCAAGTTTAGTGTGCTTAAGGTCTAGAGATCTCTTTGACAAATGTGATTGTTCTCTGCCAAGGAAAGAATGCGAGTTGCTTTTGTGAAAGGATATATGCCCTCCATTAGCAGGATATATTCACTCCATTAGGAGAGCTGTGAAGAGTGACATCAGCTGAAGGATTGTTCCTGGCAATGCCCAGCATCTCCTGTGGAGCTGATTATCATCAATTTGTCACAACAACATAGCTGCATGCAGGCTTATCTCTCTTCAGTGGGACCATTCCTTGACCTCTTGTTTATATTGCTTATTTACAGACTACCTTCTATCAGAGATGGAATAGGAAGCGCCCAATAAGGGTAAAAAAAGAACTGAAACCAACTGAAAGCCAAATAAGAGCATACCCCCAAAGAGGCCCCTCTAAATTAATTAAATTAAATAGAGTTTAAAATTCAGAACAGTCGAAAAAAAACACCAAATCAACTCTGTAAGCTAAACACCTGTATAAAGGTAAATGCTTTTGCCTGCCATCAGAAGGCCAGCCATGAAGGATGCTATCAGTGCTATTATCAAGGTAGTGATTTCATGAAAATACCATGCATAAATGGGTTTATATAATCAAACGTCAACCGGTATGTATTAAGAGCAGTGATAATCAATTGACTATGTCTGAGATGAAGTCCAAAGAGACATGGCTGGTATAAATGATTTAACGCATTAGATTTAATAACTACGTAGCCAAACATTATACAGAGAACCATGTGAGATGCTCTTAGACTAGAATAAGTTGAAATGGAGACCTTTTGCTTGTTGATTCTAAAAAGAAATAACCATAAAATATAAATCTATTTGATAATGTGTACACTAAGGAATTAGTCTTCTGGCATAGTATACTTTGTGATGTGGCTCATATAATGTAATATAATATGATTATAACATAATAATATAACATAAACAGAGAGACTAATAAAAGAGGTTAACTGCAACGTACCTATGAATTATCAAAATTTGAATTAAGCCCTACCACCAAATGTAACAATTTTTAGGGTTGTGCAATCTCCATCTGTGACCTGGAAGAGGATGGGGAAGTACTAGCTGGTACCTCAATCCACATCATCTCCATGCATTGATAGCATCCAATCTGAGAAGGAAATGGCATTATAGTATGGAAGTCTATGTGTGCCTCCTCTTTCCTGGTGCTCTCACACCAATATTTGGTAGTGCAACTTTAAGGCTTAGTAAGATAGTTTGCATCACATTTTAAACATCAACAGGGTAGACCTGATGGATTACATCCCAAAGTTTTAAAGGAGCTGGCAATGATCATCTCAGAACCATATCTTTCAAAAATCCTGGAGCACTGGGGAACTACCATAGGGCTGGAAAAGAACTGATATGGTTCCCATCTTCAAAAAAAGGGGGAAAAAAACAGACCCAGGAAACTACAGACCAGCCTAACATCAATACCTGGGAAGATACTGGAAAAGATAAGGGGGTTGGACTAGATGACTTACAAGGTCCCTTCCAACTCTGCTTATCTGTTATCTGCTAAAGGAAAGGATATTTTTTTTATTGAAACAGTTTTACAAACATATTTTCCAATTCCC
>JAOYMU010000098.1:90490875-90502073 GCA_025802295.1 Psammodynastes pulverulentus
GATATGGCCCTCTACCCCCGCCATATCTGCCCCTCCCACTAATGGTGTTAATATAATTTCCCTCTGGAACATGCACCCCATCTACCCCCACATGCTGCGTGCTCCTCCAGCACTCGCCAGCCCGGGGACCCTCCCTCCTCCATAATCTCCTCCCATATTCCCTCCCCTCTATCCTATTAAAAAATTTCCCTAAAAATTTCCCCAAAGTGCGCTTTCTACAGTTCATTAGTGAATTAAAATTAATACATAAACTAAACTTAAAAATTATAAAACTAAAAACTTAAGACTTAAGCTAAAAAACTAAAAAATCTTCGTGCCTCGTGCCTCCTCTCCTGATAATGACCTGTCATCGAGGGGCACGATAACAAATTAAAATATTTAAAAATTCAAAATTATTTGTCCCTCTTCTTCCCCCTCTATGGGGGACTGTCCAGACCTCCTCCTCTCCTCTTCCTCACCGCCTGAGGAGGGCCTTGGAGGGCTCTTCTCCACCAGTCCAGGCTCCAAGTACAAGGAAGGCCTCAACTCGCCCCGGCTGCTGCTGGAGACCTCTAGGTTTGCAAAGTATTTCATTTTGCCCAAGAGTCTTTTGGCCTTATGAATGTCATCTTACTGGAAGGCCCTGCTCACCTCCTGCACCAAAGCCTCTTGCTTCGTTGCCAGAAGGCGCTCCAGCCCAGCCAGGCTCGCTTTGGAGTCCGCGGCCGCCAACTGCTCATTCAGCTCCAAGACCTCGCCGAGGAAGCCGGGCTCGGCCTCCGCATCACTGCCCACCGCCAACTCGATTCCTCGCAGCTCCAGCAGGTA
Source organism: Psammodynastes pulverulentus (assembly GCA_025802295.1). NCBI lineage: Eukaryota > Metazoa > Chordata > Lepidosauria > Squamata > Psammodynastidae > Psammodynastes > Psammodynastes pulverulentus. The sequence continues at coordinate 90,491,683 of JAOYMU010000098.1, forward strand.
GAGGCCTCGGCCGAGCGGGCCGCGGGGGGTGCCATAAGCCAAGTTGATCAGGGCGGTGTACTGCTCCGAGAAGCCGCACTCGGCCTGCGCTGCTGGCCTGCGCACTCGGCCCTGCGCTGAAGCGGTCCGGGTGCGAGCGCTGCAGGGCCAGGAAACGCTGCCAGAGCCGGGCCTGGTCCAGGGCGAAGCCTCCTTGATCTTCAGCTGCTGGACGCAGGTGTCAGGCTCCTCGGTGCCGCCTGTCCTGCCGCCCAGCACCGGGTGGCGGAGGCGCTGCCGGAACGCGGCGTAGTCGAAGCGGAACGGGGCGCGCGTCTCCTCCTGGTGCCTTTTGGATCCATCTCTAGCCGCCCAGCGGCCGGGAAAAGCTTGATTGGCTAGCAAACTCGCCTGACCTGAACCCCATAGAGAATCTGCAAAGCCCTCCTCCTTGTTGGTCCCTCCTGGAGGCCGGCAGGAGCAAAGCGCTGCCTCCCCGGCTCCTCCCTCTCGCTCTCCGCCCCGACGCGGAAGGAAGAGCCCGGCGCGGCGGCTCCGTTTCTTCTGCCTCTTGCGTGCGTCGTGGTTCTTCGGAGCTAAACCTTATCTGTCTTGATCTCAACACATCTACCACAAATTTGTAATCCTTTCATATTTTTATCACCCGAGGCGGCAGCTCCTTGAGAATTATTTGTCATTTCCTAATAGCTTAAGTTTCTGTTGATAAGAAGCCTGCAAAATATCATTTCTTAATTTTCTTGTAAGAAAATACACAACCACATCTCTTGGCAAATTCCTTTGTTTGGCAAACCAGGAGTTAACTCTATAAATACAATCCATTTGCCATACCAAATCCTTCTTGTCATATCCAATAAGTTGTGCAAGAAATTCTGCAAACAAATCTCTCAAATTTTCTTTAGGGTTTTCTGGCAGGCCTCTAAATCTGACAGCAAATTCCGTCACTTTATATTGAGCTGATAACACATCAGCTACTGTTTCCTCTTGGAGCTGAGCCATCTTTTCTTCCAAGATTTTATGACTTTGATACAAATTCTCACATTTTGCCTCTATTCTATTTATGTGCTCAACCATTGATTCAATAGCTTCTGTTACATCTTGTTTTATGTCCATGTATTTCTTTTGGAAAAAGTCATTCATTTCCTGCATTTCTTTCTTCATCTGATCTTGAAACTTCTGTAACGTAGCAGGTAGAGATCGTAACTCACTTTGTATATCCATATTAGTTTGTACAGCCAATGTTGGTGTCAAAGCAGAAGCAATTTCAGCATTCCTTAAACAAGGAGGTTTTAAATATCTGAGAGCCATTTTTTTTTAAAAAAAAAGAGAGAACAAAGGAAACCGTTCCAGCAAATCACTCCCAAGAAGAGAAAAAAAGAGAAAGGGCTGCTTGTAGCTGCAGTTAGTTAATCCAGAGGAGAAGATTCACAAAATCAAAGTCCAAAAGCAGAAAAAAGAAAAATAAAGTTTCAAAGGGTTTTAGGGTAGTTCCTCTTTAAAAGACCGGCAGGCAATCTCCAATACACAATATCTCGGAATTCACTTTCACTTCCTCTCTCCGCTTTCCGCTATTAAACAGCCAGCGCCATTTTACCAGATCACAGTCAGTTTAAAAAGAGAATATATAGAAAAATAGAGAAAAAAAATCTTGTTAAAGGAAATGAAGGTACAAGGCTTAAATTCTTTTTAAAGTAGGTCTCCTGTCTGGCCTGCCTGCCTTAATTACCTCTCATAATTCAAACAGCAAGCAGGGATGTGCGTGTCTTCTTGGTCTGTAAAACAGACACATTTCTTCTTCCGGAGATGTCAGGTCATAGGGGGATCCCTCTTCAAGACCCCTGGCCAAGTCCCCAGGGGTCCCCAGAGACCTCTACCCCAACTCCGACGCTCAGGCAGGCTTCTTCTCCCAAAGCCTGCATTTCCACCGCTAGGAACAGCTGATTTACTGTTCCTTCGCGGCAAACAGAAGAACGAAACGGACACTCAGGGGGAGCGTCTGCGAAGATCAGCAGAGCCACCGGAAGTCAGGAAAGGATATTTTTGTCTGCGTTTTGAGGACTTGGAGCACTGTTTAAAAATGGTTTGGTCTTATCCCTTTTTAATCCTGGTGATCCCGACTACTGCATCCCTCAACTCAACTCACGGTTCAGAGATAAATAATTATTCATCATGCTGATGGGGGCTGATAGAAGCTAGAATCCAAAACAAGTGAAGAACTCTAGAAATTCTCCTTTCCCCACTTTCACTAGGGGAAAATCTAGAATGGCTTACCCTTTTCATATCAAACTGTTTCTAGTTCCCCAGTCCTTGCCCAGCACTTCCCATTACAGTCAGACATCTTTGACGGCATGACAATTTTATGGCCATCTTAAAGCCTTCCCAAAGAATAAGAATCCATGTACCATGACAGAGATTTGTCCCCTTGGTTCCCCATACAGATGGGAAATATTCTGTCGGTGGCCAGGTTTATCCCCCCCAATATGCCAGTTCAAAAGAGATGCCAAATGAGAGAAATAAGGGACTCTACTGGGGTTATTCCCTTTCTGCATTCCTGGTGGCTTTTGTGTCTAATGCAAAAGCAATTAAGACGCTGACAAACAGAGGCTTTAAATTATTCAGCTATTAAGGAAAGTGATAAGCTCAAAGCAGCCTGACTGTATGATTAATCAGCTGGGGCTGGGATTTAAGCAATGTGTAGAAGAGAGACATTTGGTACTTGTCGCTGCCAGCCTGCTCTTTTTCTCTTTTAAAGGAATCTTCCACTCCCAAAAAGATGCCAGTAACAGGACTCGGGGGAGAGAAAATCCTGGAAAGCAGCAGCTGAGAGGGGCTGGCAGCTGGACGATTGAGGAGAGAGATGAATTTTGAGCACAGCCTCGCAAGATGGAACAGGAAACACCAGCCCCACTGACAATCATTGCTCTACTCAACCTCTCATGGGCATATTTTAAGAGATCACACGTCACTCTTCCCTGGCAGAGGACATGGGTACTAAAAAGCAGTCAAGATAAACACTTGAAATATTTTACGAGAGAGCAGCAACTAAATTTCCATCATTTTATCACCAAGGAAATGGAAAACAGCTTCATCATATTTAGTCACAAGTCCAAGATATTACAAAATATGTTAGCAGGCCCTGGAGTCATGCCCCAAAAAAGATGGATACAGGAGAGAATAAATAGCACTCCACACCTTCGTTAGCTCACATGAACATCCCTTCACCTTTCATCAATCTCCTGATGCAACTCCTCTGGGAAATGCTCAAATGTATTATATATGAATTCTGGGCCAATTTCCTACGTATTCTCTTGAATATATCAGTTGTCCCCTTTGGCTTCCCCAGCAGCTATACTGATCATTATACAAATATATTTCCAAGAGTATAAAGGCACCACTCTTCCATGTGTACCCGCAGGAGGTAGAAAAGATCAGATCTTTGCCCTTCGCTATTTGAAATGTGGTCTGGAAGAAATTCCTCATTCACAACTGTGCCAGAACACTAAAATAAAACAGGAGACTCTACTTTCATTAAGTATTATCATAGAATCATATCCAATTCTCAAGTTATCCCAGGTTCTTCAAGTCAGAATGGCAGTGCATGTGAATGTTTACACATCAGCATCCAGCTTTGTATCATGTTATGGAGATGTTGCTTCTAACTGTCTGGGGATGATGGGCTCAGGTGGTATTTTGAAAACACCTGGGCTGAGCTCCCTTGTAAACTGGCTGTTGAAGGAACATTGTGAGCATTTTTGTGTTCACAGCAGAAACTCCTTAGGAAAAAGCAACTTGGATCAAAAAGCAATGGGAGCTTGTATGGGTTCTGGAGCCCACTGTTTCTTTGGGCTCTGGGTTAGGCAAATGCTGGTTGTTGCATAAACAAATGTCATGATGACATACTTTGAGAAACAACATTTTAATCTCCTGGGTGCATTTAGTTCTATGTCATCTTTACTATTGTCTGATCTAACCCCAAAGGATCATTACAGATCACTTGCTTGACCAGGAGACAGAAAAACCAGTGCTTGTTGTTAATTCTGTTTAAAGAAATCTACTAGCTTTCTTCTAATTGTGACAACGGTTCTGGCAAATACAGTTTCAATGATCTTTGAAGATTAGGCATTTCTGCTGGCTAGATTCCTAGTGGTACTGCTCACAGGTAATTATTTAGGGGTTGGCTTCTTTCTCGTTCCAATTTTTTGGGAGTGAAATAAAAAGAAAGCTGGTAAAAGCGCTTTCAGTTAAATGTTTGGAACAGGTATCTCTCAACGTTCCAGTTTAATGGATTGTGGAAGCTCTACTGTAATGCAGCACAATGCCTATCATAAATCTGTTATATATTGCTGGACGCGAACCAGAGGGCACATTCTGGTTGAATCAATATGATTTTTTTTCTCTTCCAACAGTTAGCAATTATTAAAGCTACATGACCTGCAGGCATGTTGGAATCCAAGGTGGAACTGAATCAAATATAAACTAGAACATAGGTAACCCATGGGACAAACAAGCAGCTCTGATCAGAGGGTAATATAGTATATAAAGCAATCAGGAAACTGATACAGATACTGCAGTTTACCAGGGTATGGAGTGCCTTTCCTCATCTCAGTGCCAGCTAGGAGTGTTGCAGTCCAGATATACCAGTCAGAATGTTTGGAGAACACCTGATTGGGAAAGGCTGGTTTGAGAAATGTCATATTCTAGAAATGGTAGAATGAGCAAAAGTTGCAAATGTCTCTGACACAGCTGGAAAACAAGTGCTATAGCCCCAACAAACATTTCTAAGTAAAATCCACATACAGTATATGTGAATTTTAAAACAACTTGTTCTGCTGAAATAGGAGTGGATATGCAACTGAATTGCTGGACTACTCTAGGAAAACATTGGTTATTTGACAGCTCCCCTCCCACCCAGGGTATATGAGAAACAATTTGTTCCATGAAAGTTTCTTCTTAGTGATCTAAAGTTGCAGCAGAACTCGTCCAACTGTTTCGTGCATTTTTTCGCCTGAAGGATACAAGATACCCCAAACAGCAATTGACGTCTAAAAGCTTTGCAAGGGTTCAGAATCTCGGCAATGAGCCTCAGTGCTTCCATTGCTGCATTTTCAAATATTAGACTCTATTTGTGCCTCATTTCCCTTAATAACTGTAATGTTCTGCCTGGTAGGCTGGATTTGATGATAAACCTGTTAGTATTAGGCTATCAGTCACTGTACTGTCATGGCTCTTTTATAACTCTTACAGATAAATAAAGGGAGCCCTTAACATTTAAACAACATCAGCACAGTTTCTTCCACCTTGGGAGAAGGATTACTATATTATTTCCGTGAGGTTTGTTCAGGCAGACAAAACACAAATACATTCCCTTTCCTCCCGTTTCCTTTTTCATACATCAAGGACCTATGGGGTGAGGAGAAAATACTTTTACCTCTTCAAGCACCTGAGGTAATTCACAACCTCATTTTTCAAAGATTCATAACTTGCATAATCTTCATAGGGTTTAATATGATATGCAAATAGAACAAATGGGTTTATTTGTGGTTTCTTAACGTGACTGGCTTAAGCTGTTAACCAGTCCAGAGACTACAGCAGATAAAAAGAAGGAGGAGAAGGAGAAGGAGCAACAACAGCTAAGCAGAAACATTATGTATAGTTTGCAAATCTGCCCAGCTGACTCTTATTTCTTGTTTGCTGAACAGATTATGATTAGAACAAACAAACCTTAGTGCAGTAAAGCAAAGAAAAAAAAAACCTCTACAGGTCCAGGCAGCTCTGCAATTAGTCTGCTTCTTATCTTCCTGTATTTTTCAATCCCTTCCTGTCCCTCTAGTCTTTTCTTCTTAATATTTTCAGGATCTCATTTTAATACTTAATTGCCCCCCGATCATCGTCTTCTGTTTCAGTTTCTCTGAATCTTTTTAAAAATGCATTGCAAATATGATATGCATTCCATCCATCAAGTCATCAAAATCTCTCTCTCTCTATAAAAGCGAAATACCACTCACACATCATCACAAAATCTCCAGAACCATAAAGCCTAGAAACTTGAAATTTGGCATGTATGTTCCTCTTGACTTCTAGGAAATGGCCATCAGAACATTACTTTTTCCTATATTATTATTAACACGCTCTGATGCTAAGGAGATCTACTCCTCCTCCCCACCTGAAAATAAATCTGTTACAACTGCAGTTGAGCTAAGCCACACCTAGGCTCCTTGCTGTCTCCTTCTTGCTCACACAGCAAATACTGTTTCAGTTTCCAAACAGCCCTCAACTCTCTCACACGCTGACAGGAAGCTAGCCAGATGAATACCAATGGATGCTGGTCGGCAGAGGCAGAATTCCCCCCCCCCCTTATTTTCGTCCCGAAAAACTTGCCCGATCACATAGTTTCACAGCGAAGCACAGGTACCCTGCTAGTCATTAATAAAAATGTTGGACCGGCACTGGCTTTACCATTTGTGGGGGATATGGCATATGGCATGGTTATAATTAAAGGGGAATAACAGAGTCATTATTTTATCTTGCTAAAAAGCATTATGTGAAAAATCTGACTGACCAAAGCCCTGATGAATGCTAAAAGTCAGTATCTATGATCCCATCTGATGACCAACATGGCATTCTGACCATGACTTTTACTGGGACAGGAGTAATTAACAAAGATGATTACTTAATAAAAGTCATGAAATAAAGAAAAATAGATATGCTGATCATTTGGGAAACTGAGGGAAAGGGGAAGGATTTAGTAGCTCTGAATGAAAGGGGCATGATTTGTGGTATAGAGTTGAGGAATAGATGTAAAGAGGCAAAGGGAAGATTTAATTATGAACAAAAAGCCCAAAATGTACTTTCTGGAGTTTTGTGTTATGTATACTTTGGGGATACATATTTGTTTACTGCAACATGACTAGTATTTCAAATTTTGACTCTAGGCAGCTTGCAATAAATGCAACAATAAAATTTAAGAGTAGAAAAGGTACACCTATGGGAAAAGATTACTATTATTAAACTGTGTCCATAAAATGTCCAATTGCAACAATACCATCATATAACTTGCTAGAAAGACGTCATAAAAATCAGCTGTTAAAATATTCCCTCCATAAAGTTTCTTTAGAAAAAACTGCCTTTTGACAACTAAACTATCTTAACCTCAGGGGACAAGCTTTTCTAATGTTGGGCAGCCTCCAAATCAATTTCCTCTTGTCCTATCTCCCCAATATTTTGGACTCAAAAGAGACCTACTCTATTAGATCTTATTCGGTCTCCATCCAGGGTACGCATATGAAAATAGAAATTCATTGATAAGAGTATATTTGCCTCTGATTGCTCCGATGAATGGTGACAATGAAAGCACAACAGGTGGTGAAAACTGTGAGACATTCTGAATGAATGTGATTCAGGATTGAGCAATGTCTAAGCAAGCATGAGTGATATCCTTTGGTTGCTTAAAGTATTTATGTATGTATATATCGCTTGTAATATTACTGTTGATAATAGTGTTGGGGATGTGAATATACATGTAGATAATGCCACATTATTGGCAAAGAACCTACAGCCAACAAATGTTAGACTGTATGATGCCACAAATAGTATTGATTTCAAAATTAATTTAATAAAGACTATAGTGGGTATGTTACATGAAGAAAATGGAGTGAATATCTCAAAGTGATACAAATGGCAAAAATCAAGATTTTTGAATTTGCATTTGTATAACTTGGTAGAATGCTTACTAAATATGAAAAATCAGATGAAGACATTTTAAGACGTGTACACATGCGTAGAAAGGTAGTGTAGTCTGTAATGAAGAATGAAAGTTGGTTGAAAGAAGTGAAAGTTGCTCTGTAGAATAGAGTGCATGAAAGTAACACAGTGAGAATGGTAAGATTAAGGGAATGGCAAACTTAAGAACTGTTATGGTAATGCAAGAAGAGAATGGGGGCTGATGAAACAATTTGGCTCCAATAGAAGAGGAGAGATGTGGCCAAATAGAGCACAGAGAGATAATTCTCCTATCAAGAGAATTAGTAACGATCAAACTACAGGGAACTTAAACTAGGGAAACTAACAGCACACTTACAGAATAAAAGTTTAACTAATTTAAGCAAGAATTGTTCCTATCTATACAACACATCATGCAGCGTGGTAAATATAATTACTAAGAGGGCCTGAATGCTTACTAATGTTGTGAAAGAGCAAATGTGTAAAAAGGGGGAATCAGAAATCATTTTTTTCTGTTACTATGGCTTGTTGCCCAGTCAGTCCTTCTGAAGGACCTGGGATAGACAGATCTGGAAATTTGGTGGTGTTATAGATATCGTTGCAGGATGGAAACTGTTCCGAGTAAAACAGCCTTTTGCAAATGACTGAGGGTGAATTTGTAAATGCTGATGGTTTTCAAGTGGTGCTCCAGTTATTTTGGGATTGCACTCAAGGCACTTATTACTTTTGGTACTACTTGCTATTGCCACAGGTGTTCTATTTCCATTTGTAGATCTTTGTATTTTGTTATCTTCTTCAGTTCTTTTTCTTCTCTTCTGCTGTCTCCAGATACTGCCACATCCACTCTCCAGATTTTTTTTTCTTTTTCTCATCAACAATTGTTAAGTCCGGGGTATTATGTGGCAGTTGCCTGTCTGTTTGACTTCTAAAGTCCCAGAGCAATTTAGCTTCTTCATTTTCCATGACTTTCCTATTTTATGGTCCCACCAGTTGTTGTTGTTATTTTTTTTTTGAGGTATAGTATTTTCTTTGGAGGAATTTTAACTTATTTCATCTATCTCACTTCATCAATTTTAATTTGCTTCGTCTATCTTCTATTTCAAACACACACACACACACCCATATACACACCCACATGTATGTGTATACACACACACAGCAGCAATATGATGGAAATTTTAATTTTAAGTAATTAAAATTAAGATTCAAAAGAATAATATTGCAGAGACAGTTAAATTGACAATATCTACATTTATTGTTGACTGGAAACTCCATATAGACTTCGTGTGTGAATTGGAAAAAAGTGAACTTATTGCTTACGGTTTTGATGATTAAGGAAAAACCACATAGTGGAAAAGATAGAGCTTGTTTTAGTAACCATAGAGTGAGATATAATTTTGTATTTGTGCTTACAATTGCTATAAAGGAAATAGGAAGCTACTTCTTTTTATTTCTTTCTATTTTTTCTTTTTGCACATTTGGCTTTTTCTTTGTTCCCTTTCTGCTATCTCTTGTCATTTCACTTTAGATTAGTTCTTGTTGTATCTTCTGTTCAAAATTCTTAATAAAACTTTTTATTCACACTTTCCCCTTCCCCTTCCCTATTTCTCCTTCTTTTTGCTTTGGTATTTCTTTTGTATGTTATATCATAAATTAATAAAATTGTTATAAACACACACAAAAAAGTTCTTAATAAAACTGTTTTATAAAGGAAGCCTGGATATATTATTAAAGAGGTGTTCCCTAGAGTGAGGCTCTAGACATTTCTGCCTCTTCTGTGATATCAAAATAATATTAATAGTGATACAGAGATGTGTCAGTAAGCAGGAATTAAATTCAATTCCCTGCATGTTCCATTTTTATATACATCAAAATGGTTATGACATACTGTAAAGCCATTTTGTTTTGGTATATCTGCCATGTAACAAAATGTTATGAAATGAGCCATCTTGCCTCACACAGCATAAAATAGAGTAAGACAAGAAATCATACTAAATATATGCGATAACTCTGGCAAGTGTATGTATTTCACACAGAAACAGATTGTGAGATAGCAGCACAATAAAGTACGTATGTCAGCCAAAAGAAAGTATCCGCTCCCCAATTTCAGCACGAGAACTGAAAAAGACAACTGTAGGCCAGACTTGGGGAAAAAAAAGAAAACAGAATCTACAAAGTCACATCAATATCACTCTAAGATTCATCTTATACCGCAGAATAAAAATATGACGGCTATTATATAAAAATAGAATACAGCAAAAAAACACCAAAGCTCCCAACACTACCCTCAATCACATTTCTAAAGCTTGTAGGAAAAGCTATATTGTGATATGAAATGCCCTTGACTTAGGGCTGCCTATCAGCTGCCCTGTTCACTGCGTGTGTCTTCCCAATGATAATTCTGATGTTCCTTCATAGAGAGACTTCTTCCTTTTTTGCAGATAGAACTATGATATCTCCTCAGTTGGAATCACTGGGGAAACTGTATGAGAGAGGTGAGTTTCTATATCAGAGTTTCTTCTGAATCAGCAAACCAGGAATGTTCAGATGTTGAGGCTCTGGAAAGAGTGCAGAGAAGACCAACCAGGATGATTAGGAGACTGGAGACTAAAACATATGAAGAACGGTTACAGGAACTGGGCATGGCTAGTCTAGTGAAGAGAAGGACCAGGGGA
>JAOYMU010000098.1:90610974-90621058 GCA_025802295.1 Psammodynastes pulverulentus
TCAATAGTAGGATTATATAAGTTTGATTAATGTAACAAATATTATTATTATTATTGCTACTTGTATCAAAGTGAATTATACCCAGAGGCCACACTGTTCATGTATTGATATTGATGTTTATTTAAAAATAAAAATCCAATTCTTTTCCATGGTACACCTAATGCTTTGAAACATCAATGCCTTTTATCTTGAAATCTCACTCACTTCCCCCTGATGGAGCATCTTGTCTTAATTTAATAAGTCTTGCTCTTACTCAGGTCCAAAAACAATATATTCCAATCCAATGTTAATCCTCAGAAAGTTCAATAATCATAGTTCTTTACATCTCAGGATTATTAATCAATTCCATTTAAGTAGTCCTGACAGCTTCCGCAAATTAAAAGTCACTTTACTTTACTTAAGAGTCTTCCTTATTCTCACAATAGAGTCTCCAGTAATCATAAAGTAGATAGTTATAGAACAGTTAGTGTCACCACAGTCCTCCAGATTAATATTGTTTATTTCTCTTATCAAAATTTTCCCCCAAATTTGTAGGGGTCTGGTATATTTCATTCACCAATAGATGGCACCCTCAGCTTAGGTTTCAGCATTGTTTCAAGTCTTATAGATTTGATTAATCCAAATTTAGTTCAATTTATGGAAGCAAAGTTGGCTATTAAAGTAGATTCAAGGAGATAGTTCCAGCATTTTGTAATGTCTTTCCAAAACAAGGCCTGCCCAATTTACAAATCCAATTTTCTATGTTTTAAAAGGTTTTTAGCTTTTCTCCTCTTAGTTCCTTTCTTTTGGGTCTAGGATTATTTTCTCTATGATTGTTCGCCGCTTTAAGAAATAGTTCTAAGAGTCTCTTTTCCTGGATTTTCTTTTTTTTCTTTAAAGTTAGGGTCTAAATAAAAAAGGAATCTTCTCACCCAGCTCTAGTCACTATTCATCTACACTGTTCCTGCACATTTCTTTGTGGCTTCAGCTGTCCCAGCTTCATGGCAGCCATGATGGTTGCCTATTCTCCTCATTGTAAATAAGAAGGAAGAAGCCCTGAGTTGAGCAGAGGAGTTGCTGCTCTCTGTCACCTGCAGGGCACCTCTCTTTTCTTCCCCACCCCTACAGGGTGGCTTTAGCTTCTTTCAGAGCCCTCCAACAGGGAGAACTCGGCCTGGGAGTGCAGAGAATCACTCCTCATGTCCAATATTACCGTGACATTAGCCAAAGACAGTCGGATTATTGTAATGCTTCAAGGTTACCCTTGAAGAGCATTTGGAAGTTATAGCTGATGCAGAATGCAGCAGTGTGGGCAGTCTGGGGTCCCCTAGAATAGCCCCAATAATCACTGTTCCATGAGTGCATTGGTTACCCATCTCCTTATGGGTGCAATTCAAGGTGTTGGTGATCACCTTTAAAACTCTTCAATGCATAGGTCCATGTTACTTGAGGGACCATCTCATTCCACTGGGATTGGCCCATCCCACCCCTGCTGCCAGAGGAATCATGCTGTAGGTCCCGTCGGCCCAATTATTCCAACTAGTAGGGTCCAGAAGAAAGGGCTTCTCTGCTGTTGCTCCTGCCCTCTGGAACATCTTGCCCCTCAATGTGAGGTTGGCCCCAACCCTCCTATCGTTACTTAAGGGCCTAAAGATGTGGTTCTGCCAATTGGCCTGGTGCCCCAATTGGGGAGTAGCTTAGTGGAGGTGGTTGATCGAGTAACAACAGATGCCATCTTCCCTCCCACTCCGTCTTTTCCCTCCTCGTGTGTGCTTAGGTTTTAATGTTGATTTTAATTATCTATGTTTTAAATGTTTTATGACTGAGAGCTGCCCAGAGTTACCATATGGTAAAATGGTTGGCCAACAAATTTTATAAATGAAAATAAAATAATAAAATAAATAAAAATAATAATATAAAAGAAAAAATAAAATAAAATAAATAAAAACCCTGGAGCTCTATCCATTCCGAAAAATGTATCATTGTAAACCAATACTTTTCCAAGAAGTGAAATATCAGTTTTAAGAAGACAAGGCATGTAGTTTATTTGGTAATGCACAGGTATTGTAAGGTAAATAAAATAAAGTGACAAGAAGAATGTGTATAACACGGGCCATTTGAAGCCAGATCTTGTTGTACAAAGCACTTGGCATAAAACTAACCCCAAGGCGTTTCTTTGCTTGCAGACCATGCAAAACCTTCGGTAGCTCACACTTGAGTCAGCTGTACTCACTTCTCTTTTCAGAGAAGTTTGACAAGTTAGGCAAAATGCCAAACAACAAGAATCTGAAGTGATCCTTGAAAGATGAGTGATGGAGGAAATCTCAAGAAATTCTACTTCCTGAGGAGACAGCAGAGCTTAGCAGAGGAGCAATTTGAAGAAAAAGGTTTGAGCTTTGCGTGAAGGCAGGAGGGTTGTGCAGAGGTTTGATGGATTGCATTAAGCCTGCAGGCCAGAACTTTCCCATTCCTGGAATATGTTAATGTTGGATCTCCCAAATATATAGAATGATCAAAGCATGAGATACAGAAGAAAAACCACATTTTTTTCAGAATTTTGCAACATGTTGTGAAAGGGTTCACCTCTCCTGCTGCTGCCCCAAAAGGCAGGCATAAGATTGGATAAATGAGTGCTGAATCCAGATGCTTCTAACCTTCAAAAGGTTCCTCATTTACCATTAGATTGATTGTGGTTTAGATCAGTTAGGATGACTTCCACAAACTAACTTAGTTTGTGCCAACTTGGTAAGCATCTTCCTAATCTGTCTTGAGTCTGAATTCAATTCTTCCCTGCTTCTCCTCACTTTTTGGCTTTCCTTGTGGCAGGTATATCTGCTCTGCTGGCAGATTTCTTTATTAGTGAATTGCAAAGTAGCACATAAGAAATTTAGCTGAATGTGAGCTGGCAGAAAACATTTGTGCTTGAACTGAATCTCCTCGGCTTGGCACATTTGTAGTTCTGATTTTATGCTCAGAAAATATATACAAATGCATATGAGGGGAAAAAAACCCGTCAGAAATGTACATGAATATGCATAAGAACATTCATGCATGCTTGTTGCTCTGAGTTTTCAAATAACTGAACTGAATGGTATCTGCACGCACTCAAATTAGAGCACTGATTTTTTTTTTTAAAAAAAGACAGAATTGTCTATCCTCATGCCTTTCCAATCTTATTACCATGCCAGGAACATAAAAAAAAATCTTCTTTATCTCAAACAGAGGGGAAGCTCCCCACTTTTCCTTGATGAATTTCATTTAAATATATACATATAGCTGCTAAGATTTTGGGCATTTGCTCCTGAGCAATTTTTCTCGTTTTACTTTTACTCAAAATGACTCTACAGCAAGGTTGGTGCTTTAACACAAGAATTTGCTGCATGCCCTTATGGCGTAATGAAAGCTGACATTACATCAAACACAATAAAGGGTCTCAGCTGATGAAGATCATTGCTGAACACACAAACCTATTAAACGGAAGGAGGGAAAAATATCAATTCTACACACTTGCCAGCCAAAAGAAAATGTGATTTGTTATCTAAAAGGGAGTTATAAACATAGCTTTAGCGCACTTTCTGTGCTGTAATGAAAACTGGGTTTGAAATGAAAAGATGATTGCAAATTAGAGCATTTGGTTTTATTTTCTAGCATTTTTTTTTTTTTAGGCAAACCTCCCACAAGGGCAAGTGGAAGGTTAAAGAGACAATCTCTCTGTTCTCTGCTGATAAGTGGGCTCTGTAATTAAGGGAGAATAAGGAAATGAAATGGGTGCTAAGCTGCCTTTGCCCTTCTTGACATGCTTGGAACATACAAAGACAGGCTTCAATAATACAGTGCTGGAAATAAAATGATAGATATCATCTGTACCGGTGTCATTTGTACATATAAATTAGTGTATATGTTCTCTGTGCTATGTATAATTTACATGTTTTCTTATATAGTTTACACATTATTCTTATAACAATACTATTAAAATGATTAACCATTACAATTTAAAATTCTTATGGAAGCTAAAGATTTAACAGACGAGTTGGTACAAACAAAAAAAGCATTCTCTGAAAATATCAGTTGAATCCAAACTGTAGGGTAGCCCTGGTGGCTGAATTAAACTAGCATCATAAAGGCACACACCTATAGAGCCAGAGGGAATAAATTCCCTACATTAAGAGACAGACGTTTGTACCTTAAATATCTGGAAAGATGGGCACAGTAGAGTCAGGATCAAAAATTGTTAAATTCAAGATGCAATCTGATATAGACCAGATTGAGAAAAAAGATGCAATACCCCTAACCATACTTATGGACATTGCCAATAGTAATATCTTAAAACAAGAAAATTTCAGTTGAAGGGCCCCGTTGGCTTTCCATTTAAAACCAATGGTGCATCCATATGTGAAATATTAAGAATAGTTCTACTGACTGCATTCTTTCTCTACATGTTCACATGAAATAAGCAGATTCTGCCTGAGTAAATGTCCCTAAGATACATCAGAACTCACTATATACAATTTTTCTAAGTCTAAGCCCACTTTTTGAATTGGGTTCAGAAGCCTACTAATACAGCGTTTGCAGAATCAGTGATATTTGCTAAACCAACTACCACCTGTGCAGTTGCAACTTCAGAGTCAGCCTTATGAGAATGAATTGTAGTAGTCTAAGTAAAAAAATGACAAAGGCACAAGTTACATGTTCAGCATATCCTGAGCTAGGTATGGGTGCAATTCATAGCTTCACTAAAGCTGGCAAAATGCCAAAAGCTCTCTGGCCACACTTTCACATGCTACTCCATGATTCAGCAGTCTAAAAAACCCCTGATTGTACACTGGCCCTTTTTGGTGAACTGTAATCCTATATAGAGCAATACACAGTGCTCAACTGCTTTGAAATTCATCCAATTTGGTACTCAACGTACTTTGACATGAAAATTTTGTCTTGTACTCATTGTTTGTTTGGTGCTCAATGCACAAGCTAGAACTTGCTGGTGTTGGCTGTCTTGTGACTCACTATATTATTCCTTATAGGAAAAAAATGTTTGGGACTCATCATTTTTGCTATTCAGTGCACCTTCTGGAACCAATTAATAATGAGTATCGAGGTACCACTGCACATGGAAATACCATGGAACCAGAGGGTTTCTGTGCAACAGTAACTTCACCCTAGTGGTATTCACCTGAAAGCTGTTTACCCTGTCTAGTTCCTTACAACCTCATAGTATTGGGTCTGGGTACCATTTTTTTCCTTTCAACCTGGGATCAACATCTAAAGATAGGCATCATCAGCATATTTATGATACTTTAAACAAACAGAAGACCCTCTCCCACCAGTTTCACCTCAATGTTAAATATGATGGGAGAGAAAGCTGATCCTTGGAGCATCCCATACTATAATGTCCAAGGATTTGTCCTCTCCTTCCCTCACATCATTCACTGGGATAACTCCGTGAAGGACTGGAATATATCTAAAAGCTCTAGTAAACTCTGGTGCACCAGGAACTTCATTGCATATTGTAGGGAAATAATAATAAGAAAATAATAAATAAAAAATAGCATATTATATCATTAGTAGAAACTTGTTATTCTGTAGACATTTGTTCTCTTGTAACATACATATGCCTCTGTAAAAGTATCTCTTGCAACCTTCCTGTATTAACGCATATCAGACAAATGGTCTTGTTATCTGAATCCATCATAAATATATAAATCTCACTCCTGTTTCCTCCAGGGACTGAGATGTATCTCAAACTATCAGGGCAATCCACATACCTTTGATCTATGCTATTAACAGGAGACCAAGAGGTCAATTAGGAGAACAAAGAAAGGAATCTATCTTTTGCAGGAAGATGCAAATCTGAGTTGGCGGCTGGAGTTAGATTACATGACTAGAGTTTTGCCAGTATAAATGGACACCACATCTTCTCATGATTAGTAGCTTTCCTCTCACATCTCTTATATATATGTGAGGATTGGTATACCCAGATATTTTGTTTTTGGCCATAAATAAAATCTGCTTCTTTTTGCAAGCCTCGTCTCGAGTCTCACTATCTTTGGCATCTCCAGTGGGTTAGGGAAGCTTCTAGTATCTTACATTTTTGGCGCCCAACCATGGAGGCTTGGAGGCATCATCCCTTCAAAATGGCTGCATTCAGCACCTCACAAGCTGAGCTGCTTTCAGGCTCAGTGGCCTTCACTATGGCAGATGGAAGAAACCAGCTGGGATCAGTGGTGAAGTCAAGAGTGCTCCTGGAAAAATATATCCACTGACTTTACAGAGGCATATATATGTTGCAAGAGAACAAATGTCTATAGAATAACAAGTTTCTACTAATGATATAATATTCTACTTTTTATTTATTATCTTCTTTATTATATTTCCCTACAATACCCTTCCCATTGAGCTTGTCAGTCTCCCATTTTGAGATGAATAGCTAGTCTAGTCTAGCTCTTAGGTTCAGAACCCATCTCTGAATATATTAACCTCTCCTATGCACTATCAATAATCATGAGGTATCCTGCAATATTATTTAGCATCACCGTTATATTCTGTTACAGTCCTTGTAGCTATTCACAGCATGGAAACCCTCAAGCTCTCTCATTACTTATCACCCCACATCAGGAATTTCCTTCCATTTGCCTGCCATATATGCATAGATTCTGTTCCCTCCATCTATTTTGTTTCTATAATGTCTGCCTTGTTCCTGGAGATCCAATTTCTACAAAACACTATTATCGAATGCAGTAAATAGAACTGCCCTGCTTAAAAGATTTTCAATGGGAATTTACAGGTGGGATTCATCCTTCTACAGTACCACTGGTCCAATTTTTATTTTGTTGTTAAAGAAAGTTGGATCTTTAGTATAGCCTGGCCTGTCACCAGTCCTATCCTGCAAGACTCTTGCTTATTGAAGATAGATTCCTTCTATAAAACTCATCAACAGCAGGATCCTTAATGTCAGGCTCAACGAACCAAGAATGACATGACACATGGGAGTTACTCCTGACTAGTTTCTTTATTGCTGTTCGTCTATAACAGCGATCAGCAACCTTAAACACTCTAAGAGCCATTTGGACCTGTTTCCCACAGAAAAAAAAACACTGGGAGCCACAAAACCCTTCCCATGCCTGACTATTTCCTGAGTGGCCACAAAACAAGCATATATAGTTGAATTAAAGATTCTGTTTTCTTCTGAAACTTTTTTTTCTTGGATTTATCCATAGTTGGCCTACAAGGGGCCAAAAAGCTCAATAATTGTGTGCTGGATGTTGCACATTGGCAGTTGTGATGCATATTTTGAGAGACAGGGAGCCACAGCAGAGGGATGAAAGAGCCATATGAAGCTCCAGAGCCACAGGTTGCTGACCCTTGGTCCATAAACAGAAATCTTGCCAGACTGAAGCAACTATCTGCATGATATACTCTGTGAATTACTGGGTGTGGGGGGGGGGAGGTAGACAGGAATGCACTTCCCTCTCTTCCTGCATTCCAAGGATTCCAAACTCCACTATCTCTTTGCTCTCTGGGAAAGAGCCCCTCCCTCATGCGACTGGATTACAATCCACCACACATATATAAGTAGATTCAGAGAGATGACCTTGTCTTTCTCTTGCCTATCAGGGAGAATAGCATCACAATAACCTGCGGTGTTTCCTCCTTACTTGCAGGAAGACCTTTTGCAGCTCTACCACAAGAGCTGGCCAGTTAAGACATTTGGGATTACAGTATTCAAAAATTCATATTCAGCATTGAGCTCAGACTAATGCATTACTTTAGTCATACACAATCATGTAATAGTCTTTGACAACTTCTTTTCCTGTCCTGGTAAAATTCCTGTTCAGCTAATTATTTAATTTGGTTAATTGCTGTTGCTATTTTTCACCAGGTTCTAGAATGGAATGGTGGTGGTGGTATTCAGCAGGTTCTGACCAATTCTGGAGAACCGGTAGCGGAAATTTTGAGTAGTTTGGAGAACTGGTGGTAACCTTCCCCCAGGGGTGGGGAGGAATGGAGATTTTACAGTATCCTTCCCCTGGAATGGTGGGGATGGAGATTTTGCAGCATCCTTCCCCTGCCATGCCCACCAAGCCACGCCCACAGAACCGGTAGTAAATTTTTTTGAATCCCACCACTGTTCTGGAACATACATCCCGGTGCATCCTCTGCATTGAAACCCACTCCAATCTCTGCTGGAGGATAAGAAGGATCAGAAATGTAGTTTGGACTCCTAGCATATAAGGGGAAACCTGGAATCTCTTAGTCACTGGAATGGTTAATCTAGGCATGGAGTGATCCTTGGAAGTAGCAGAAGCTGTACGTTTCCTTTGCCTCCTTAAATATTTCCATCTGCAATTCCTTCTCAGTGGTGCACCTCAGGTGCTGCGAAATGCTAAACTCATTTGCATGCAAGTTTATTCTCGACAATCAATTTAGTTATCTCACCTTTTGCATCTCCTTCAGGAACGGGGAGCTGAAATTATTTTTTGCTGTTTATCTGGGCTTAATGACCAAATGTACAGGATAAAAATATAAACATATTTTGCCTTCAGCATAGAGTTATCTCATATTTTGAGATCCACACAAACAAGGGGTTCCGTTCAGGTGGTCACTCTAGATTTACAATAATGCAAGTCACTGAAATTCGACTAATATAAAACCTGCAATTATATAACTCTGCTATGGTGACATTTTAAAAATGTAGATTATCAGTTTTCTACAAATCTATGAAGAAAATTATACATGTTATTTCAAAGGCATTAAAACTATGCATGCTTTAAAAATGATTTGGGAGAAAAGCTTCAGGTCTCATGTGAATGCAGTGCCTCTCTGCCTTTTAATGAAGAGGACTGACATTTTTGAGGTTGCTTTGTAAGCCCTAAAAAAAAAAAAGAGGGTGACATTGAAACCTAAAAAAAAAAAAGTGTATAATAGAGATGTGCTATGCTTGTCTGATGTCTGGAGTATTCCTTCTGAATCATTTTTTTAAAAATGCACAGTTGTAAAAGTCACACATACTATAGAATAATGCAGGATATGGAAAACATAGAATATACATAGAATTCCAACCAATAATACCAGCTCTATATTTTTCATGAGTATTATACAATCCACAATGATTACCTTCCAAGTCCATTAGGGCAATGTGTACTTGCTGGTTCCATTATTTTCCTCTAAATTCCATAATTTTCCTCTAAAGCAGGGGTGTCAAACTCACGGCCCGTGGGCCGGATATGTCACGTGCTGGCCCCGCCCCCTGCCTGGTTTAGTGAAGGGGGAAAAAAGTCCTGATACGGCACGTGACGCCGCCTTGACAACATGAGTTTGACACCCCTGCTCTTTTTTAAAAAATAAACTTTATTGGTATTTTTCAAAGCAATTAAAAGAAAAAACAGAAATAAAAACATGCTCTAAAGGAACAATCATGTTAGTAAAAACTTCTCCTTGGGATATCAAGGAAGTAAGCTATGTTTCAAAAGCATGTAATTTTGCTCCACATAAAGCATTCACTCAATATTTTTTTCATGGGTATGGAATAAGAAAAGAAGATTATAAGGAGAAGACAACTGCAATGATGGGAGCTAGAAAATATAGAACAAAAGAAGGGAGAAAACCAGTAATAAACATTTTATGAAGCAGAAAATTGCTTATAAAGAAGCCAACTTTTAAAGGCAGTTGATATAATCCTGCCAAGCGCACATAAACAAGGAAATAACTCTCTGTGCAACTACTAAGCACTTCTGAAAATGGGAAGATAGCTGCAGCAAAAAAAGAAAAAGTCTCTGATGCCAAAGCAGATTAACAAAAAAGAAAAAGAAAAGATTGATAATAATGATGGAGGAGGAGGAGGAGGAGGAGGAGGAGGAGGAGGAGGAGGAAGCATATATGAAATCTATTTATTTCATCTTCCTGTATTACCTGTTGGGCAACATAAGATAGAAAGTACTGGCCAGTGCATGCAAAGGGGCTGCTCATATGGCTAATGACATTTTATTATGACATGAGCCTTGGTGGTGCAGAGGTTAGAGTGCAGTAATTGAAGGCTTCTGCTTACAGCCAGCTGCCTGTAATTTGGCAGATCGAATCTCACCAGGCTCAAGGTTGACTCAGCCTTCCA
>JAOYMU010000098.1:90688373-90698678 GCA_025802295.1 Psammodynastes pulverulentus
TTTCTTTCTTTCTTTCTTTCTTTCTTTCTTTCTTTCTTTCTTTCTTTCTTTCTTTCTTTCTTTCTTTCTTTCCTCTCCCTCTCTCCCTTCCTCCCTCCCCCTCTCTCTCTCTCTCTCTCTCTCTCTCTCTGGGTAGAGAAAAAAGCTGAAATCAATCCTAAAAGGCAACCTTCCACATGAATGACTGTATGTGACACATTTGGAGGTATACCTACAGGAAACTACATTAAAAAACGAACAAGGTTAGGATATTTGAATCACTGAAATTAAGTGCCTGAAAAATAAAATATTCCATTTACAAAATTAGTGGAGTCCCTCCTTGGCATGTGTCAGTCAATCCCTTTCTCCAACTCAAAAAGCTCAAGTAGAAACATATAGACAGTCCCTCTGTACCTCTAGCAGAAACAGGAATAAAAGAAGAACATTCTTCTTCAGGATACAGTAGGGACAAGCTATATCAAGGAAAAAAAAAAGAAGAACAAAACTGTTTGAAGATGAAGAGGTTTATTTTATCAAATTATATAGTCAGCTATCTCATACAAGGTAACTCTGGGAGCATACCATTTTTTCAAAAATAAATATATAACTACTAGACAGAAAAGGAAACAAAAGAGAGAGGCTTCCATTCTTTTCAGCAAATATTAGAACACATTTCCCACCATCACAAATCCACAAATCCATAGGTAATTATTTGAGGGAAGAAAAAAAAACCTCAGCTCACCTTGACAATATGATAAGATATTCACATTAGCTGCATTGTGATTGTCTCTATATTCAGTATCTCTGGTTACTAGGATAGGGCCAATTATATATCTAATATAACCCAATGCCTATTGACTTATTTATATAGTACTGTTGACCTGTTTTATTCTAGAAAGAGGGCAACTAAATACGAGATCCAAGATGCAATCTCCTGAATCGGTAAAGGGGACAACCCATTTCCCCCTCCCATTTCTTGACTTTCTCCACCTTCAGATATTTCTTTGAAGAAAAATCTCAAATGCCGTAATCTACATTTCTCCTGGCATGACAAACAGCATCTTGAATGAGGCTGGCTTGATTTTATCTGTAATCCATTGCAGCCCTCAATCTTTTCCAAGTTGCAGAGGCTGGTTTAATTAACTTCTTCCAAAACAAACAAACAAAATGGAGCAGTGTAAATGTCCAAATTGCATCACAGGTACTTTATCCCCCAAAGTGCTGACAATATGATTTTTATATATAGATATGTATGTGTATGTATATATATAGCAAAATTGGACACTATATTTTCACAGCTATCTAAACAGACAAAATAAAGCTACTGGAAAACTAGACAACTGAAAAACAACATGCAACTGAGGAACTGAGGAAGAAGCAGCTAAAGGCAGACAAAAGCTTCATGCAAAAAGGCAACGAAGACTGACCATGTCCAGAATGTCACTTATCTATGAAGGAAAGCAATCTGCACCAAAATGTTGTGTGGAAAACATCATTCCCTCCCGAATCCTACTATGTCACCTCATTGTGGTGTGTGTGTGTATGTGTGTGTTTCTAGGAGACAGGAGTGAAGAATTCCAGTAGTGTATGTCTACAGTGTCTCCTAAGGTCTGAAGGTCATTCCAGCTACCCAGCTAAAGCAAGTAGGCAATTTCATAGGGGCATCAGTCACATAAGAAGACACTGAAGATACAAAGTCAGTTTAGTGAGAATGAGAAAAGGAATCTCTTCATACCAAGCAGAAGAAGGCAATGGTATATCAGTCCAATATTTTACCAAGAAAATCATAGGGATAGAAAATACGAAATGATTGATATAGTGCCAGATAATGGCCACCTCAGGTCAGATAGCACTCAGTGTATGACTGAGGAACAACGATGGATCTTCCAGAATACTGATGGGGTTCACAACATTGCCCATCTTAAGCCTTTGGGATGTCTAGTTGCTAATGTTGCCATGCAGAAAAATGAAAAGCTGAGGCTGCAATGACAGAATTACAGTAGGAACATGGAACATAATAAGCTTGAATGTGGGAAAGCTCAACACTGTGAAAAATGAATTGACAAAACTTTGACATCTTATGCATCATTGAATTGAGATGGGCTGAAATTGGACATTTTCTATCAAAAGATTGGACATTTTCTATCAAAAGATTACTGTTTGCTATTCAGGACATGAGAAACAAAGAAAGAACAACAGTGCTTTCATAGTTAAGAAGGGTATAGCAAGATCAGTACCTGGCTGCAATGCAATCAATGACTGAATAATATAAATTAGACTTCATGGACAATACTTTAAAGGGACTATTACCTAAGTTTATGCTCTTACCACTGATGCAGAAGAGAAGGTGATGAGTTTTATTATCGAGTTTAATTTGAAATTGACAGAACATGTAGCAAGAGGTGCGGCTTGGAATGGAGACCAGAATGCCAATGTAGGAATTATTAGGGAGGAAAATGTTGCTGGGATGCATAGCCTAGGAAATCAAAATGAAGCAGAATAATTTATCAGTTTCTGCCAATCTTCATTGCTAACATGGACTTCAAACAATTGAAATGACATTTTTATACATGGACATCACCAGATGGAGTACACAGAAATAAAACTGACTATATTATTGGTAGGAGATGGAACAGCTACTCAGCTGCAACAGCAAAAACTTGGCCAGGGGTGACTGGATTACAAATTGCTCATATGCTAGTTCCAAGTTAAGGTAAAGTGGAAGAAATATACAATCAGTTTCCAGCATATGATCTTGAGCATATAACAACCATTTTTAAGGACAGCATCAGTTTTAAAGTTCCGAATCTCATTGACCGAAAACCAGAGAAAATGTGGAATGAACTTGAATAAATTGTTAATAATGAATGTAAAAAGTGACTGCCAAAGATCAAGAAACAAAAGAAAGTTAGCTGGATATTAGAAATTGCCAAGAAGAGAAGCCAATGACAAGAAAGACAAAGATTTCAGGAAGGAACTCAGCGAAGAATTTCAGAAGCAACATTACATCAACTTAGGTAAAGACCCTGAAGATGGAAACAGGGAAAAAGAGGAAGGTCTTTCAGAAGATTTCTGAATTGAGAAGGTATGGTATGATCAATGCATTCAAAATAACTGATTCAAATAAGGTCAAAGATGGAAGGCGTATATTGAAATTACTGTGTAACTTTTTCAGCACCGAGTGCCCAAAGCGCACATGCATTCCCAAATTGCAATGCATTAGTTCTCCCCGTGCATGTGCCCTGCCCCCATGCATGCATTTGTGTCTCCCAATGCATGTGTCCCCCGTACATGCACGGGAAAGACCCAAAGACCAGCTGGCCAGTGGGAGGCACATGCACAAGCTGAGCTGGGGCAACGGTTCGCATGCCCACAGAAAGGGCTCTGCCTGTCACCTATGGCTCACGTGCCATAGGTTTGCCATCATGGCTGTACAATAAAAATGTCAGCATCTAGGAAACCTTAGACAATATTATCTCTTTACAATAACTTTGTGTACAAGAAGATGTAATTAAGTCAGCATTCTGATCATTACTAAATTGGAATGCTATAGAAATGGATGAAATGTCCACATAAATACAGCAAGCAACAGAAGAAATAAAGATTTGAACCAAGCTATGTGAGCAAATTTGGAGAATGACATACTGGCCAATAGATCTGAAGAGATCAATGTAGTTTCCAGTTCCAGCAAAAGTAGATTTAACAGAATATGCAAACTACAGTACAATATTATTAGTTTTACATGCTAGTAAATTAATGCTTAGGATCATCCAACACAGATTAAAGCCTTACACAGAAAGGAGGATGTCAGATATACATAAGGGTTTTATAAAGGGATGAGGAACATGAGATATTATTGCTGATTCATCCTTGAAAAAGACTAAGATAAACCCAAATAAGTCAGTACGTGTTTCACTGCAATAAATCAGGTGAACTATTGGTTTCCAGAAATGGTGTGACATCATGGGTTTGCTTCATGCCCACAGATGTTTTAGAAAAGCTTTGGAGCCTTAAAGCAAGCATGCCAAATGAGAGACAGGAATGTTATAGTAAAACAGGAAGTTAAATGGAGAGGGATGAAATTATTTTTAGTGCAACTTGTGTATAATACCATGATTATGTCATGTTCTATATCTCATGAACAGGTCAGAATATATATAATAGACGAATATCAATGATTAGCCATAACCTCTTTAATATGAATAAAATAAGACACTCACACAAAATAGCCTCTCCCAACTGATGCAAAAAACAAGTTAAAATTCCTCAGTACTCTTACAATGAAACAAGGAGCTAAGGAAACTTTCATACTATATTCCAAATTCTACCACTATATTCTACCACACTGCTGCTGCAAGAGATAATGCCAACACATGAACTGATCCACCTGAAATAACATAATTTGGCCAGATTGTTGCATTCAATGGGATGTCAGACTGTATTCCCATTGCAACAAAGCAGCATTAATTGTGCATCCAAAAAGCATTCTGATTTTTTAATCAAGGTGTCAGCCTTGATCTGCTAACAAGACTCCTGAGGAATTATTAAACAGTGCAATACACTTGTTACATATATAAACATTCTCGGTACATATCAGTCCACAAAAATATCACCTCTATATTTAAATTTTAAGTTTGTCCCCACCAATGTAAAAGATTGGGAATTTAGCACAATCAGCTGGTAATCTCAGACAAACTTCAATGATTAGGAATTTTAACATGGAAGTATAGTAAAGCTCAACTTCACAATTCTGCACACGCGTACATACCACAAATGATTAGCAGGATATATACAATTATTTTTTAATATAACCAAGCAACATAAAAAAAACCCAAGTGTTCTTAGCTTCTGAAGCCAGCACTTCAGTTTCCCAACCTGGAAGACTCATTGCGCTAGACTGTCAAGATCCAAAAGAAACTCTAACCCTAGGTCACCCTAGGTTGTGCCAGCTACTAATGAGAAGGCCATGATGGATGCTAGTCTAATACTATCTGCTTCTGATGAATGTAAGGGAAGCAAATTGCTGGTAAGGGCAGAACCATGGATAAGAAATGGAAGCATTTATATTCTTTATAATTTATATTTTATGCATTTGATAATACATTTTCTTAGCAGACAATGTCAGGTCCCCATAGATCCCAATCAGGATGCTGCCATTCTGGGAGGGGGGTGGAGCCTTGGAGTCTTTTATGACCCGCCACTTGCTTTGGTCCTTTTTCCACTTTGATGTACTTTTTGGTGAATGGGAGGGGGGGAGAGACTGCTATATCTCAGCTCCGAAGAGACGAGGATGCGATGCCTGAGAACAACTTATCATCTTCTCAGCTTGAAGTTCTCACAGCAACTTCACACTTGGGGATTGGCTTGTGTAGGACTGAGCGGCAGGGGCAGGGTTTCTATGAACAACTTTTGACCTAACGTTTTTTACGCGGGAACTTCAGATCCTGCCTATTCTCCTTGCTATCACTAGCTCCCAATAAAAGTTTCTTTTGAAATGCTCTCTGTTTCAAGAGTTCTGCTTTCTTGAGGGGATAGTTGAGGCAAGACCTTACACCCTTCCACATTTAGTGCACCTGTATCTTTTGGATTTCTATTGATTTCTTCCCTCCCACTTTTTAACAAGTCTGATCACATGCATGCCTCTCTTTTTCTCTCTAGATTAATCTATGATTCAGAAATGCCAACTTTTAGTAGGAATTTACACTCTTAGGCAAAACTTGTCTTATCCTGAGGTAGGTTGGATATACATCCTGAACAATTTTTCCATCAATAGAGTAATGAATATCTGGCTACCATAAAAGCCTGATTTTGCTACATGTAACTAAAGTGAAGGCCTTTAAAATATCTCTATATGTCCTGTTTATTTCTTTGGCTTTGAAGTTTTAGGGAACTTTGATGTTTTACTCTCATTAAGGACCATTTTTCTCCATTCTGCTCTTCTACCCCCAATATACAGTGTAATTACTGTATATGTTCCATACAGATGTTCCAGACAATATGAGGAGTCTACTGAGCAATTAAGAGAAGTGGACTACAAATGGAACGTGCTTAAAGTCTCCTATGTTATCACTGCAATTTTCCTAATCGTTTTTGAATCTTAACTATTCACTTTGTAAAAGAAAAAGGTAGGATTGCTAATTAACTATATACTAGATTTAACAACCTCTATGTCAATTATTTTTCCACACGGTTCTTAACATCTAGGAAAATAAATGGTAACAAGTACAGCATAAACTATTTATACACCAGCCAACCATCAACATTAACTTTAAAAGGGCAAACATAAA
This sequence comes from Psammodynastes pulverulentus, assembly GCA_025802295.1. Classification (NCBI taxonomy): domain Eukaryota; kingdom Metazoa; phylum Chordata; class Lepidosauria; order Squamata; family Psammodynastidae; genus Psammodynastes; species Psammodynastes pulverulentus. The sequence goes on from JAOYMU010000098.1 coordinate 90,694,640, forward strand.
ATCATGGGGCTGAAAGGGACCTCAGAGTCCACCCCACTCTGCTCAAGGCAGGAGCCTTATACCATTCCAGTCAAATGGCTTCCAGTGTATTTTAGAAAACCTCCAGTGATGAAGCACCCAGAAGTCCAGGAGGCAAGCTATTCCAATGATCAATTATTCTCACTGCCAGAAAATACCTCCTTACTTCTAGGATGGATCTCCTTTAACAACCTTCCACCATATTACTTCTTATCCTGCCCTCAGGTGCCCTAGAGAATAAATTATTCCGCTCTTCTCTGTGATAGTCCTTCAAGTACTGGAAGACAGTTATCATGTCTCCCCCTAACCCTTTTGATCAATAGGCTAGACACACCTAGATCCTTCCACCATTCATCATAGGATTTAGCCTCCAGACCCTTTATGATCTTTTCTGCACACTTTGCAGAGTCTCAACTTCTTTTTTATATCGTGGTGACCAGAAACGGATGCAGTATTCCAAGCGTGGTCTCACCAGAGAGATACTACCACTTTTCACTGTGAAACATATAAAAGTCTCATCTTAACTCATTCAATATGCCCATAACTGCCAATCAATGGTTAACTCCATATTTACTACTATTACTATTAAGAATATCCAATGACAGTCAAATATGCCTGCAATTTTCACTCGTAGCCGAAAAATCAAGAAAATAGCTATTTAAAATAGTCATTTTAAATTCCTTGCCATTCAAGCTCTCAGCTTTACATGCTATGGTAACTTTACAAGTCCAACACTGTTATCTGCAAGTCTCCTTAGTCTTTCAAGCCAACTTGGAACTGGAGAGGATGTGTTAAGATAGACCATCCAACAGATAGTAAATGTATGCCTGATACTTTTCTACAGTCATTTCTGAAATGAGAGGGTTATGTGGCCCTTAATTGCATTGTGCCTGAGCCCTACACGTGGATCCCAAATGGTCCCTGGTTCTCCTGGGACATCATGGTATAAAGAGTGAATCCGACTAGTCATAAATAATTCCTTTATTAAGTATTGGTGGAGATGGGAAGCTGCCGAAATTATTTTCCAATCCTTTTAGGGAGGAAGATATGCATGCATATGATGCCACACTGCTATTAAGACAGCTTTTGCTACACCAATATCCCTTTTGCTGGGGATTATTCTGAGACATCCCTCCTCCTTCCTCACAATGCAAGTGTTCACTTTGCAATCAACGGTATGGGAAACGAAGTGAAATGGCAGATTCTCGCTTTCAGGTTTTACCCATCTCCATCTCCCGATATGCTATGCCTGTGGCTGAAGGCTCCACCTGCTGGCTCAGCTTGCCCACACGTCTCATTATAACTGAAGCTGCATTCTGGGAATGATGGATGATGGAAGCTTTCTGGAAAATAGTCCAAACTTTCTCTTGCAAAGCTTGCAGAAATTTTCTCCGGCGCATATATTTTGCATGCATTTCAGCTGAGCCCGGCCACTATTCTAATTTGGGAAAGGAGGTCACAGGAGGATCAACTCCCCCATTATTGGCAAGGTTTGTAGTCATTCAGGAAGACACTGGAATGAGATTTTCTTTGGTTTTCTGACTACTTTCCCGGCTTGGTCTAGTTTTACACGTACTAGACTGTAAACTTCATTACCTAAATCAAGAGAGGTAACAGGTCATGGGGAATGGACGCCGCAGTCCAATACGTATAGAGATTAATTTTAGATTAACACAACGGCAACAACAAGGCGGAAGCAAAAGGGACACAATAACGAGGAAGCAGAAGTGACAAAGTGAAAAGTTTTCAATCAGTTAGCTTTACTATTCATTTCATTTTAAATACAGGTAGTCTTCGACTTACAACAGTTCATTTAGTGACTCTTCAAAGTTACAACAGCACTGAAAAAAAGTGCTTTATGACCATTTTTCACACTTATAACCATTGCAGCATGCCCATGGTCACATGAACAAAATTATGACACTTGGCAACTGACACATATCTATGATGGTTGCGGTGTCCCGGGGTCATGTGATTTACCTTTTGTGACCTTCTGACAAGCAAAGTCAGAGGGGAAGCCGGATTCACTTAACAACCGTGTCACTAACTTAAAAAACCACAGTGATTCACTGAACAACTGTGGCAAGAAAAATAGTAAAATGGAGCAAAATTTACTTAACAAACAACTCGCTTAGAAACAAAAATCTGGGGCTCAGTTATGGTTGTAAGTCGAGGATTACCTGAAGCAGTACTGGTAGTTCTTGACTTATTGCCATTCATTTAATGAGAGTTTGAAGTTAAGACAGACTTGAAAAAAGTTACTTACTTAAAAGTTACATTTATGACTGGTTGCTGTGTTCCATGGTGATGTGATTGTATTTTGTGACTTTTTTTGCTATTTTCTGCCAAAAACTGCTCATTGGATAAGTTGTATTTAGATTTACAAGCATGTAATTGGCTTAAAGACTGTAGTGATTCACTTAATAGCCATTGTAAAAATTTTAATAAAATGAAGTCTGCTCACATGGTGACTTATGACCACAATGTCTTACGACCAACATTATGATTTTAATTGTGGCAACAAGTTGAGGACTACCTATAAATAGGTAGCACCCTGCTTGTGTGGTCAGTACAGAATTAAGGGCCTTAAGAATGGTATGTTAATATTATCTCACATTAATAAATAATGATCCTTTACATCTATGACTTCAGCCGTTCCTTGATCATTTATCTGGGATCAGTGAGCATTCTAATGTTGCTTTTTCTTAATCCAATAGAAAATATATCCTTTATATTAACAAGTAATGCAAGTTGATATTATATAAATGAATATAGTGAAGCAATGGAGCCTTGAAAAGCAGATTAGGAACATTGTAGAGGGTACAGGGAATGGCTTTGAAGGACAGGAAGAAGAACCATTTATCAAGGCAAAGATCAGATAAATGGAAAGTGAGCCTGCACCAAGAAAATACCTTAAGAAAATGACTCAACCACACAAGTTACAACAAAAGTAGTCCTGGCCTATATGGCATTGGTTTCTAAGTGTGAACTATTTTATGGGTCTGTCAACAACCAATAATGGTTGCCAGTAGTAAAACCAGGCATGTGGGCTACTTGTAGATATCTCACTGGGCATAAATAGCAATAGCACTTAGACTTATATACTGCTTCATAGTGCTTTATAGACCTCTCTAAGCGGTTTACAGAGTCAGCATATTGCCCCCAACAATATATGATTGATTACATGGAACTGCCTAGGAGAAGTATTCTTAGGTTTCCTAACCAGACTATATCTGGTCAGGAAAAAGCCAGATGACCTCTAAATAGCAGCAAGTACAGAAAGTTCAAATTCCTTACTGACATCTTGCAGTTGTCCCAATTTTCCCAACTCAGATATGGTAGCTCTATGTATATTAATTGGAATTCATACTGTAAAAATATCAGGAAGATAAATAGGCATGCCTTATAACAAATCCCCAACCTTTTGGATTCGATGGGCTTATTTGGAATTTATAGATCAGCAATGACAAACCTATGGCACGCGTGCCAAAGGTGGCACGTGTAGCCATCTCTGCTGGAAGACACGCCTGCGCTTCCCGCCAGCCAGCTGATTTTTGGCTGGCCCCGCCCCTCCCAGGAGTCTTTGTGCAGCCTGTTTTGGATGCCAGATAAGTACAGGGCTCGTGTGGGAGACTTTGGCAGGGTGTCTCTGAAGCCTGGGGAGGGCGAAAAACGGGCCTCCAGAGAATTCAGGGAGGCCTGCTAGGCCCAAAATGGGGGGTGGGGGGTCATGCACGGGGGGATGGGGCACACAGGGGGGCATTTCATTATGAGTGTGGACAGCACGCGTGCTAGTACACACACGCACACCCACTTTTGGCACCCGAGGAAAAAAAAGGTTAGCCATCACTGTATAGATGAAGGTATTGAGCTGTGGTGGCGCAGTGGTTAGAATGCAGTATTGCAGGCTAATTCTGCCGACTGCCAGCAGTTCGATCCTGACTGCCTCAAGGTTGACTCAGCCTTCCATCTTTCCGAGGTGGGTAAAATGAGGACCCAGATTGTTGGGGGCAATATGCTG
>JAOYMU010000098.1:90868302-90878472 GCA_025802295.1 Psammodynastes pulverulentus
CCAGATCACCAATGGGATTATAGACTCAGAGATATCTGCAGGATCTGCTCAAAAAAGTCAGGATGGCAGTCATGACATTGATCCAACTGCATCTGTTGTTTTTTTTTAATGTGTGATACTCAAGAATAATGGGTGAAGCTTGATGATACTTTTGTGGCCCTCTTTTCTGACCATACCCTTAATGGAATTCAAATATCCTGCAAGTATGGACAGTAATACCACAGAAAAAAAAAACCTTTCCATATAGTCTCATCCTTGAGAATGAAATGACTCCTTTCTTGATCAAATACTTTGCATCTAGTCCATGATATCTACGAAAAACTAACAGCTTTAGGTTCGTATGGTTTATTTCCAGACCTCATATTGCCATCCAGGAGAGTTTGCAAAATGCCAGTTAAATAACAAAAAAGCCACAATAGTTCTCAGTACAGCTGAGTTACAGTTCCATGTCAATTGCATTTTCTTCCTTTCTCTCTCTACTCTGCTTGGTTTATCTATTTTGTATGTGTCATTATTTCCCCCTTTTACTAATTGTTCTTTAGAACAATGGGAAAGCTCATTCTCTGCAAAACTAAATGATGTAAACTATTTTTAAGGAAGGAGGATGGGGGAGAATCATGTCTCATAAAATGCCTGTGTGAGGTTTTCTGTGCCTCACATTTCTCACGGCACTCACAACAACAAACAACAACAGCAATGTGAAAGAGCACTTGTGTATATTGGCAGCATCAGGGCAGCATGGCTTGATATGACGACTACCTGCCACTATAATCAAATGAATGAAATGAAAAGGAAAATCCATTTTCATTTTCTGCCTTTAAGACTGGCACATTAAATAGCAAGTTTTATTGCCAAGGTATTTTATAAATACTTAAACAGGAAGGGGGAGGGAAACTATCGTCAATTTGGATTTAATGATGGATTGGGCATGAGACTGGAACAAGGAAAGCTCAGTGCCATACTGCTGATATTCTTTCGGCTTACATCTGAGATTAAAACTTTCCCTTGCCAACTCCAAAATACAATACTAGCAAAGTGGTGGAACCGATGGCTACCTACTGTCAGCATTTTTAATCACCATTTTCAGACACAGCATAGCTGCCAATCCCCTAATTCTTCAAGGAGAAAAAAAATTAATACAAAAACTTCTCTTGCATGTAAGCTTCTGTATGAGTGAGAAACTTTGATTGCACAAGGATCTAGCCCAAATATATTTGAGCCAGCAAATGTCCATAACTTATCCCATGATCCTTTAATTGCAAATAATTACAGACATAACAATGAGTGGAATCAAGAATTCTGCAAAATATGACAACTTGTCTACATTTGAGATTGGAGGTGTAAAAATTAGCAAAAATATAAAGGATTATAAAGCTACTAAATAGTAGTGGTAAATGAGTGCCTAGCAATAATACAGTATAATACAGGAAGTCTTCAACTTACAACTTAGTGCGCATTCAAAGTTACAACACTGAAATAAGTGACTTATCACCGTTTTTCACACTTACAACCATTGCAGCATGCCCTTGGTCATGTGATCAAAATTCAGACCCTTGGAAACTGACTCACATTTATGACAGTTGCAGTGTGTGTGTGTGTGGGGGGGGGGGTGATCCCCTCTTGGAACCTTCTGATAAGCAAAGTCAACGGGGAAACCAGTTTCACTTAACAACCATGTTACTTACTTAACCACTGCAATGATTTGCTTGACAACTACGGCAAGAAAGTTCGTAAAATGCAGCAAACTCACTTAACAAATGTCTCACTTAGCAAGGAGAATGTTGGGCTCAATTGTAGTTATAAGTTGAGTACTACTTGTATATCAGGAATAGGCAGGTATCTTAAACAGGCAAAAACAACATGTTTATAAGCAGCTTCTCATGTATCATCAGAAAGTCTAAAAAAAGAAATTTGGAGTTGAAGATTGGATTTAATGTTTTACTCTACAGAAATCAGCTGCAGAATACTAGGAGCCCACAGAGAAAAGCAACTCTGGCTGATTATATATATTGTTACTGTCAGAATTTTTGAAGTAAGGAACATTCTCACTAGAGTTGTTATGGCTATAATGCTCAAACAGCAGAACAAATTAATAAAGTAGCTCTGCTCTATTAAGAAGTCTGTGTCTTTGTCTCTTGGTTGAAAAAATATATAAATTGAAGAGTTCCCTCCTCTGCAAGTAATTCCCATAACAGCTGAAAGTCTATTCTGTCTCAACTGCAATCCCTGAAATGTTATGGAACCATATCACCCTGTGGCTTTCAGGGTTTTATTTCCATTGTCAATCTGAATTGGGTTTCATTTTCTTAAACATACACTGTTAAGTTGGATTCACTTCTGATATCTGCATCTACCATGGGCTATTGAAACCCACAATTACTTGAATTAAGAAAGGTCTATCCTATAAAAGCACTGAAATGAAGAAGAGGAGTATGGACCTGCTGTTCCCAAACAAGAAATTTCCCCAGAATTCATAAGGATCTTTTATTAATTTCCATCCATCTCAGAATATCACAGGTAATTATAACATACATATATACTACAAAAACAAGCATTGAATATATCCCAGGAAAATCGGAGTCTATTCATTGTCTGATTGAGGCATACAAAATAACAATTATTTAACATAAATCTGATCTACACATGTATAATAATAAGACTGGGACTATGGGATAAATCTGGAGGTTTTCTCTGTAAGCCCACTGGGTCTGAGATATCATGTCCCACTTCCTCTCCTTGTGGTTCTGTTTGGTAGTTTCTGCAATTGCTATCTACCTTCCCCGGACATCTCAGATGGCCTCTTCCTTATAACTCCCATCCGTGAGAGAAATAGGAGTCCCACAATGTGTATTATCTTTTAGCAAAGTAAAGATAAATATATATAAAAATTCTACATAAATTTCTGATATAGTATAAAGTAGTAGCTTAATCTTTTCCATCTTTCAAGAGATAAACAAAATCAAGTTTCGTTTTAAAAAAACAAGTTAAAAGTTGCAATACATGAAGCCTGATATAGAAAAAGCCATGCAATGCATGCAGCAGATCACAAGGGGAGGCTGGTTTGCTATAATTAGTGATTTTGGGAAAGAGAATATTTTCAGATTATACAGTTATATATAAGCTCCAAAAAAAAGTAATATAGAGAAAAATAAATCTCAGTCCGAAATCATAGATTGCACAGAGCAAAGAAATAAAAATAAAAAAGAATACAACTTCTGACATAAAAACAGGCAAAACAAATTAACATTTAACATGTCAACTAGAACATTTATCTATTGTTCAGAGATAACCTGAATCCAAAACCAAAATCCTCTGCTCCATTGTCTCTGGATTTCCCCCAGCTTTCTGAGGTAATTCCAGTCATTTATTAAAGCTACTGAGAAGGTTTTCAAGCTCAGGCAAAGAAACATTTTACTCTGCATGTCCAGAATTCTGCCTTTGTAACATACCTTTTCCTCTATCTAGAAGGGGAGTGAGTGAGGCAATCTGTTGAGCATATGTATTAAAGGCCATGTCTGAGTGGAGTCAGGTCCTGTCTGGCATTTAAACTGGCCAGGAAGCTGAATTGTGTCTCAGATTTTATCAACAATGAAATTATTAAGTAAATAAACCATCGTGGTCTAGGTTACAAACACCATTCTTAGTAACAAATTATACTTATAAACTGTAATAGCAATTCCCTAAATAAATGCCCCACAAATAAATAGCAACATTAAGGCTTTAGCACAGCTTTCCCCAGCCTAGTCTTCTCTCAGATGCTGAGCTCTCAACTTTCAAAATTCTCCAAGTAGCTTGATCAGCTGGATGAAACCCAGGCTGAGAAAGGCTACCTTAGTGTAATGTGCAAACTCGGTCATTCTTCACTATGTAATTTCCTTTCTTTACAAACTTTGGCCCTCTAGGCTTCCAAGTGCAACAGATCAACTACTGTGTTGAAGCTCAAGATGATTGAATTCTCAAAGTATATTATATACCTAAGTTTGATCTTTTACTGCAATTGTCACTTGTCTTTCCACAATGGAAAAAGAAGAACTGCTAAACAATCTTGTATGGGTCACCAAACATCCATTACTCAGTGCTTACTACCTCAGAATTGACTAGAACCGATTTGCAATGAATAAAACAGAGATGCGAAGAACATATTCATATTCTTTCAATTCTTTTAAACTGTAAGTAAGTAGGCTGTCATCTGATCAAAAAACTTTGGTTGATTATCAGTTGTTCTGAAGGGAGCAAGCATATTTTATTTTCAAATCACCAACACTCTCATCAAATTTAATATCCAGAAAAAGCATCGCTATTTGTATGAATTATTTTTGCTACATCTAGCATTTTGCCTGATTCTTCTGATAATTTTTTCAGATATTTTTATTCAGTTAACATAATCAACAATTGGTTGTGTCTTACCACTCTAGGAAACAGCTCCTATTGTTAAGTGCTTCAAATGCCACATAATTCTTACATAGCCAAAAAACTAAATATTAATACTAAACTTTGGAGTTGCTATTGTTTTCTTTTTCCTTCAATAGACATAATCACTCAAATCCACATAGAAAATAGCCACTGGGAAAATGGCACCTGACCATCAGTATCATGGCTGTGCAGTCCATATAACACTTTGCTTCAAAGACAAAAAGATTCTTTGTAGCCCCCAGGGGCGTATATATAATGCATGTCTGGAACTCTGGAAACTAAACCATGTTTTCTGGGATGGCATGACAGCAAACTCATGATCCTAGGTAAAAAAAAACACAGGCACTTTAAACCAAACTCTTGTATATGATAATGTCACAAATGCAATCTGAATATTGTTAGTTCTCTCAACATTTTAATTGAATCAAGTTTGTCAGGCTTCATGAAAGCCATGCTGCTTTTCACAACCAGCTGCTGTAATAGGCAGCTTAGGCACAGAGAGGCATAAAGGTTATGCAGGGCAAAATCAGAATGAAATCACATGCCTCTTTTGGGGGAAGGGGGGGTAATATTGAAAAATTGAAAACCTGACAGCAGAAAGACCTGGTCCAGGTGTTGGCACAATTCTGTCCCAGTTCCTTTCATGTCACTAATATTACAATGCCAACTTCAATTGATTCATTTTTAGACTTCATTCCATATGCATCCGGTGTAATAAAATATAAAACATTCATTTTTCTAAGCTGAAGTTCATGTAAGCTTTTCATGCCACAGTCTCAAATCAAGAAGCACCAGCATCTGGAGATTTTAGTCTCTTCCAAATAAATATGTAATTTTTATCAGTTATCTCTCTCAGATAAATGAAATTTCTAGGGGGAAAATTGAATGAACAGTATTAGCATTGGAAATCTCTCTTTTCTATTTATGTACTTTCTTACAGAAAGCTAAGCTTGATGGGAAAAAATGCATATGTATGCATAAGACAGGATGCCACTAATATACTGAAAATGATGGAGTATTTAATAGCACTTCAAATACATCTTCTTCTTCATCATCATCATCATTATGATGCAGAATCGGTCAGATGTTTAGACTGGATTTGACATTTTTATCCACCTATCCTTTTTCCCGTTGACCTAGGGTAGGCAAATGTTGTTGATGTTAAAGGTACAGCCACAGGATGTAAAATGTTCTAAGTAACAACGTACCTTCTTCATATGCATCAAGTTCTTCCCAAGAACCTAGGATGCTGTAATATATCAATGAAGTATATCTGTGAAACCAAGCAGTGTGTCCATTCATAATTGACAGATGGAAATGTTGTCCATTTTCTAAGTGCCATCCAAGATTTTTTTGCATGGCTCCCATTGTGCCTATAGCCACTGGGATCACCACAGGCAGATTATATCATAAACTTTCAATTTCAATTTCAATTTTCAGATTTTGATACTTTGTGATCTCCCATTCTTTGTCTTCTATTCCACAATCACTTGGTACTGACACATCAATTATCCATACTTTCTTCTTTTTAAACATAGTTAAAATTGCCAAGATATTGTCAATCTGTATTTGGAAATCTCACAAGATTTTAACTTGCTCATTTTTATTACTTTTTCAGTTATATATTCCCACCAACTGTGTTATGTTGTTGTTTAAATTTTAAGTTTGTGCAATCTTGCATGAGCAAAATATTTGCTCTACTGTTGTTGTTTTTGCTGTTTTGCATAATCTGCCCTTTGAATCATTTTATGATTTTTCAATTCTAGCCTTGATTTCATTAGTTCAAACAGCATGCTCTTACACAGCCAAATTCAAGACTTCAGGGTTTTTTTAAATGTTCCAGTTGTAAACTATTGCCAAGTTTATCCTTATTCACTTTCCTCTTGATCTTTTGTAGAAATTGACCATGAATAGTTTCCTTGCCAGAATTCTGTTCATATTTTGATTACATTATTTCAATATTTATTCTTTGTTTCCTGTACATTTAGCAAGTTTCAATTCTTAGTTTGCATCAGTGTTTATTCTTGGCTGTCTTTTACATGATAAGTCAATGCATGCTTTTCTTCCTCAACAGTTTCTTTGCTTGAAGTAAACCTCTGTTTCCAGTTATGTAGAGCAGGCATAATCTATCAATATCACTACAGCGATTTAATGCATAGTGAGTAGTCATAGATTTCCTTGTTTTTTAGTCCAAACTCTCCTATTCAGCTTCTGTCCAGTTAATAATTGCAGCTATGTATCGTATCACAGATATAACACATAACAGATAATCAGAGTTGGAAGGGATCTTGTAGGTCATCTAGTCCAACTCCCCACCCAAGCAGGAGGCCCTACACCATTTCTGACAATCTCTTCTTGAAGGTCTTAAGTGATGGTGCTCCCACAATGTCCGGGGGCAAGCTGTTCCATTGGTTGGTTGTTCTCACTGTCAGAAAGTTTCTCCTTATTTCCAGGTTAAATCTCTCCTTGTTCAGTTTCCATCCATTATTCCTTCTCTGGCCTACAGGTACTTTAGAAAATAGCTTGTATTGATGGCTTTTACAGTGTTTACACCATTCAATTTTTTCTTTAGCAATTTTCTCACTCTTTGGAACTATTCTTTATTAATCACATTTTAACTTCTCCGTGCTTAATGTTATCCAACTATAAAATGCCCCAATACTAGTAGGATTCATAATTATTATTATCTACCAAGATTTGGTATCTTATATAAAAGAAGACATAGCCCTACTCTCAGGATTACAAGCTACAAAAACCAAGACAGGCAAAAAAAAGGAGAAAATGCAAATATATCAAGCATTTAAATATACTAGCAGAAATAAATAATAAGTAACAAGGGAGAATGAAGAAGGTAATCCTGAGATACTCACCATGCTTCCTGCCTTATCTAATGTCTATTTTATAAAGAAAGGGAGAAAAATAATAAGTTATAAGGTAAATTACTACCCTCCAGCACCATCTTTATGTCTTCGTTCCCTTAAATGTCCCATAAGCATTCTTTTTTTAAAAAATCAGTAAATGCATCCAGCCTGATGCTTTGAAGGATAAAATTAAGAAGTGCAACAGGGGGCGACAATTAGAAAGGAGCAGAATGCAGCCTTGCTGTTCTTTTTTTTTTCTTTACTCAAACTTCTATGCAATTTCAATCACAACAATAACTCTAAGTGGCTTACACAGTGTAAAATATTGAAATAACAGCAGCAACAACAACTTACTGTAATAACTAGGAATTACTAGGCACCTGCATCAGGTTAAGCAACAAGACCAATTAAAAAATTATGGAAAACATATCAGCAGGATCACAACCCTTCCTGCCTTAAAACTTGATGATTTTCAAGTCTTTGCAGAAACAGCATTGTATGGACATCAGGGAAATGGTGGCTCCTGGGACAAGCAAAGCTCCAGAAGGATTCCAACATTGGATTCAACCCTTGTTCTGAGACAAATTTATTATTGTCTGAATGCAGCTACTAGACATCTTTCATTATCCAACTAGGTAACATAATCAGTGCTAGAAGGAAGTGGGATTTACTCTCTTTTTATATAGTGATTATATTATACTAGCTATATATTCTTTTTATATACTAGTCTAGTGGTTGCCTGTCAATGTTGGTGGGAGTGTTCTTGATGTTCAATCATCCTATCCTTCTCTATTCTTGATGGTCATCATCCTGTCTTTCTCTGAAAGGACCTGGGCTACCTTAGAAAGAGTTACCAGCAGACATTTTATACATGTGATAAAAGTGCAAAAATAATTAAGTTTTGCTATCCTATCACCACAGTGTAGAGCAGGGGTCTCCAAACTTGGCAACTTTAAGACTTGTGTACTTCAACTCCTAGAATTCTCCAGCCAGCGTAGCTGGCTGGAGAATTCTGAAAGTTGAAGTCCACAAGTCTTAAAGTTGCCAAGTTTGAAGACCCTCTGGTGTAGTCTAACATGGGCTTGTACCGACTCCTTTTTTTGTCTTCCTCCAGCAACACTTCAAACCCTTTCTTCTGTTGGCTCACCTCTTAGATTGATTAACTGGGTTGCCTTTATAGCAACCACACAGATAGACCAGGATGATTTGTTCCTAGCCTTCTCAAGAGAGTTGGATCTTTGTGTCTCCTTGGGAGAACTCTGGATTGACTAGTTAAGCCATTTGTTTGTTTTCTTGGCTATCAGTTATATTATCAGGAGTCTTTGATAAAACCAAAGTTCAAAAGTGTCATTAATTTTTGTACTGTTTTTATAAACTTCCAACTTTTGCTCCCACAGGGAGCCTGTATGGTTTTGATCTTTGTAATTTGCAAGCATGTTACGACATCTCTAAGGGTTTTATTGGTATCTTATCAAGTTCCAGTGTATATTTCTTGCCTGCTGCTTCCTTATTGTTGAGAGTTGATCCTAAAAAGCATAAGCTATCAATCACTTCACTGTAGGTACTAAGTGATCAATCACTGTAGGTACTAAGGCTGATTGCAGTACCTGTTGTCATGGGGGTCAGCTTCAGGAGGAAGGAGGAGTGATGATGGGTTTAAACTTCTTTATATTTAATATCAATTTTATTTGTTCACTTTGCTCTTTAACTTTCATTATTGGAGCTTGCAGATCATTTGGATATACAGCTATAAGAGTAACACCAGCATATTGCAGGTTGATGTTTCTTCCTCCAGTTCTAAAACCATATGAATCTTCTTCCAGTCCATATACATATTCAGCTTATAGTCTGAGTAAATAAAGGGATATTCGTGTAATCTTGGTCTCATTCCTTTGTCATCCTGTAGTCATATGTCCAAAGTGTGGCTTCAGATCTAAGTTTCACATGTAAACAAAAGGACATTCTGGGATTCTCTTTTTCCTAAGCACACTCCAAAGATTGATATGCTTGTCTCAGTCAAACATCTTCCAGTCTTCAACAAAACAGGTATTGACATTTTGAAAAATATACTTTGGCTTTCTCAAATATCCTGTGGAAAAAACTTCCCCCTTTTCTGTATATGTTTATTCTCTAATATCTTCATTGGGATGATTTAATATTGTTTCTCGTCCCTTTTAACAATTCTCTGAAATTCTTTGTTAAGTTCTCTCCTGAAATCTTTGTACATTTTGGCTGTGACTTTTCCTCTTTTGGGGGCAATTTCTATTGTTTGTTCTGACATCCAATTTGCTTTCTTCTGTTTCTTTGGTCTTTGGCAGGTTTTTTCACATTTACAGTATTCTTAACAGCTTCTTTGATTTAATTTTACAGTTCCTCTGGTTCCTTGTCAAAATGATTCCCAATGTTCTCTTGTGTTTTAAAATTCATCAATATCCTTTTGGATTACTGTATCTAGTTTTGGTCATCTTGATACAAAAATGATGTTGAGGCTCTAGAAAGAGTCCAGAGAAGAGCAACAACGTTGATAAAGCGTCTGGAGGCTAAATCATGTGATGAATGGCTAAGGGAACTAGGTATGTTTAGCATAATGAAGAGAAAGCCTAGGGATGACCTGATAGCCATCTTCCAATGCTAGAAAGGCTGTCACAGGGAAGAGGGGGCTGGTTTATTCTCCATAGCACCCGAGGGTATGACAAGAAGCCATGGGTGGAAGCTTGTCAGAAGGAAATCCAATCTGGAAATAAGAGGAATTGCCTCCTTGAGTTGTGTGTTCCATTGCTGAAGGTTATCAAGAAAAGATTGGACAATCATTTGTCTGGGATGGTATGAGGACTCTTGCTTGGCCAGGGGATTGGACTAGAACGGTGTTTCCCAACCTTAGTCATTTTAAGATATG
>JAOYMU010000098.1:90878572-90889926 GCA_025802295.1 Psammodynastes pulverulentus
GGAATTCTGGGAGTTGAAGTCCACATGTCTTAAAATGATTAAGGTTGGGAAACACTGGACTAGAAGATCACCAAGATTCCTTCCATCCCTATGATTCTACATTAGTGGTTGGGGCATACACTTGAAAAATCACTGTATTAAATGACTGCCTGCATGTTAGTGGCACCAAAACCAGAAGAAAAAAAAACTAACGTTTTAATAAAGAAAATAAGAGATAATAAAGGTAAAAGTAACAAAATTTGAGCCTTGACTTTATTGTAACGGAAATATAACAATATTTTTAATATTTGTGGGAACAATGGAATCATAGAGAAAAGAGAAAAATAAGGAAGGGGAGAAGCAGAATAAAAATGGAAATCATTTCCAGAGACCAATAATAGAATGAAAAAAAATTACAAATTTGAAAAAAAAAACGCTGACATTAGGACAGAAGAGATAAGGGAAGTATGTGATGGATAGTGTTTAAAATGGGAAGAGAATGTGGGGGAAGAAAGAAAAATCCATGAAATTTGAAATAAAAATTGCTAGAAAGCTTCATTAAAGAGCATTCACATGAATGAATAAATCTAAATTCAAGCTGATAGGAATGAAGAAAGGAATTATCAGAGGAAATATTTAAGAGCTTGATAATGACCTTTAGATAAAAGAAAGTAAAGAAACTGGATGATGATAAAAACTGAGAGAGGTACCAATGAAATATGGGTATATCTTAAGAAAATGAGAAACAAAAACAGTATTTACAGGGACAAAAGCGAAAGGATTAGAGGATATTTTCACTAAACAGCTTGAATGTAAGATACCAAGAGTTACTCACCAGATAATATCCCAATAGCATTCCTTGATTCCTTTAAGAATAGCAACTCATAACATCAACCAAAAATTCTTTCCCCTTGTACTCTCTGCTTATAATTACACTGCAAGAACAAAGCTTTCAATAAATCTGAAAAATACAACAATTGTAACATCTTGTTCAACTCTAAAAGGATTACAAAATTATCAAAATAAATAATTGCTGGTAGGGTAAGAATAGGAAGGAACCAGATCAACAGAACCAATGGAAGAATGAGCAAACAGAAAGAGGAATTACAGGAATCAAGTTAAAAGGAAAATATATATATAGTAAGGAAACAAATCTGAAATACTTGAAAGAACAGAAAGACTAGAAAATGGGAAGAATTGAAGAACAGAAGGGAGATTAATAAAAGAGAAGTGATGAAGAAAATGAGAAGAATAAAAGTCTGTAGTGGAGCTAGAAGAAAAAGCAGGCTCAAGTACAAGCCTCTCATTAATGCAAGCACTGTACTTATATTTGGATTTAATTTCTCAGTGTAGAAGTCCAAAAGAGATCTGAGAAAAAAACATTTAATTAAAAAGATAATTATTAAAGAGAATTGGTGATTAGAGAAGGCCAGCATTAAATGATAATGTTTTAAGCATAACACTGAGATATAGTCTATTGCACAGGGGATACTTTTCCTCCGCATTAATTCCAATACTGTAGCAGAAAAGGCTGGATTCTGCAAGCAGCATATTACAGAATGCAGTGGGATCCTGCCTGAAAATCATAAACATGGAAGATATCTTTGTATCATTGTACCTTTTCCTGCAATGTAGCAATTCATTGCTGAGATCAAACCTCTAAAAATGGGTCAGAATTCTTGAACGGCAGATAAAATCAGCAGAACTTAAAAGAGAAAAGATATGCAAGCAAGTACTATCAGTCTGATACAGTGGTTAAAGACTCTGGGATACAAACTGGGTGGCCCTGAGTGTTGCTTTAGGTGCAGAACCAGCTGGTAACTTTGGATCAGTCGCTCTCTTTTGGCCTTAGGAAGAAAGCAATGGCCAACCACTTTCAAAAAGGGTGCCAAGAAAACTTCAGCAAAGTATCAAAGTCTTATCCATGTGTTCAGATTGACATGAAGACATAAATGAAATACAAGTCCGTACATAAAATGTGCTGTAATGTAGTGGTGGGATTCAAATTTTTTTCCTATAGGTTCTGTGGGTGTGGCTTGTTGGGCATGGCTTGGGAGGCATGGCAGGGGAAGGATAGTGTAAAATCTCCATTCCCTCCCCACTCCTGGAGGAAGGTTACCACCGGTTCTCTGAACTACTCAAAATTTCCTCTACTGCTTCTCCAGAACTGGTGAGAACCTGCTGAATACCACCTCTGCTGTAATGAATATATGCATAAATTTATTAAAACACAAATTTGGACTACAGTTTTAGAAGCAAGACTTTCAAATGTAATTACGATAAAATTAAAAGCACAATGAATAATAAATGTCCAAAAAAGAAATGTTTGCATTAAGCGCCTCCTTAAAAATCCATAGTTTCCTCATACTTCATCTTAAACAGTACACATATTTTACAGACAATAGATCAAACTGCACTAAAGCAGGTTCACTTAAAAGAAATCAAATGCAATGGTACCGGCTTCATGTAACTTTTGACCAATCATTATAAAATCACAACAATCGATAATCTCATTTCCTACACAGGCAGCACAATTAATTAATTAAGCCAGCATTCTCCATGAATTTTCTATCTATTATAATCAAGGTAATTTTAGCATCAGGGTATATGACAGTGGACATAAAGGATCGAAATATCTATTTCTTTTCAACAAGATTTGGTTACTAAGATTTGCTACATGAAAAGAAAGAATTTAACTACAATAATTCTAACAAAACAGGTTCAGAACAAAGAAATGCTTTGAATAGCTTGTTTTGCTGAATGCAGTCTGTTAACTTGTTTGGAGTGTATTTCAAGCCAGGGATGATGAACTGATTGAATAAGGCTTCCATTTAGAGTCAACAAAGAAGAACTGAGAGCTGATGTAGCATATGCCTCACATAGAATCTGCAGTATAAATGTCATCATGGCTATTATTATTTCTCAACCTCAACTCTATTCTGCCATGTAGGGGTAATAATTCCAATATACCTAGGCTTTCCTTTATAGTTTGGCTGTTCTAACAGAGTGATATATACAAAATGCTTCAAATTCTCCCAAATAGGATCACATACCTTTTGCCAAGCTGATACTTGACCAATATCTACTTGACCTTGGAATATAATACAAAATCAAAAACCCAAGGCAAAAATATGGGAAAAGATTCCATTTCCATTTAATTAAACGATAAAATTACAGTATGGTAACCAACTTTGACAGTCTTACTTAGAGCTTCCAGGAGTGGTGTGTAGTCCTTGAATCTTAAGATTGTACACTTCTGCCCTAAAAATACTGGCTTAATGGTAAGCATGACCAGAGACACATGTTTCAAAAGAATCTAGCCTAGTTTGAGAGATATGGAATGATTGTAATCATTGTTACCTCTTGTTATTTATGGCCTGGGACATCTTATTTTCTGTGATTTTCTGTAACAGACTGTAATTTTATCTATCCTCTGTTTCACTACCAAATTCCTCCTACCAATCTAAGCCTATTGTGAACCACTGTTTCAAACCCATGTTTCAAACACTGAAATCCCCCTATCTGCAAGTCTAAAACAGGACAAAATCTGAACTAAATCTCAGAGTGTGCCATTCATTTTCTAGTGATTTGTTGCATGATTTCAGAATTATATTATCCTTTAGAAACAGCTAATTATCTGCAGCAAGGTTGCTAGTAAACATCTTTTAACTAAAGAAAACAACTGTAACTAACATATTTGCATAAATACATTGAGAAAAGAACATTGTTCCTTAATATCAAAAGGGACAGCATATGGTTCCTCTCTTCTCAGCCATATGTACAACACTGAATATAATGAAAGAGTATCACAAATGGTATGCAAGTATGAACTTTAAGTGAATGCAAAACAGGACTCTACAGTGCTCAGCCATAAAAATCAATTCAGATTAGAAATTTTCTGAAATCTGCCAAGTTCCCAGATAATGCAAATTTCTTCAAAGATCCAATCTGATTTTGAAACATGCATATGGCAAATCCACCAGTCCTAATCCCAATACAGCTCCTTTATTGTTGCTTTGCAAAAGGAACTCCATGCAGAGATTACTCTGTGTACTTACAAATTATCTGCACAAGCATTATCAAGAGGGAAGGCATTCAATATCTGGCCTCCAAATAAAATGAGTAGAATATTTTTATAAGCAGTTCTGACAAAGAGCAAAGTCGTCGTCATGGAATCACTCTGCAAATAATAGTAAACCTTTCTCTCCAGCAGAAGTACCAAGCAAATACATCTCCAATCAGCCTAATGAAACACTGTTTGTCAATCTATAACTGAGAAAACATCATCGAGCAAAAGCTAATTTAACAGAGTTCCACTCTGAAGAGTCTTCTTTGTCTCAGCATTCCTCAGCCAGGGAGATTAGAGAAATTATTTTAACATTCAGCATTAAACTCTCAAATTCAGTGAGCTAAAAAAAGGGGGAGTGGGATTGGTAAAGCATCAATTTACAAGAGGCAAAAAAAAAGTTCAAATAATCTGTATTAAAGGGAGTACAATCTCCTGGATATTATTTGATTTTACTCCCCTTTTCAAGATTCTTTGGAGGATTATCTGACAGATCTGTGAGATGTGCAAGTTCTGCTTTGCACTTAATCAATTTTGTACTGTATAATGATTAGTGTATCATACTCCTTAGGAGAATATTTAAAGATTAAAAGACATTTAAGGCTAACAAATGTAGAACAACTTGCCAACATTACATCTACTGTCTTCATATCGCTGAACACTTCTTGAACCAGAAAGGGGAAGCCCAAGACAATTCCCTGCTCTTTTACATTTATTTTTGTAATTATGTTCCTTGGAGGCTAGAATCAAGGAAGGAGCATCTACTACCTCTGGAAATTGTTGCCTTAAATAACTATTTCACCGTGGTTCATTGAAAAGCTGGCCCTGAAGGAACTAGAAAGAAAAAGGAGCATTGGGGACATGACAAGGGAATATAAGAAAAACTAGTTTCCAAATCAAAGATACCCTGAGGATATCTCTACTTCTCTATTCAGGATAGTAAGTGCCATGATGCTAACTTCATTAAAGGGTATATAATGGGTGCCAAGGTCTTATGGCAGAAAAGCTGAATCTCCAATAAATAAATGTATGTGATGATGCAAATAAAACTAATTTAATTGACAGAAAATATGGCAAATACAACCATATTGTCAGTAAACAAGAGAATCATGGAAATGGCTTCTATGGGAGTTTATTGTTGTTCATCTTAATGCTATGCATAGCCTATAAATAGCACAAAGGCTTTGGTTTTCTTGGATATCACCAGTCCCTGAAACTCCTAATGAAAAAGAAATGTATTTACAAGGCGACATCAAACTGACTGTGACAAGTCAAATTAACATGTTTGTACCTAGAAAGTATGCTTTTTATTTCAATTTTTTAAAACTCTGGCCTTAAAGCTGATCACAGTGCACAGAGATAAATATTTTAAATAATGGTACTTCAGAAATACATGTGTATAGTAGACAAGAAATAATTAGAAAATAAATTGCTTTTTTAAAAAGCACAAATTATTATCAAATGGGGAATGAATCAGATTACTAACCAATTCCTGTCCCTAAACAGGAATTCTGTATTGGGGGGGGGGGGGGTCTTATGCAAATTGGATCTCTGATAGAAAATATGTTAGGATAAAGGCTGGAAAACACAAATAATGCAGCTCCAGGAAAGTGTTCAAAATCTGCCCAGCAACTTTCATAAATCTAAAAGATGTAACATTTTTGCTGGCTCCACACCAATAGTTTGGTCTAAAAATAGCTTAATCTCCTTGAGAGCAAAAAGAGCAATCAACAAAACAGTCACAGGCTCTTAGCAGCACTCACAAATGCTGGCAGTAACCACACAATCACTCTCTTTCTCTCAAATACACACGATTCCATCACTACCATCCTAGTGCAGATGCCTTGCCCAAGACCTGCACTTTCACCGTCCAAGATACTATGGTCCAAGTTACATGCATTACAACAAGTAACAAACATACTGTAACCTTGCATGGCACACTATTGTCATATTAACCCACTGCAAATGCTATGCTAACGTAACTTGCTATATTATGGTTTTAATTATTAAGTAAATTAATATATGATGGTTTTATATGTGACAAAGAATGCAGAGAAAAAGCTCAGATTTTCTCAACACACATTCCATTACAAATTAGTGAGTTGTGCAAACCCAAACCAAGTGACTATAGAGGTAGTCTTTTCCCATTTATCTTCCCAGCCTGCAAGGCTAAGGGTGTTGGAAACTTGGCTCTATTCATACTGTACCTTCAGAAGACCCAGAAAACTGTGATCTTCCAAGGTGGGTAAAATGAGGACCCAGATTGTGGGGGCAATATGCTGATTCTGTAAACCGCTTAGAGAGGGCTGTAAAAAGCACTGATAAGCGGTATATAAATCTAAAGTGCTATTGCTATTGCTATCTTACATTGCTTTTCTTCAAAGACATAACCTGAAAATATTTATGAACCATTTCCCCAAAGCGACCCAACTTTTCTGATATATGAAAATATTACATTGGCCTTCTATTACTGGAACTCTAATTCCCAAACCTCCCAACTAGCATAGAAGCTTCCATGTGATCCCCATCTCCTTTTCAAATGATTGCATGCTCCATATCCTAACTAAATATCCCTGAGCGGGTAACATTGTCTGCATAATGCAGGTCAGGCTTTTCTTTGCTCCTCTTGATTTAAAAAAGAAAATCTACAAAATAGATCTATCCAATCAGGGTCCTGCAATAAATGGGCTGACATTACAGAACAACAGAGCTATCAGTTTTGGCTAGGCGGTTATCTCACTGAGCAAGAAAAGATAATTGAGAATGAGGGTTATGAGAATGAATAAGAAAACAGTTTCACAGGGTTGGAAAAAATCACCAAAGAGGAAGTGTTTCAACACTGTGTGTGATAAACTGTGGCTGTTTTCTAAACTGAAGTAAAATGCAAAAATAGAAGGAAATTGGAAAAATCCATCTCAATGGGGCTATGCAGCTCAAATATTTTTTAATTGTCGTCTGCAGAAAATGAGGAAATTATGTTCGTAGAAAAGCTTTATTAGATCCAAATGCAGGGATTCAGAATGGCTATGAAATTCATCTACCTCCTCGTTATTTCTAATGGGTCAGAATGAGAGATTGTATCCAATTAGTTTCAGTTGAAGGAGAGGCGGAATATGAGAAGCAAAGGCCCTTAAAGGGCAGCGGAAAGTCACCAAGGTTAGAATTCTTATATTGTAATGGTAGAATGAATGGAATTAACATGCGAGGACATTAGAGCAATCCCTGCTCCCTTTTACGCTGTTGATGTCACCTGTAGTTGGGTCATGAAATGTCTGCAAGAACACAATCAAGTTCAGATAGCATCAAGGACCTCACATACTGTGAAAAGATACCTTTGCTAACACAATAGAACTCCCTTCAGATCAATCCTTATTTATTTATGAGATTTTTATCCCACTTTTATTACTTTACAAATAACTCATGGTCTGATTACAGCCACACCTTTTGCGTACACATGACTATAACAAGGTAAAGGTTTCATCTAGCCAACTTCAGATGATATACCTGCTCAGAAAACTTTAACTGGACTTTAAAATATTCATGCCAGACCTGGATGACTAAGAATCTCCATAGATATCCATGCCAAGCTTTCAAGCATCTGCCTTACATAGAAAATCCAGATAAGCTCATGAAATTATTTGCATAATTTAGTACTCAGAGCGGTATTATTATTCATCATCATCAAATCATGATTACATAGATGTTGTCAGTGCACAAAATCTAAAGGAATTATATCACAAATTATTCTGAGGAAAGCAGAAAAATAGCTGATAGCAAAGGATGTATTCAGAAGAGATAAGATAAGATAACCTTTATAGTCATTTTTTACTGTGAGCATACTGCCCATTAAAAATGAAATTGTTGCTTGCTCTCAAAAGGAAGTATATATTTACCCATACACATACATAACACATACATACATAACACACATATACCCATGGTATATGTGTGTGTGTGTGTGTATCGATCACTGTCCATTTTGAATACATAGCAGAAAGAGGAAACTTGAGAGTGCTATATGGAACAAAACTGAATCTAGATGTTCTGAATCTAGATGTTCTGCTTCAGATACCATGAAGCTTTCTCCCAGAAGATAACAAGGAAAACAGGTCATGAAGAGATGTGTAGCATCCCAGACAATCCTGCAGACCTGCTCAAACATTGCTTATATGCTATGTCCTAGATAGAAGGAAGAGTGAAATAGAACTAGAAGCAATAGTTTTGCCAGTTTTGATGGGGGGGGGGAGGTTTCCCTTGATAGTTCATTGATTAAACTATTACTTTCCCCTTGATTTTTTGCCTAGCGTAGAGTGTTATTTGAGTGTTGGATGCTAGAAAGGATGTGTTCCAATCTTTTTTGTCTCCTTTTTAGTTTTTTTATTGTCTCTTTTGAATGGTATGTAAATATTGCTTATTTCTATCTGTCTATTGATGGCTGATTTGTCTGCATGCCAAGATTCCAGGAATTCCCAGGCATTTTTGGATTTTAACTTGGGTGAGTAAACTCACAGTTTCACAATTGAAATATTGGTTCAGTCTGTCCATGTGTTGTAAGATTAAGGAGTTTTCATTGTATCTTCTGACTGCTAGTTGGTGCTCGTGGATCTTTTAAAGCTAACATTCTTCCAAAATATTATTTCATTCTGGCAAAGTATTACATGCTTCATGTTTATCAAAGCAGAGGTAACACATACTTATTAGAGCTCTAACCTAGGCCTACTATGTATCTGTTGTTATCTGTAGGAGTGATTGAGTAAATGGTACAGAAATAACTATTTAATTTAGAGAAGGATTTGTGATTAATTCTCAAAAGTAATAGATCATAAAACAACATATCCTATTTATATAGCCTATAGATAGATAGATAGATAGATAGATAGATAGATAGATAGATAGATAGATAGATAGATAGATAATGTTTTAGGAATACTTATGTCATTTACATACTATTCAAGTATTATTTGTCAATATTGTTTAACCTTATAAGAAAACTTGATCCCATAGTCAAGGGAAACATATAGTAATAAAAAAGGAAGAATTAGTAGATGCCATTGAGTGAATACAGATCCCATGAAGGGGTCTAGGTCTGAACAGGTTTCATTTATGTTTTTCAGACTATGATCCTGCAATTCATTGCCCCTGTCTGGTGATGTCTTTTGGAGTTCTAAATTGTCCCTTTTGAACCACCATGTAGTAGTGAAACAACATGGAGGTACCACAGGAAGGTGGTACGTAGTCTGGTTTCTCAGGTGGGAGAGGCTGCATATACACAGGACAATTAGCTTCAGTTTGGTTGGTGCTTGGTGCTTAGAAATTTTGGTCAGCAGGAAGAGAGTCAAAATGGCTCCCCCTTAGCATTTCTCAGACTAATATAAACAGTTGCTTTAGTCTGGCAAGATTTATTTATAATGAAGAACAAATAAAGGAAGCTGCTCAGGAGTAATTTCACATGTCATTCTTGGCCTAATATCAACAGAGAAAAAGACATATCGCAAATCAGTTGTGCACACATTATGAAATTATACTTAATTTACTGTGAACCATGTTTGAAGTGAACCATGTTTCTCTTCAAAATCAAAACTTACAAATAGTATCATGGCCACTAAAAAAAAAAAGCTTGTACTGTATTGAAGTACAAATATAGAGAATCTACAGTGCCTGCTTTGAGAATACATTAAAAAAATATATGCTGGAAAAATAATTGCTTTTTGTATAAACGTTCCTTTTTTTTATTAAATAGTTTTGCCCAGCATGAAAGTCTCTCTTTTAAAAGGAATAAATTTACTGCATGCCAATTTATTCACAGCTTGTAGATTTAGCATAATAAAATCCTCCTAAGGTAAATAACTGATAAAAAGAGCAAATGGGTAGCATTTGAACCCAGGAGTTGCATTTTCTTGACATAGTGCTCTAATGCAAAACAGCAGGAACTTCAGAGCTTTGGGCACATGGAGTCCAGAAATAAATCATTCTGGGTGGGGGAGAGCTCAGTTTCTAGGAGGCTTAGTGGTAAGAGTTGCAGCAGATGGCATCAGATCGAGAAATGAAAGGAAAGCATAACTGATTTCTTTTCTTGGGCTTGTCATGGTCCTTGCAGCTAAAGTGCTGAGTCTCTTGCAGTGATTAGAATGCAGCAATGCTCACTGTCAGGAGTTCGATCCTGACCAGGTTGACTCAGACTTCCATTCTTTTGAGGTCAGTAAAAATGAGAACCCGGATTGTTGGGGGCAATGTGCTGATTCTGTAAACCTTTTAAGAGAGTGCTGTAAAGCAGCATGAAGTGGTATATAAGTCTAAGTGTTATTGCTATCCCCATTCTACAAAGTAGCACATATTAATCTATTCTCCCTCTTTGACCGAATTAGGAACACAATGGTTCAAAATATAGTCGGACTACCAATAGGCAATAAAATATTTGGCTTGTGCTGGCAGAAAAATGTGATTTATCAGCGACCATTAACAAGTGTCTTCTCTGTGAAAACAAAAGAAAGCAGAATGTTCACTAGATATGAGCATTTACTTTTACATACATTTCTATACAAGACATTGATTGATGACTCTTAATGGAGCCAATCCATGAATCCTTAAAACTACACATTTTGTTCCGAAGGTGTAGAATTTAGCATCCTCAGTACTTTAATCATGACTGAAGGAAGAATGTGATTAAAAAGGGAAGGCTTTAAAAACTGGTGATAGATATTTTTTTTATTTTATTTAATCCTCTTCTTTCAGCAAAGGGCGGAATGCATAATCTCCTCAGAACAACCTTGTATGGTAAAGACAGAGAGGTTGGCCTAAGTTCATCCACTGAATTTCATGGCTCAGAGGTTTTCACTCTTAATTCTAGCTCTGAAAAATTTCTACCAAATTTTTAGAAGAAAAAAAAAGTTTCAAAGCTGTGGTCGAACTATAATCTCCCATCTTTAGAAAGAAAGTGAGCAAAAATGAACAACTATAAGTAAGTATTTGTATAAAGGTAAAAGAATTAAATCTTTCTCCCTGCAGAGCTTATTTTTCTTGCAGAATTTAAATTAAGTGTCCAAGAATAAAAAAGATATGAATATGGAATTAATGGCCTATATATTGGCATCCTTCTTTAATCTCTTATTTATTAACTATATTTGTATGCTGCCCGTTCCCAGAGATTCTAGGTGACTAAGAATAATTTTTGAAAAACCCAATACATATGAATGTAAAATCCTTACAAATAAGCTATGTGAGTCACAGATTCTACCAACTATGTATTAGGAATCTTTCTCCTGAGCCAGCTAAAAGAGAAAAGAGTTTACCAGTTTCCCAAGGCACAGGA
>JAOYMU010000098.1:90969366-90980264 GCA_025802295.1 Psammodynastes pulverulentus
TAGTCAGTTTGTGCAATCTTCTTGCAGCAGCTTACCAGGTGGTCCACTGTTTCTTCAGCTTCTTTGCATAGGTGGCAATTATCGTCTGTTCCTGTCTTCTCAATTCTGGCTTTGTATACATTTGTCCTTAAGGCTTTGTCTTGCACAGCCAGAATTAATTCCTTGGTCTCTTTCTTTAACTTTCCTGCTCTTAGCCATTGCCAGGTCTTATTATTATCTACTTTCCCTGCTATTTTTTTAATGTACTGGCCATGTAGTGCTTTGCCTTCCCATGCCTCCATTCTTTTCTTCATTTGGTCTTTCTTGCAGGCCAGTTTGGTCTCTCCAGTAGTCAGCAAGCCTTCCTGGCATATTAACTTCAGTGCATCTTCTTCATTGTCCTTCAGATATTCTTCCAGAGCCCTTTTTTCTTCAACTATCTGATGTACTTGCAACATTCCACAGCCACCTATTTGCCTTGGTAGGTAGAGTCTGTCAATGTCGCTGCGAGAATGAAGGACATGATTCATTGTCATAATTTTTCTGGTCTTCCTATCCATTGCTTGTAATTCTGCTTGAGTCCAGTTCACTATTCCAGCTGTGTATCTAATGACTGATATTGCCCAGGTGTTGATTGCCTTAATGGTATTTCCTCCATTGAGTTTGGACTTTAAGATCTTTTCCACTCTCTTGATGTATTTACCTCTAATTTTTTCCTTGACTTCAGTGTGCTTGATGTTGTCGACTTGAAAGATACCCAGGTATTTGTAGTAATCATCTTTATCCAGACTCTTAATGTTATTTTCGTGGGGCATCTTGATTCCTTCAGTTTTCACTATTTTTTTCTTTTTTGATAGTGAGTGTGGCACATTTATCCAATCCAAACTCCATTGCAATATCTTGGCTATATATACTAACAATGTTGAGCAGCGATTCTATTTCAGATGGTGTTTTTCCATACAGCTTCAGATCATCCATGTAAAGGGTGTGGGATAGTCTGGCAGATGTTTTTGATATTTGATAGCCATGGCCTGAGTTGTTCAGGAATTTTGACAGAGGAAACAATGCAATGACAAATAGTAATGGTAATAGTGACTCTCCTTGAAATATTCTTCTCTTGATATTAACTTCCCCAAGTCTCTCATCATTGACCTGCAACTGTGTCTTCCATTGGGCCATTGATCTTTGCCCAAAGCTTCTGATGTTTCTACTGACTCCTGTTATTTCTAGGCACTTGATTATCCAGTCATGTGGCCGAGAGTTGAATGCCTTTTTGTAGTCAATCCATGCTACATTTAGGTTGGTTTTCCTTCTCTTGCAGTTTTCCAAGACCATTTTGTCAATTAGGAGTTGATCTTTTGTTCCTCTGCTAATGGGGTGGTTTCCTTTCTGCTCAGATGGAAAAAGATTGTTTTCAACTAGATGATGATGATGATGATGATGATGATGATGATGATGATGATGATGATGATTAACCATATAGAAACATACTGCTCCATCTTTCATTCAGGTGATGTAAATATATTTTTGAAATCCACTAAGAATTCATCTCTTAAACCAATTATTTGACATTTGCAGTTATTACATACTTTTGATTTTGTGCTATTGTTTTATTTAATAAAACAAAAGATAAAAGAAATAAAACAATTTACAAAAAGGAAACAAGAAGAAGAAAGTAGTGCATCCACAGTTAATTTAAGGTATGAATGGATAGCCCAATAGGCAGACAGTTAAATTTAAGTTTTAAATAACAACAACGGATTGTTATATTTCATTGTAATTGTCCATACTGTACATAATCTGTATCAGTAGACATCTTGTTCCAAAGTCACAAATAACATTAGTTTTTTAATGCATAGAGTAATTGGAGTTATACATTTGTCTTTACAGTGTCAAAGGCTAGTCTCTTAGTAATA
Source organism: Psammodynastes pulverulentus (assembly GCA_025802295.1). Lineage (NCBI taxonomy): Eukaryota > Metazoa > Chordata > Lepidosauria > Squamata > Psammodynastidae > Psammodynastes > Psammodynastes pulverulentus. Next base: position 90,971,262 of record JAOYMU010000098.1, read on the forward strand.
AGGACCTAGATAATACATTTCTGTTGTGCAACTCTCAATATCATAGGTAGCCCTTGACTTACAACCTTCCACTTAATAATGGTTTGAAGTTAGCATGGCCTAAGTGACTTACAATCCATTCTCGAAATTATGGCTGTTGCACCATTCCTGTGATCTCAATCTCCAACCTTCCCAGCTGGTTTCCAATGAACAAAATCAGTTGGGGAAGCTCAATTTGCTTAACCTTGATATGCTTAACAACCCTGATTAAAATAGTTGTAATATTGCGTCTGGTCATGTGATGATTTGCTTAATGGCTGCATCACTTAGCAATCAAAATACCAGTCCCAATTGTGATCATAGGTCAAGGACTACCTAATGCCCTAATGTGGTTAGTATATAGTGGTATATAGTTGGTATGTAGTGCAAAAGAATGTGGGCATCCCAAAAACCTAAATTTTGTCCCAGAGTTAAATTCACATCTATAATTATTTCTTTCCATAGCCTAATTAAGACATTGCTAAAATACTTTATAATGAAGTACTGAATTTCCAACAGCATGATTATTTACGCATCTGGAGTGTTTTCTTTTGATTATTATAGGATGATTCCCCTACCTGAACCTTAGGCTTTGTAGAGCCAGAGTTCTTCATAACATGTCAAATTTCCTTTTGTTTGGAGTGTAATTCAGCATCACATTTACATCCTTAACAATTATTTTTCTCCAAAGCTGAACTAACACATGTAATCACTTAAAAACCTAAAAGGTCCATAAAGGAACAAAACCAGGAGTCAAGGGGCTCTCAGGTTTGTTATAGGATCAATACACATACATACACCCAAAAAATCTGATCACTTTAAAAAAAAACATTCTTCATCCCTAAGAAGAAGCAAATAGCAACAGATAGCATCAATACAGTGATTGGGTACAAGCAGTTAGCTAATGCCTCTTTGCGGGAGGGGTGGTTCCAATTTCTCTGAAGGAGGTGGTGCTGCGCTCCCTTACCAAGAGGCCATCCTTGGATTCTTGGACCCAACTCTGTCCAGTCTCTAATATTCATTTTTACAAAGGTTGTTGAGAGGATGATTGGTTCTCAGATGCAGTAGATGGAAGTGAATTATCAGGTCCTTTTTCAATCTGGGTTACAATATGGAGATGGCATTGGTTGCATTTGAGGTTAACCTCAGGAGAGTTCAGGACTTAGGTGATATGAGTATCCTGGCCCTCCTTGATCTCTCAGAGGTTTTCAGTACTATTGAGTATGGAATCCTTCTGGACCAGCTTCATGGACTGGGGATGGGAAGCACTGTTTTGCACTGTTCAGTGCAGGAGAACATCACTTCTCTCCCATCCCCCATCTAAAAGTAAGAATAACTCAACAGCATCAATTTCATACATGAATCCAGGTCAAAGATTCAAGTGTCATTCAGTAAATTTTCTGGCTAAGTGGTGCTTCAGTTCTCTTTGCCTCAATCCCAAATTTTCACAAGAGATGAAAAAAAGTGCTTTTATCCTAGTTGAGTTTTAGACTGCAGATAATGTTTCCCCTGATAGAGCTGCATAAACATTTTTGAAAGTTGCTTCTTTTCACTTTCTAGAGTTCTGTAAAACAGTACAAATTAATGCTTTTAAAAAGTAGGTGCTCAATAAATATGAAGTTTACATAAGAAGGAATTTTGGTAAACAACCAAAAAACATTTCAGATTGTACATCACTCCTCTCTCCCTTTTAAGTGCAGGGAGGCACAAATATTCTTTAGAAAAAGAATAAACACACCATTATTGTTCTCACAAAATTGACTCAAAAATCTCCAGCTCATTATTATCAAACTTATTGATGTAGAAGTTCTTACTTATGCAGATCATCATCCAATAATTGTAGGACTACTTAGAAGGAACCTAGTCTAGACTGAAAAAGTAGAGACTGGATGTTCTCTAATTATCACAAGAATATATTAAACCAAAGTATCAACATGAATTAAACAGCTTTTTTCAAACTAATTTAACTTCTGACATTTTTTTACCTAGAGTATGGGATTCCAGTTAAGCATTGGGAGAGGACTGTTTATTTCTTTAGCACTGAATGGAAAGTAAACCATACAAAAAACAAAAAAAAACCCATATTAATGAATGACTGGAAGCAATTAAAATCATGACATAAAGCAGAACCCTGCTTTGGATTTAGAACAAAAGGTTGTTTGTAATCAATTGGACCTAAAGAATGTGAACAAAAGTTTTAAAACTCTGAATGCTGTTAAACAGAAATATTTTGAAAAAGGCAATGAACCAAGCAAATATTTTGAAAAAGGCAATGAACCAGTTTTGTGTAGTGGTTAAAAACAATGGACTAGAAATCAGGAGACCATGAGGATACTTGGCACCTTTTACTGAAATCTCATTTAATTCCCTGTACAGAAGAATGTCAAACTAAACTACAGCATTATGTATCAGAATAAAAAATGACTTCATATGTGAAAAGCAAATCTCATGCAGAATTGAATTCAAGTTGGAAACTATGTATGGATTGCAGTTCTACATACAGATTTGTACTGCATCCGAAGTTTGGGTTTCTCTTAACATAAGATTTTAAGATATTCGCTACTGTTTGATGTGTTAAATAAGGTTAAAATTCTTAGATTAGACAGATTTGTTGATTATTCTGATTTCTGATTTACAGTATGTTATACAGATTATTTTAATTATTGAATATTGAATATTAAACATTACCTTTAATGATCTTTTGAAGTCTTAAAGTGGTACAGGTTGCAGCATCCATCTATTAGTTTGACATTTTATTTAATCTTATATTGCCTTTCTCTTTTCTCTACTTATTTTTCTTCTTGATTTTGTTTTTCTAAACTTTCATTAAAATAAATATAATAAAGGTATTATTATAACCATTCATTTAATGATTGTTCAAAGTTACAATGGCCACCGAAGAAAGTGACTTTTAACCAAACCTTGCACTTATGGCTGTCAAAGCATTCCCATGGCCATGGGATCCAAAGTCAAGTGCTTGGCAACTAATGCATCCCACAGAATAGAGATGTTATATGTACCCCACAAAGGGCAACCATAACTGCCATACAGCTGCATTTGGACCAGCTATGAAAATGGAGTGTTTATTTTTTATTACAAGATATATGTGTATTTGTATTTGTTTGCTCCAATTTATATGCCACTTTGATTCAAATTAGACTAAGTTTGCAATATAATACAAATATTAGTATAGCATCACTGATAAAATAAACAGCAAAGCAAAACAACAGCACCCCAAGAAACAAATGAGATCATCAAAGTCCATAACAAAAAGATCCCCATCATCCCAGAGCTACAGGTTTTAAGGGCTTTCTGGAAAATCAATAGGGTTTTATGCGCTCCATTTACTGTATCTGTATTGTTCAAAAAGACATTATAGCTGTAATCCATGCACTGATAGCTCCCAATCAGTGCAAACAAAATCCTAACCTAAAATAAACCACAAACAATCAAGCCTGGTTCACATAATAGTAGCATAATGAGCATATGTGCATATTTTAATTCTTATCCATCTGTTCTGCTCCTTTGGGAACCATAGCGTTCCACTCCTTTGTCCTGCACACCCAGAAAAGGGGAGGGGCCTCACAAAGCTAATTCTGCTTTGATCACAGTGCATCCCTTCATCCTATTGCTACCATCTTTTGTCATTAGAGGTCTCAGTTGTTGCTTGATATAGTTGTCCATCTAATTAGAGCCATCTCTTGCCAGTGTGTGTATATGTACATGTGTCCTTTTTTCTCAGTATTTTCATCCTTTGAATTGAGAAAATAAAATATCTTGTCTGTCTTGCAATAATACGGAAGGATATGTAAATACCATTTGAAGTCTTGATTTGCCAATGGATCCCTGTAAGGATATTGCTCATGTGGAAGAATAGACATGTGTGCTTTAATCAAACCTCAGAAGAATTTGCAAGTGTCATTCATGTAAGCATTTTCTAGGTGTGAAAAAGCCCTGAAATGATTAGTACATGATGATTCTCAAATCAAGTTTCTGAATTCTGCTATTCAACTCCCAACTAGTTAGAACAACCTGTTCTAAAATGACTCTTTTTTTTTCTGGGACAATACCTGAAGATGGCTCTATCTGTCCTTTTAGTTTATCTAGATCCTCAGGGTTACATAAATCTTCAGTCTTAATATACTGTTGTCACAATTGTATTAAGTGATTAGACACCAATTGAAGGATTTTCATTTTTCCACATTCAGCTTGAAAACACTGCAGACTAAACAAGGCTTGAAATCTTTGAAGAAGCATAATATCAAAAGGAAAAACAAGGATACAAGCCATGTCTAATGTCATTACTTTTTTAAACCATCTTCTTAGTACATTTTTGCACAATAATAGGAATTTGCCTTTTGAAATATCCTACATCTAACAGTCATAGTGCTTCTAAGAGGAATAACTTCAGAACTGTCAAATGTAATTCAGAAAAACCATTCTATTTAATAAAAAAGGAGACAGGCTCAATTAGTAAGAAATATTCCATATAAATGAGATTATTTTAAAAGTACTTGCAATGTTATAAAACATTTGCAGTAAATGAGCAGCTGTCAGATAGCAGCACTTGTATTTTACTTCCTCTCTGTTTTAAAAATTCTGTTTTATTTCTAGTCACCTATTTTGCACGTGCCATAACCAATTGTTAACATTAATTCATATATGTTCATTTAAATAGCAAACTACTTGACTGGCTATGTTCGTGTTTGAGTCTGCCCGCTTGCCACAATAAATTTTACTTCCACATCATTCCTATGTGTTTTCCTTATTTATGGATTAATATTTGCGTGGACTTATTTTAACACAAAGAACCATGTGAAGTGTGTAATGGAGATAGGACACCTAGCATCGTGCTCTTTTTTTGACACATTAATTGCTTTGAGAATTATTGATCATTCCACTTCCACTTACATCTTACCAACAGAACTTTCCATTGTTATCTCTTATAACATCTTGAGCTGAGAATGTAGAACAGGCCACTTCAACACTGTTCAAACTTAATGTTTAAATATCATTACAATCTATTTCACATCAAATGTGGTTTATGTACCAGTTGAAGAAAAAATAAATCTGGAATGTTCTTTATTGAATACATTTATTGACAATTCTTTTCCTTTTTATATGATCTGTAATTTTCATAATTATATAATGCTTATTTAGAGATGCACTGAACGTAAGTTAATGTAAAATAAAGCATACTGGTAAATTTAAAGTCTATGATTATGTGATTTCTTTTTCAGGATATCTGCATATATCTATGTTCATATTATAAATATCAGTGCCAGTAAGATATCAAAAAGGTCAAATAAGAGTTGAGAAGAGGGGAATCCTAGACAGCTATCATATCTAGTAACCACCTCACATGAATTTTGATAGAAATTAAACTCATTACTACTATAATGATTCATGTATTTTTTAATTTATACCTCACCTTTCTATTCTGAAGAGTCAGTACCAAATGTACAGATTAAAATTTGCCAAACTTTCTCCCTTCACCCAAAAGACAAAACTACCTTTGAGCTGATGTTGCAAATACCTTAAGGTTTGTCAAAGTTTCAAGCTGTCCATGAGAAAGATCTCTCTTGTGCTGGCTAGGAAAACCTAACCCTTATTAGAAAAGGAGCATCTGGAATAGACGATTGCCAAAGCAAATAACCAAAGGTGATTAATTACCTGATTTCACATTCATTAGAACTAAATGCTATATACAGTACATTGGTCTCATTTTGGCATCCTTGCCATTTTATGAAATGTTTTGTGGAGCTAGGCTGTCAGGAAGCCTGCTTCAAATACATATTCTCTAAATATTGCATTTCAGAAGTAATGAAAATGATTCCAGAGATAATATTTTACAACTAGAGGTTTGGTACGTAGCAAAGGATAACCTCAGATTCAGCATTTCTGTCCAATATTGATGGTCAGTCTAAGAATGAGATTTGGGCTGATATGTTCTTTGTTTTCTTGCTTGGTGTTGCTCCTCTCATTTGGTCCTCCTTGAACCACAATTTGATGGAAAATCCAGGAAACTCATTTATAAACTTTCTCCACACCCAAAGTAATACCAGATATTGTAAACTGCATAATATGCTAACATCGTAGTCTGCAAGCAGAGTTTACACCATGGATTCCCAGTTGACATGTACAGGAAACAGTGCTTAACAAGCTGGGATATTAACTCAGCAGCCAAGGATAGGTGGGAAGGAGATTTGCAAGGCATCAAGCTAATTTTCATGGTTTTTATTTTGGAACAGTGCATTTTTTGCCAGAGAGATTTGTGAGCAGTTGGTAGCTGAATCCTGTTCCTCATTTAATGTTACCAATTATTCCACAGAATAGTTCCACATGTAAGGATATTTTGAAAAATAAATTTATGAGTGCAGACAATGAATGAGGCCTTACCAAAATCACAGTGGGCTGCAAAATAACCCCATTTGCCCTTTAGATCTGTCTTTTTCTCATTTTCTTCCCCTGTCTCTATTTTTTACTTTATTTCAAGAAAGAAAAGGCAGATGCCATCAGCATTGTATCCCCAAACCAACCAACTGATCTTCTTTCCCATTAAATGAACACGGCACACCTATCATTAAAACCAGCTTTCCTATTATACTATTATTATTATTTCCTTTATATAACTCAGAAGGCCTATGGGGAGAAAGCTTTTGTTATCAGTGAATACACGACACAAAGCAACCTGCACTTATCTTATTAATTAATTCAACAACTTCCTAAATCTGATCACTTGGTGTGTTATTAATCAGTTAGTACAGCTGAGGCTGCATGCTGACTGATTCTGTCCACAAAACTACAGCTCTTACATTGCTGAATTTGCATGGCACAAGGCAGCCTCCAACTAGCTTTGAGTCTGGGGCGTATCAAGCAGGAAGGCCTAAGAGGAAATCAGCATATAGGAACATGCCCTGAGGAATGTGTTATGTCAAGTTTGCGGGAGCACATTCTGAAATATGCTAGGTGCTAAAGACATCACAACTGGGCATCTATCAGATTAAAACCTTCCTTTCAGACATGCTATATCTCCTTATGTTCAGAGAGCTTCTCACAGCGGGCCATTTGAATCAGAGATCTCCCCAGGGCTTTTCTTCGGCGCCGAAAGGTGCCGGAACGCGCCCCCCATCGCGCCCTAAAAAAACCCGGAAGTGATAGCACGCGATTGGTTGAGACGGAGCACGTGACGACAGCTCCGAAAAGATTCCGGAATGGCGTTCCGCTGAGCTCCGGCTCAAAAAAAGCCCTCGATCTCCCACTCCTGAGCTTCATGATGTAATTGCCCTTTCTGGGTTCAACCCCTTCTTTCTCTGAGTGTGTCAAAACAGATTCAGACCAGAGCTAAAAACAGAGCATGCTTGAAAACTACTGGAATACTAGTGTAAATTATTTAATTTCATACTGAGTTTGGGACATGTTTCTCAGTGGCAGTTTGATTACAAGTGGAATGAACTTAACAGCCAAATCTTAATACTAAAATGAAGGAAGAGGAAATTAAATGATTTAGGGAAGGGAGGGGGAAAGCCCATGGACAAAGTGTTACATTTATCCCTTCTCCCTAGTTTTGCATCATTTTCATTCCTTTTAAAAATCGTTTTAGAGATCAACTAGGAAGAAGAAATATCACTATATTGCTTTCCTATCAATTAGTACTCTACAAAACAGAGAAAAGGAGATACAATGGAAGAGAATGTATGTAGCTCAGGATTGAACTGTAGGGTTGTTGATGCTCTCTGAGCTTGGTGGTTTTCTTGCAGACCTTTCATTACCAAAGTAGGTAACATCATCAGTGCTAGCAAGCTCCTAGTACTAATGATATTACCCACTTTGGCAATGAAATGTCTGCAAAAAAACCCACCAAGCTGAGAGAGCACCCCACAAAAAAAATATCCCTTCTCTTTTATTTGAATTAAGGAGGAAATGGGCATTCTGATTCTCTAAAACCATTCAAAATCAAGTATTAGTATGAGTTTATTATGTCTTGGTAAGACCATACTTGGAATAGTGTATCCAGTTTTGGTCACCACAACATAAAAAAAAAGGCTGAGACTCTAGAAAAAGTGCAGACAAGAGCAACAAAGATGATTAGGGGACGGAAAGCTAAAACATATGAAGAACGGTTGCAGGAATTGAGTATGTCTAGTTTAATGAAAAGAAGGACTAGGGATGACATGATAGCAGTGTTCCAATATCTCAAAGGTTGCCATAAAGAAGAGGGAGTCAATCTATTCTCCAAAGCACCTGAAGTCAGGACAAGAAGCAATGGATGGAAACTAGTCAAGGAGAGAACCAACCTAGAATAAGAAGAAATTTCTCGAGAGTTAGAACAATTAATTAGCTATCCCTTTTCAATGACCTGGATTTTATATATTTCATTTTATTCAGACAGAGATATCACAAATACAAGTCATGGTAGTTTTATTAATTTAAAACGATAAATTATTTTTCCACATATAGTAAAATTTGAAACAGGTTTATTTTCCTAGTGTAAAAGTAGAAATTCTTACACTCATGAATTGAGAACCTTGTGAATACAAAAAACTATCTTTTAAAGTAATCCTTTTATATTAAGCTTTCCTTGATGTCACTGGAAAATATATATTTAACAGAAGCACTTTTAAGAGTGATCCTAAGTCCTTATGGAGTTATTGTCTACAAATAGTGTATTAGAAATTAATAGCACTACTGAAAATTGACAAACTTAATTTATAACGTGCTATTTCAAGAATTGTTATTTTCAGTTCCGGTGGCGCCGCTGTCCTTCGAAGACGCTCCCCTTGAGCGTCCGTTTCATTCCTCTGTTTGCCGAGAAGGAACAGCACAAACCAGCTGTTCTTAGCGGCGCAAATGCAGGCTTTGGGAAAAGAAGCCTGCCTGAGCGTCGGAGTCGGGATAGAGGTCTCTCGGGACCCCTGGGGACTTGGCCAGGGGTCTTGAAGAGGGATCCCCCTATGACCTGACATCTCCGGAAGAAGAAATGTG
>JAOYMU010000098.1:90986842-90998341 GCA_025802295.1 Psammodynastes pulverulentus
AACAATCTGGGTCCTCATTTTACTGACCTTGGAAGGATGGAAGGCTGAGTCAACCTTGAGTTGGTCAGGATCGAACTTCTGGCAGTGGGCAAAGTTAGCCTGCAGTGCTGCATTCTAACTAGTGAAGAGAAGGACTAGGGGTGACATGATAGCTGTGTTCCAATAACTGAGAGGCTGCCACAAAGAAGAGGGGTTTTCAAGCTATTTTCCAAAGCACCAGAAGGCAAGACAAGAAACAATGGATGGAAACTAAACAAGGAGAGAAGCAATCTGGAATTAAAGAGAGATTTCCTGAAAATGAGAACAATTAATCAGTAGAACAGCTTGCCTCCAAAAGTTGTGAGTGCTCCATCACTGGAGGTTTTTAAGAAGAAACTGGGCATCCATTTGTCTGAAATGGTATACGATCTCCTGCTTGGCAGGGGGACTAGAAGATCTCCAAGGTCCCTTCCAATTCTGTTATTCTGTTAGCTTGAAATCAGTAGTTTGCAGAGACCCTCCAGAAATACAATAGTAACTACCCTCTGGGTATTTGGTCCATGAGCAAACCCCCTCCCCTTCCATAGAGCACAGCAGGCACATGTCCTGAATGCTAAGACAGGAGATAAGTTTTAAATCTCCCCCTCCCCATCATTCAAAGTCTTGCCAAATAGCACTGTGGGAATGCTGCCAACTCCTTCTGTATTTCTGCAAAAGTCACTTGGAATATTTCCGAACATAGCAGCACACATTTGCCAAGTTATGTGCATTAAAAAAAATCTTTTGATCTTTCAGACTCATAAATATGTAATAAAGTACATGATTGCTCTGCTGATCTGTCCTCCATCAATCTTGCATCTCCCTTTTATTGATTCATCAAAATAAGATACGACCGAGGTACAAAAGAGTTAAAGGAGCTATTTATTTTAATGTTTCCTTGGAGGGACCACATGTTATTCGGAGTACAAATTATCTATATAATATTTCATGAATGATGTTGAAGCATTAAAACTCACCTCTGCCCTTCACGTTAACACAAAATACTGGCAGAAGTCCATTTCTGCTTTACTTTTAGTCTCTTGTTGGGAATACACAAGGGGAGGGTGCCATCGTCCCTTGCTGTATGTACGTTTCAGCTGCAAAATGAAACAAATAACATCAAGTAAACCAGTAACTTCCATTTGCCTTGAGGAAAACGTTCTGTAACATTAGCTATTGGCTTCCAGTGTTCAATGCATCTGACTGAGCTGAAGACAGGACCCAAATGAAGCAAAACCAATATTTAACATTATTATCCAAAGCACCAGAGGAAGGATAAGAAATAACAGATGAGAGCTCATTAAAGAAAAATCCAATCTGGAATTAAGGAGACATTTCCTGACACCGAGAACAATTAACCAGTGGAACGCCGTGTCTCCAGAAGTTGTGGGTACTCCATTGCTGGAGGTTTTCAAGAAGAGACTGGACAGCCATGTGTCCAGAATGGTATCAGCTCTCCTGCTCAAGCAAGGTTAGACTAGAAGACCTCCAAGGTCCCTTCCAACCTGATGATTCTGTGATTCCATATCGACATTCAGTGAAATCTCACCCCGTTTGTTGACTTTTCATACTGTGTTCCTTTCCTTCTCAGCCATTTCTGCACTTGTGACTTAAAATGCCTCCTGACATCATCCATCCAACGTTGAAACTGGATAATGTTTATTTTATTTATTTGTTTTATTTGTCAAGCATGCATTGGATAACAGATATAAGTATAAACATAATTATGAATATATGAAATGAATACAAATAAGAGAGAACATTAGGAAAGGGGACAGTAGGCACGATGATGCACTTATGCATGTCCCTTACAGACCTCCTAAGAATGGGGTGTGATCAATAGTTTACAATCTAAGGTTAAAGTTTTTGGGATTTGGGGAAGAAACCACAGAATCAGGTAGTACATTCCAGACATTGACCACTCTGTTGCTGAAGTCTTATTTCCTGCAATCAAGTTTGGTGCGGTTTACCTTGAGTTTGTATCTATTGCGTGCTCTTGTCTTGTGGTTGAAGCTGAAGTAGTCATTGACGGATAGGACATTGTAATAGATAATTTTATGTACTACACTTAGGTCAGACCAAAGGTGGCATATTTCTAAGTTATCTAAGCCTAAAATTTCAAGTCTGGTGGCTAACCTTACTTCTCTGTAAGTAGGGAAAGAATGCAGTAGTAGCAGAAGTGACCATATTTAGCCCATACTCTGGACTACATGCATAATAATAAGAACATGGGAAGTTTTACCTTGCTTATAAAAATGTTAGGCAATTATATATGAGTGATATATTTCATGGACTTACTGTAACTTCTCAGCTAGTTATCAGTAAGGAAGGTCAGAGAACAGGAAGAAAGAAGTTTTGTATCTTTAGCAAGGCTGCCATTCTTAAAGAGTATTGAAATAAAAACTTGTTCTGCTGTGCTGGATTAATAAAGGAGACAGAAAGAGAGAGAGAGATAAAATAATTCATCAGATCCCATGAATTTTCAAGCCTTTACGGCAAAGAGATCTTTTTACTTCCTGGAAAACCTGCAGTGATGTTTCTATCCCACAGATCAGAGTTGCAAAATATGTGGCTGAATGCCTATATGGTCTATCAGCATCACTTTGGTAGCCCCAAGAGTTTTCCCAGAATGAGTGGGTCCCATGAATTTTTCAGCATTTTTGTGAAGGGAGCTTAAGTGGTAAGATGTCTTGAGACTTCCTTAGGTATCCATTCCATATATATCTATTAGAATATCTACATATATCTGTTAGGGTATTCATTCCATCTGTTAATATGTTCTAATGGTTCAGGCTTTTTGGGGTGCAGTTCTCAACGTCCATTCCAGCAGCCCAACACTAGTTGTGAACTTGCCAAATTCTAAGGGTGCATAATTGCCAGTAAATTATAATTATAATAAAATTATAATTATGACATAAGTGATATATTTGTGTCCCCTTTTTGGAATATGGTGCCTTAAGAGCCAATTAAAGGCCAAGAATATACACTAAATTTGGGGCAGGATTTACAAAAGACTTTGCTATAAGGACTTCGTAAACTAGAGAAATCAAACTTCACTTCCACTAGCAGCTGCTTGTCTGATAAAACAATATTCATAAGTCATGTGTTTGTCAATCATTCCCATCACGGAGGATCTGTCTGCACTTTAGAAACAGGGGTAAATTAAAGCTCACACCCTTGCTGATAAGCAAACAAGTAACAATGTCCCTGTTTTCAGATAAGAAAAGTAAGGCACTGAAAGGTGAATTGATTTGGTCATACTCATAGATTGAATGCCAGGGAAAATAGAGACAATTTTCTGGGGTTAATTCAATCAGAATTAAATACCACCATGTAAACATATTTGAAGTGCCACATTATACAGCTTCTTTTTTGGTAGGCTACCGGTCACGGGATCCAAAGTCCTAACAACAGTCTATATAGCAATAGCACTTAGACTTATATACCGCTTCATAATGCTTTACAGCCCTTTCTAAGCGGTTCACTGAATCAACATATTGCACCCAACAATCAGGCTCCTCATTTTACTGGCTTCAGGAGGATGGGAGGCTGAGTCAGTCTTGATTCGGTCGGGATCGAACTCCTGGCAGTGAGCTGAGTTAGCCTGCAATACTGCATTCTACTGCCATCATGGCTCCTGTATATACCAGGGTTGTTCTTTTTTAATAATAGGTGGGGGGGTTGTTGGTTTGTGTAATATGTTGCCCAAAATCAGAGATGTTCTTTTCAGCCCTATGAATCCATGAAATAAAATAAATTATTCTTAAGAGTAGCTTGATGAGCCCAGATCTTCTTCTTCTGTTTCTGGAATTCTAATTACCAATTGTATTTATTAGTAATAAATTTACCTCAGTCTAAGAGACTTTTTTTTGTCTTGGCCTGTAAAAATCCTCCTATGAAATGACTATTGGAAGGCAAAGGAGAAGGCTCTGTGCAGGGTAGTATCAACATCAGGAACGAGTGTTTCGTGGCAATAGGAATAACCTTGGTGATAGATACCCCTCAGGCCAGGCTCCCTCACAGAATTGCTGACACTAGGATAAAATAGATGCCTTGAGTTTCTTGGAGATAAGTGAGAGATAAATGTAAAAAAGCAATCAGTTAATTAGCGTCTGAATCAAAAATATAGGATGAAACCACAAGTATCTAACTCTTCTGGTCCTTTAAAAGGTGTTTCACTTTAATTATGTGAGCTAATTCGTGTTAATTGTGACTGATTTCACAGTTGCAGAGGAAAAATAAAGCCAACTTTATTGTTTTGAGGAGATTTAAACATTTCTGGCTGTTAGTATGCAACTCAATTTACCCTTTTCTCAGGCCTGCCACTTAGTGCCTGGGAAAGGTATTTTTCCAGAGGCAGAGTTCAGGAAGACTGTATCTCTCATTAATATATAATATAGACAGGAAGCACAACACATGCTCTTAAAATATACTGAGTTCTTCCACTTGAATAATGGATATATTCATGAGCAGGCTTTTGAACTTTGCAGTGCATTTTGTTTTATTTATGTTCGCTTTCTCTCCCTCTCCCCTCTATTGAAACCATTTGGCTTTTCTCCCCTGACCACTGAAACCTGAAGCTCTGCCTCTGGTATTTCTGCTCCAAACTGAATAGGGACTATTTTCTCTGCAAGTACAAGAGATATACAGTATAATTCCTACAGGGATTTTCTGCTTTTCTGATTCAATAAAATAACTTTGGAAAATCATGTGACAGCAGCTGAACACATTCCGGAAGGGATCAGCTGAAAGGGTAGCTATCATCTACTAGAGCACTTGTCAGAAATAAAGTTTTCCTGGAAACTGTACAAAAAAGGAAAGCAAAATCTGAATATCTACTTGAGGAAAAACATTGAAGAGAAATATAACAGCCATCACAATTTTCTTGACAATCCTATACTTTTCCTTCAGACATCAAGGTGGAAGCCATGAGCACCAGCTTTACATCTTGCCCTAGATAGGAGGTGAGACACAGCAAACACAAACTGAGCTTCGGATAGCCTATTACTGTCCACTCCATGGTCCTACTGCCCATCTGAATGTCATCCACCCTGCTTGGTGAATTTCCTGACAGTCTGATAGGTGAATTTTTTAAAGGACTAGTTTGCTGTTGGCATCATGAGATGATAAAATCATTCAACTGTCTCTGGGTTGGTCAATCTTGCATGGCTCCTTGGGTTACAAAAATAGATGTTGCTAGAAACAATGTCTAAAGCTGAGACTCGCTCAGTTGGTTCAGAATAGCAATTGGTTCAATGGAAGTATTTTACATCATGGCTGCGGGCCCTGTCCAGGTTGTCAACAAGCTTCTGAGGGCAAATTAAAATGCTGGTACCAACCTATAAGGTCTTACATGATTTTACACGTAGTTATTTGCAGGGCTGTATTCTCTTCCTAGAATTGGCCTGACAGGTTCAATCTACCTGAAAAAAGTGGTGCTGCATTCTAGGCAGATGGTGAAGTTTGATGGCACTGTTTTTCAGCGACTGGATCTTTGGAATGGCCTCCCAAGGGGTAGCAAGTTGGCTCCACCTAACTGTCTTACAGAGGCTTCTCAAACCAGAGCATTTCCAGGGACATTTTCATCTTGATCCTTCTTGGTTTGGTTGTAATTTAGTTTGGTTGAAATTAACATTTGTTTATGTTTCTCTTTTGCATTTGTATACTTTGCCATTTATCGTATATTGCTTTTGTGTGTGTGTTCTCCACTGATTCTCCTGAAGTTCACTAATCAATACTATTTATACCGATACTATAAATTGATTAGGTCATGTGATTATCATATTGGGAGGCCTTGGGGGAAGAAGATAAAAGCCATATTATTTTGGTGGGCATATGGAATCAATGGAACAGAATTCTGAAACTAGGCTATGAGACAAATGGCACCTTTTGTGGCTCATTCTGGGACCAAGGATTATAACTGGAAAGAATCTCCTGCCGCACTAGAAAGCACTGCTTCCATTCTCAAGACCAAGTCAGGTTCACATGGATGAGGTGTTGGTTTCCTCCTTTTTAAAAAGAGTGTGCAAAATTAAATCCAAAGATTGAGAGAGTAATATAATTGCAATCCAACTGAATATAGTGATAAATATTTCCCCTCCTTCCTGAGTGGAATAAGTCAGCTTTTTTGATGGTAAAAAGAAATAGGGAATTGCATATCAATCCTAAGTAGCCAGGCTTTTTGTCAAGGGGAAGCCCTGTCATATTTCCAAATTTTATCAAAATTTCCAACTCTCAGTCAGGTGAAGTGAGACTTCCATTGTATTAGAAGCCCTCAGCCCATTTGTCTGGATTTGTCTGGGTCATGTAGCAGGAGAGACAATTCCCCAAACAGCACAGTTGCGAGAACTTTTCTGTAACTCACCCTATCCAGATTGTCGTGGAGTATGTTTGGAAGGGTTCAATATCCCAAAATAAGAGCAGATCACCTTGCAGTATGGGAGAAACTAAATTGAAACTAAGTCTTCATTTCCTTCATTTCCTGTCTACATTTTTTCCTATCTAAACGTTAAAAAGTCACTCTCTTTTGTGTTTTTCCCATGTTAATCAGGGGAAAGTAAAAATTGTGCTACAGATTGGACTTGCATCAAAAGGGGAAGCCTTTGATTCAGTCATTTTCTGAAGTGCCAGATCAGACCTGAACTGAATCACATAGTTTGAGCCCACCTCTCTTTTGTACTTTCATATTTGGAGGCAGCATGCTCCTGAATATCAGTGGCTGGGGAACAAGCAAGGGAAACATGCTGTGGTTTTCATGCTCTATTTGGGAGCCTCCTGATTGGTGAGAATTAGAAAAGAAGATGCTGAACTAAATAAATGCTTGATCTGATCTCCCAGAGGTCTTCTTATGCTCTATTATTCTCTTGCTGCATATCCCAGAAAGAGGCTGGCTTGGTCAAACACAGCCTTGCCCCCCAAAAATGTTTATTTAACATGAGGTCTATGGCTAGATATGATGTTGTTAGGCTTGCCAATTCAGGATGTAAAACCTACTTTCATCTACACTTTCCAGATAAAGAAGTGGGATGATAGCAATAACATTTTAGGCGCATGCGAAACGTGTCTTTAACAGCGATATATTATTTGCAGTTCCTAACTAAAATGACTTCAGACATAATTTTCAAGGACTGAGTAGTGGTCTGGTATTGTAACCCTGAAGCATAGAAAATGATATAATAACAAGCTTCATGAGTTTCTCTGGCATTATCCAATGCTCCATTCCAGGCCTTGTTCTGCTCAATGTATTTATAAATCTTGAATGATAGACTAGAAAATCTAATTATCAAAGATAGAGGAGATAGCAGACACCTTCGAGAAGAACAATGAGATGCAAAAGAATCTTTACAAGCTGGAATAATACTTAGCCTGCATAAGAGAAGATTGAGGTAACTTAATGGCTAGCATGTAAAAGACAGCATAGAATTGTTCAGTGCTGTTGCAGAAGGCAAGAAACCAATGGGTTTGAATAACAAGAATGAGGATTGCAGCTGTATGTTATGAAGATTTTCCTAAAAGGCCATAGCTTTTCAACAAAGGAACAGACTGCTTTGGACTGTTCTTCACTAGAGGTATTTAGGCAGAGACTGCATGGCCATCTGTCAGGATAATATAGTGGGTTCCTGTGTTGGGTAGGGGATTGGATTAAGTGATCTCCAAAGATCCTTCCAAACCAATTCTATTCTAAGAACGGGAAGTTCTTAAAAAGTCCATCTGATTGGACTGCAATAACAGTAGATGGTGCATAAAGATAAGCATTTCAAAAACAGTAGAATTTACTGGATATAAACAGCACGTATGTAAAGTATAAGCCAAAGCATTTTGACATTTCTGAACAAAAGATAAATGCTTGATCTCTTAAATTTCAAAAACCATAAAAGATATCCCATCAAGTATGAGATGTATCAATTATTACTACAGACACATTACAGCATCCTTAAGCTACGATAGTCAGGGCAGAGTTTAAGAATAAATGGTGCTGGAATGATATAAATGCTGTAATGCACCATCAGTGGCTTTGGTTTTCGTTTTGCTCATATTGATGCAAATGAGCTCAGACTCAAGTACACTGTTTAATAAGGTTTCCACTTCAATTTTCTTCCTTCTCCACAAGGGTTTTGCTGCTTAGACAAATGGCTTCCTTTGGGGCTTGTGCTATTTCCAAATATAACATCTACTGTGGAACTTTGCAAATACTTTTTGCCAGGAGAATCTGGGTGCTAAATAGTAGTTTTCTGTCAAGTTCTCACATGGTGGTTACCAGCTAATTATCATGGTTATGTGGGCGGAACATCAAATCCAAATTCCATAATGGAGAAGATTGTTGAGCAACCTGCCTGAGATCAGGCAGATACCTGAATATAGAATACATTCATGTCATTTGTGGATTATGCACAATTGTCTATGAGATCTTAATACCAGAGATTTGCTATCTGAAGGAGAGGTGTGTTGAGATGGAAATGATGAAATAAATCACTGTGCCTGAGTCAAAAATGCATGAACGACAACAAGTCTGGGAGCAATATGATAAAAGATTGGATTAAATTAACATTTGGAGATGGAGAGAATGGCACAAGTGGAGCAGGCACAGAAAATGAAGGAATTTGATGAGACGGTGACATAGTGAAAACCAGAAGGTTTTTTTCTCTGAAAGAGGATATTTGTAGGCATTTAACATCTCACACTGACTACTAAATTCATTATACAAAAAAATTTTTTTTCATCTGCTCAGCAATATCTTTTTTATTACTAATTCTACAATTGATCTATGACCCTCCATACAGTCTAATAAATTTAAAAAAAGCTATTCTTGGCCCCCATTCAGTGTAAACTATTTCACAAAGCAGCACATAATATAATAACAATAATTAATACATTACAGATCTTTCAAAAACAATGGCTTTATATGACCACTCCGTTTCCATCTTGAGTATGTTTCAAGTTTATTTGACCTCATCGAGCCTAATCCTACTGAGCATAAGAAAGGTCAGTGGTCTCAAGAATGTGACACAAGAACCAAGCAAAGGCATCCACCACCAGGACGTGATAGAAACAGTCTTCTTCCACTATTGCTTCTTGGTGCCTAAGGCAGACCATCTTTGATGCTGGAAGTAACATACTGGCATTGAGCTATTTCAGAAGAGAATGAGGAGTCTTTGGGAGAGGGAGATCCTTGTCTCTGATCTTCATGATCCATTGGTAGCTCTGTTCATTCAGCTGAATGCGTGAATGGGCTTTGTGTGTAACCCGGAGTTCAAAAAAATGTGGAATTTTATGGAATTTTAATATGGTCAGGTTGTGGATCTTAGGGCTGCACAATGATACACTCAGTTTAAAGCCTACTAAATCTTCCAGTTCTTCAGGTATCTTCTGAAAACACTGATTAGAGACATCAAAGTTACACTCTCACATAAGACCTATTTCTAAATCCAGAAAAGAGTAAACTTTGCCTATTTGCCCTGCCCAGCTTGGTACTTCATTGAAGACAGTACTGAGGGGTCCTCCCAAGAGGGGTCATGGTTGTCAACTAAAAATGCTACCCCTTCCTAATATCTTGGAAAGGCCAGTGATTAGAGACTGCATAATCCATCAACCACAAGTGCAATCAGTGCCTGGCAGCCCAGAAAAGGAAGCGGAAAAATTCATAGCTTGCTTTTTGTTATACTGTTTTTAAAGTTGGTTTTAGGACATTTTTGGGGTTATTCAGCATAACTTGACATTGTTTCTGCTATCTTTTCCTTATTTTTGCTATCTCTGCTTTAAAAGTGATGGAGGAAGTTTATTTGAAAACATTATCATGGTTATCCAACTGAACTCTGGCACAGTTAGTGTCCTCTACAGTTCTACTATCCCTGATATTTTCATTCCATTCTGTCAAAAATTGAAGCCTATTCCTCTAATATAACCAATGAATAAATCTTTTTTTAAAAGTTCAAAATGGCTTGAGTACATTTGCCCCCCGATCTTGACTCAGAAACTCAAATCCAATCATGAATTGAATCTCAGATCTCCGAAGTGAATTAAACCAAGGTTGATTCATACATTCTCATGTGAAGCCAAATACACAGGGCTACTGGACTGTATGTAGAGAAAAATGAGTAACTATAATCCAATATTCCCTCCATTCAGACAACCAATGGAAATTAAGTAGAAATAAACTTCAGATTAGTGTCTAAAATGCAGTTGTATGTGTATGAATTATACCATATTTCCTATCTAATGAATCCCTGATTCATAAGTCCTGAAGGAGCATGAATAGCTAAACATTTAAGCCAAGTAAAACCAATCAACCTAGTTTGTTCAACCAACATTGAGCATGCCTATAAGTGAAAACTATATTTTGAGTACAACCATGCATTTCTGCAAAAAGAGATGGGATTCTGAATCATAATGGCATCAAAACCTTCATGGCTCTGCCCTGAAGAAATGAATGAAGATGAAGTATGTCACTAGCTACATGACATTCCTAGTTCCTTTAGTTCCACAGGAGAAGCAAAAGTGTCTATATACCCTGCATGCCTTCTAACTCTCAGGATTAATTTTGTTTCCATAATGAGACTCTTTTGTCCCATCTAGGGGCATGCAACTGTTTCCAATGTGGTGACATTTGTTTAACATTGTGTAATGGCTCTGGGTATCACAGAGGAATAAACTTAATCATTCAGAAAGCCAAATGGGAAGATTTCACTAGGTAGGTAAAATACTCAGGACAAAACTTCATTGCTGGGCCAAAAGCCTTTAAAACCTTTCATTCTACTTTCACTCTTTTATTTATTTTTCTTCTTCTTCTGGGTATTGCAGCAGTCCATGTGATATACTTGGTCAAATGCAATAGAGAGTGGGCAGAATCTGCTGGGAAATGTTCCTACAGAGAACTGCCCTTGTGAAGCTCCAATTCCTTTAAAATCAATCGGGCTTATAGAGGGGAACTGCATGATACACTGGGTTTGACAGAAAAAGTCAGCAGCCTAGTGCAAATCCTAAAAGGCAGCTTTAAAGCAATTGCTGCCTTGTGAGCATGTTGTGTTGGCTTAAAAACATAAAAAATAATAATGCTTAATTAAGTTAAAAGGCATCAGCCTCATATAAATGGAATAAACGTGTTATGAACATGGTTGATTGGGAACTGCCCAGAACTTGACATAAGATGGGAGAGTATATAAATGTTTTAAATAAATACGTACATAGAATAAATACATGCTTTGCACAGTTGCCAACCTATGGACAATCTATGATTAGGATATGAGAACGATAGCCCTAGTCCACAGATATACTCTAGCACCTGGTTCTCAGATTGATAATTCTGATCAATGGTGGGATTTAAATAATTTAACAACCGGTTCTCTGCCATAATGAGTAACTGGGTAGGCGTGGCTGGGTTATCATTTGACTGGGTGGAGCTTAGGCAACAGTAAGTCTGGGCATACTGCCAAGAACCTTTAGCTGTTATATGGATTAACCAAGAGGCAGTTTCTGTAAGCAGGG
>JAOYMU010000098.1:91008231-91018307 GCA_025802295.1 Psammodynastes pulverulentus
GGGAGTTGAAGTCCATATATCTTAAAATGACTAAGGTTGGGAAACACTGTCCTATAGAATAGTCTGAGATAAGGATGTCCCCCCTCCCCCTTTGAAATTTGGAGAGGATTTAAAAGAACTCTCTTTTATCAAGTGCTGGGTGGGATGTCACTGCTGCTCAGTTTATTCATCATTGGTTGTATTATGTTTTTATTTTATTTTTTATTATAAACTCTCCAGAGTTATATAATTGGGGCAGCACGGGAATAGCATCAAATAAATAAATAAATACAAAATAGAAGCAGAACAAAATAGGTTAATGATTCAGAGTGCATGAATGTTGAACTTCTTATATTTATTTATTTTTCAACTTTATATTTTAAGCTGCCATAATTAGCCTTCCACAATTGGAAATTATTTTCCAATAATATCCAATATCTTCCCAATGCATTAGAATTCATTTCTTGGAAATCTTTTCCACAATCTCCAAATGTTGACTAGAAATTATGGGAACAGAAGTGTTATAGTAGCAGGCTGGGACAGGCTGAGCTATAGAAAAATTCATTACCAGAGAAAAAGAAATTAAGAAAAATTGAGATCACATCCAAGGTTTACTTTAAATCCCAAAGCACAGATAATCAGAACTGCTAATGAAACCCTTCTATTTCAGTGATTATGGTCTTATTGCAGTTCAGAGTATTGATGCATATTAGTTGATACTAAATTAAATTTATTACCAAAAATGAATTTTAGGGCTAGTTATAACTCAGGTGGTGGGATTACTGCTTTTTTTGGGAAATACCTAATCCCATATTCTAATGCATTAGGCATCCCCATTGTGTTAAAACAATAACATGCTATTGCAACATTAAGACACTGGAACTATGTTATGAATCAGAATTATAAAAATATTTCATTCAACTGGATGAGAATCTCAAGAGATAATAAATCATAACTTCCCCAGCTGGAAATTGTTAAAAATGTAGTGACTGAAGCACTTTTGTTGGGTGCAGCTATTCTTACACTGCAATCCCATAAATTCCAGGTGGAAGTAAGCCAAATTTAGTCCACTGCCTTAAGATTCCAGTAATATGTTTCACGCGGTATCATCTTATTTCTTATGGGCACGTTTTCAATGGCTGTTTGATAACACCTTTAAATTTTCTTTTGTATATTGAACATAGGATAGTTCTAAACTTTTGTATATCTCACTGAACAAACTTAGGGAATTATACACCGTTTGGTAACAGAGCTATAAGTCATGGAAACAGCTTACTGAGTGATTATGACCCAGAAATCCTAATCTCGGGAGCAACTACTGCATTTGGGTCAGAAGCACCTACCAAGGCACTTCCAGGTTGAAAGAGTTGGCCCGTAACATCACCATTGCCCAGAGAACACCTCCATGGAACTCCTCCATGTCCTCGGTATTTTCTCACCAAAGTGATACCTATTTATCTACTTATATTTGCATCAGGCATGAAATGTGAAATTTTTCCCAAGGGGCTCCGTGGGCGTGGCTCCATGGGCATGGTTCCGTGGGCGTGTCTTGGTGTTCATGACTGGGTGGGCATGTCTTGGTGGGCGTGTCTTGGTGGGCGTGTCTTGGTGGTCATATGACTGGATGGGTGGGCATGGCCAAGTCGCCATGATCCAACGCATTTTAAATCAAAATATGCAGGGTGATGGGCTCAGGGCAGGGGGCTGCTTGCTGTCGGGAAGGGGGGGCACAGGGACTGGCTAGTGCTAAGTGCTTACTTTTGTTTCAGGTGAGCAGGAAAAGGTGACCTGACTGCATGGCCAGAAGACTATAGATAGGGCGTGGGCGTGGGCATGGCACGGACGGGAACGAGTGACCAGTGACCGGGTCCAGGAGGTGGGTGTGGGGCATGGGCTTATACGGGCTCCGAGAACTTGTACACATGGGCCCTAGTATCTTTCGGGAGGTCTCGGGAGGTACTAAGATTTCACCACTGATTTGCAGGTTGGCAGGAGCTGGAACAAACTGATGGGAGTCATTCTGTCATGTGGCTTGCACTCTCAGGTTTTGAACTGCCAAGCTGTTGGCCCCCAATGGTCTTCTGGCTAGCCAGTGTCCTAATCATGTGAGCCACCATAGTCCCTGAGATTAATCTCTCAGAGTTAAACAAGAAAATGATGTTTATTTAAGACTCAACACACAACCTTTCCTTTTCTAACTTATAGGAAAACAATGACAGATGAATCAAATCTCTCCCTCAGTCTATTTTGAATTGATCCAAGAATGATCCAAATTCTTTCCAAAAAGATCAGATAATTCCCCAAAGTGAGTCCTCCTACCTCTCTCCCAATGTCCTCTTTCCTTTACTTACCAATATTTTAATAAAAGCAGGGATGATAGGCACAAAGTACACCTACAGTACATCTACCTACACAAGGTACACCTACACCTATATCAACAGTGTTATGCAGGCTTTCTTCTCAGAAGGCAAAAGAAAGATGCTAGCCTTGCTACTTTGGGGAAAATTCCTCATCGTGGCCCAGATCAAAGTTCAGCTCTGAAGACACTATTAAATGGAAGAATGGAGGGCAGAGATCTAAGTCTTTTGCTCTCTTGATATGATCCACTGCATAGCAACTCCAGGAAAAAAGTATAGCAATTCCTGGGATTTAATTTGATTCTTTTTTTTCTGAAAGAACCTTGCTGGCATCTTGAACAATTCTGATTTAACTTTGCTAGTATCTTTAACAATAATGGCCTAACTTGCCAGGTTGCTATATAGATTACTCCTTGTTTCATTGTTGCAGGTGTGGTCAGGATTATTGCTGTATTTTAAGTCCAAGCACAATTTTAAAGTAATCACTAATCTCTTCTCATTTCTGTCTGTTTACTTCTCACTGAGTCATGCTCAGCAGAATCAATGAGAAACCATTAGGAAACAGCACAAGGACTTCTTGATGAAACTTTTCCCCCATGTGTCATTAATTGGCTTGTTTGTAGCCAGTAAGGATTAGCTCTGCTCTGCTGCCCCCATCCCTAAGAAAGAAGGAGGAAGAGTAAAAAGGCTGTGGAAATGATAAATCATGCAGAGATGCAGACAGAGTTGTAATGATCAATAAAACAAACAATTATCCTGTCATTATCTGGTGCAGCATAGCAATGGCTTGAAGCTCTAGCTCAGGAATATAAATAATAACTATCATAAAGAGGAGGAAATTAAAATTTATGAATTCTGATCTCCGTGAAGGAGCTTTTGTAATGAAGGAATCTATGTAGTATGAGCAATAAAACATATCTTTCATTTAATATGGAAGCAGAGTTCTTGGGAACTGTAATATACTGGGACAGATACGACGCATGGCTTTTTCTGCTACACTTACAAGCTGATATCCCCCCTCACTTGAGAGAATACTCTGACAAATGATTCCCCGAGAAAACCCCGAAGCGTATACTTTCATGTAATTCTATAACAAGTAGTGATAATATTCCACCAATGCAATTACTGTTGTCACAATAGTAAATCAAATGAGTGTGTGCCTGTAATCCTGGAGCAAGTTTCTCCCCTCTAGTTGGTATTTTTAAGTCCTGAAACAGATATTACTTACGATTAATAACAACAGTAGCAGCAGCAACATTTACAGCCCATCACACCATATATTACTCTTGGGGGTTTACAAGAAATATCGAAAAATAACTAAAATATCCGGGATTAAACCTAATCAAAATGTCTAAAATCAATGGAAAAGCATGCTCCAGGTCCGATCCACAAGACAAAACCATCTTTTGGCACCCAGAAAAACTTTGTATTTTGCCATAGTGCCTGCCCTCTGGTATGTCATTCCCCCACCCCCGAGATTAGATATGACTTGTTCCTATTCACCTTTTGCAAGGCATTAAAAACTTGGCATTGTCATCTAGCCTGGGCCCTGGTAGTATGAGTGAGCCCGTTTCATGGTTAATTTAGATGTGGATATTATGAATAGTTCTTGGAAACTATTTTTTTAGCAACAGCAATAGGAATTTGACTTATATACAGCGGTATATACAGCAGTAGTGCTTTACAGCATTATCAGAATGGTTTACAGAGTCAGCATATTGCCCCCCAACAATCTGGGTCCTCATTTTACCAGCCTTGGAAGGATGGAAGGCTGAGTCAACCTTGAGCCCTGTCAGAATCAAACTCCAGGCTGTGGGCAGAGTTAACCTGCAATACTGCATTTTAACCACTGCATCTGATGGTTCATTTTTTTGCTATTGGTGTTTTTACATTTTAGCTGTTTTATTCTGTTTTTATTTTATTTTACATGTTAGCTGCCCAGGGTCATGTATATGAGGTGGGTAGCCATATAAATTAAACCAAGCAATCAATTAAGCCAATAAAACCTTCAAATAAGTGAACAAAATAGTGAGCCAAATTTAGTGATATGCTTTCTTTTAATTTGCTTTAATATTGAGAAATTAAACAAAAGAAAAAGGATGTAAAGAACGAAAAATATTAAAAAGAGAAAATATACTATAATGCACACAGAAAACAATTCTGTTTTTAAACATTTATTTGAACACATGGAACAATACTTATCCTACTGACATATCTGTAATTAATGAAAAAGATTCACTTCACTTTTATTCTCATGGATGCATATATAAAAAAAGCATTTGACCTGCATCCACTACTGAGGAACGAAGTCATGAGGTTTGTAAGGGAGAATGAAAAAGAGCTTAATTGAAAGTGAAAACTAACCAATCAGCAATGAGCTAAGAATAAATCAAGGCACAGCTCTATGCTTTAAAGGTAAAGGTAAAGGTTCCCCTCACACATATGTGCTAGTCATTCCTGACTCTAGGGGGCAGTGCTCATCTCCGTTTCCAAAGCCAAAGAGCCAGTACTGTCCGAAGATGTCTCGTGGTGATGTGACTAGCATGACTAAATAGCTCACCCCGTTATGCGGCACTAGGGGATTCGAACCGCTGAACTGCCAACCTTTCAATTGACAAGCTCAACATCATAGCCACTGAGCCACCCTTCTAAAAAGAACAATTCCTTCCTGACTTGCATGGAGGCTGCCTGGTCTTGGTTTTCCTTCTTTGTCTCAGTCTTTTTCCGAGTTCAGATTCTTCTCTACTGTCATCAGTCAGACTTGTCAATTGAAGAAGGCTTGCCACTCCACAATCTAACTTACAAACCTGAAATATGTGCAGATCAAAGAAAAGAAAATAGGGCAAGTATCAGATTAGGAATTCTGCAGTTTGCTTATCATTCTTGTATGAGATGCTTAATTATATCCCTAATCAAAATTAATTATGATTAATTATATGCTGAATCAGGAAAGATAGATTTAGGGATTACATATTTAAATTAGGATGCACTCCAATCACAAGACTGAGTTACGACACAATTGAGTGATTTACAAAGCTTTGTTGCTGTTGCTAGTTGTTATTGGCTTTTAGTATAATGTGTTGGTAAATTCATCTGAGGAAATTTGGCAATCTTTTGAAAAAATGTGACTATGTTTTTGGGATAAAAGCTGTTTTAATTTTTTTAGTATTGTTTGTTATTATTGTTGTTGTTTTGTTGTTGTTATTATTTATTACCAGTATTATTATTCATCACACAGTCAGCCAGATGTTCAGACTGGGTTTGGCATTTTTGTCTACCTATCGAGTCCTTACTAAGGACCTGGGAGAGGCAAATCTGGATGTTTGATGGTGTTACAGATATCGCCGCAGGATGGAAGCTGTTGCAAGTAAAGCTGCCTTCTGCAATTGACTGATGGCGAATTTGTCAATGCCGATGGTGTTCAAGTGGTGCTCCAGTTGTTTTGGGACTGCACCCAAGGTGCCTATTATTATTGGTACTACCCTTGCTTGCTTTTGCCATAGTCGTTCTATTTCTATTTGTAGGTCTTTGTATTTTGTTACCTTCTCCAGTTCTTTCTCTTTTATTCTGCTGTCTCCAGGCACTGCCATGTCCACTATCCAGACTTTTTTGTTTTTCTTATTGACAATTGTTAAGTCCGGGGTGTTATGTGGCAGGTGCTTGTCTGTCTGGATTCTGAAGTCCCAAAGCAATTTAACTTTTTCATTTTCTATGACTTTCTATTTTATGGTCCCACCAGTTCTTGCTTTACAGGCAAATGATATTTCTTGCATATCTTCCAATGCACCATTGTTGCTACTTTGTCATGCCGCTGCTTGTAGTCAGTTTGTGCAATCTTCTTGCAGCAGCTTACCAGGTGGTCCACTGTTTCTTTAGTTTCTTTGCATAGGCGGCATTTGCTGTCTATTCCTGTCTTCTCAATTCTGGCTTTGTCCTTAAGGCTTGGTCTTGCGCAGCCAGAATTAATCCCTCTGTCTTTTTCTTTAACCTTCCTGCTCTTGGCCATTGCCAAGTCTTGTTATTATCTGCTTTCCCTGTTATTTTTTTTAATGTACTGGACATGTAGTGCTTTGTCTTCCCATGCCTCCATTCTTTTGTTCATTTGGTCTTGTAGGCCAGTTTGGTCTCTCCTGTACTCAGCAGGCCTTCCTGGCATATTAACTTCAGTGCATCTTCTTCATTGCCCTTCAAACATTCTTCCAAAGCCCTTTTTTCTTCAAATATCTGATGTACTTGCAACATTCCATGACCACCTATTTGTTGTGTTGTTGTTGTTATTATTATATACTTTATTCATTGAACATGAAGCTGAGTCAACTGAACATTTAAAAATGTATCACAAACATTATTAACTGGCACTGATGGTTGATATAGGTTGCTGCCAACATCCTAACATCATTATTATTGTTATTGTTGTTGTTATTTGTCCTTACAATCTTTCTAGGCTTCCAAACCTCACTTAAGGTTTAGAGTCCGACTTTTCTTTTGATGTTACCCAGACTTCCCGATTACACGCCAGCTTAACTTGGTTTGCGAAGGGAGAAGAAAAAATATCCGTTATCATGAAGGAAATCTTTTGTGTATTTCTCGAGAATGTTCCCATTAGTTTAAATGAGTACCTATTTATGTGGTTTGTGCGAGTGTGGGGGTGTGAATGGAAGCGGGGAAGGCTTCGTGGCATGTTCTGAACAAAAGCAGTAAATACAACTGTATCAGAGGTTGGGGAGTTATAATCTCAGTTGCCACAGATACCAAAACTGCGCTGCCTTCCCAGTTATCCTGAGAATGAGGGGATTTTGCAGAAATTGTTGTCAGCGGGGGATAAAATAGTTGTTTTGGAAATGGTGGGCTCCCTTTCTCTGGATGCCTTCAAACACAGGCTGGATATACAGGAAACTTCCTTAATTTGGATTTCTGCGCCCAGCAGGGAAATAAATATCCTCTTCCAATTCTTAAGGATGGTGTAGGGTTTTATTCTTACTGATTAAATGCTCTACAATTGGTAGAGTATACTTCCATGGATACCCAGCTAAGTTAAAATCAGTTATTATTACAGATCCTTTATAAAAGACAGATAAAAGAGTTGGACCAAAATGCACATGGTGCGACATAGCAGATCAAAGCAAGGAAGTCATTCTAAAGCTAATAATAAGAATCATTATTATTATTATGACGCAGTAATGAGTAAGGTGTGTAAATTAAATAGCTCTGAAAAACAGTTAAGAACTATAAACATCAAGGGCCAAAGGCCAGTGAATAAAGTAGGTTAAAAGAATAAAGGAAACGAACCATAACCAGACAAAATGAAGAAACGTAAAAGAACCAATCA
This sequence comes from Psammodynastes pulverulentus, assembly GCA_025802295.1. NCBI lineage: Eukaryota > Metazoa > Chordata > Lepidosauria > Squamata > Psammodynastidae > Psammodynastes > Psammodynastes pulverulentus. The sequence continues at coordinate 91,015,897 of JAOYMU010000098.1, forward strand.
TATGCCTGCAACTCTGCATAGTTTTCAGGATTGAAAATATGTTATGAGGGAGCAACTTTCAGTGATAAATCCCATTATTTCTTTCAAATGTGGGGAGTTTTCTGTGTTCTCACCCTCTACCCAAACTTAGCTGAGTTGGTCTTGGGATGTTTACCCCAATGCATCATTCATTGTGTAGCCAATTGCTGTTATTGCTGACTTCAATTCCTGTGTAATATTGTCAATTTTCCTCAGGTAATTTTTTAGAGATCTCTCTGTATACAACCAAGGTACAAATGCTGGCTTTTTCATTTAGTTAGACTCAGAGCCCTATTATTGAGAATGTTATTTTATACATATAATTATCTCCTCCATAAATGGTGGATTTAATGGGTCTATTACCATCCAGGCCCACTTTTGCTTCAGATCCTGCCTTGAAATGTATTTATGGGACTGTCTATTGCTAAACGGAAGGGCACGTGTTTTAAGAGAGCCTAAACCCTGAGAAGGAGGAGAGGGAGTAGTAGTACTGGTATGCTAGATCTACTTTGAATGCAATAAAAAAATAAGTCAGCTCCCTCTTTCTATTTTCCACACCTTGTATGGTGGGTTAGGCTGAGAGAGAGTGACTGGCCCAATGCTGAACTAGAACTTACAATCACCTGGTTTCTAGCCTGGGGCCATAACCACTCGACCAAACTTATTGCTGCCCAGGAAGGTACGGTAATCACCTGACTAGGGAAGTGACCCAGGTCCTAAGTACGTATGTAAAGCCAAGGAAAGGGTACTTGACTTTTTGGATCTGGGGTTTTGCGAACATTGTGTAGCACTTTCACAAATGATGAGGATGTTGCCCAATCATTATGGGGGACATAATCAGTTACAAGCACTAATACTCTCTGCCATTTCCTTCTTAATTGATGCTCTAGATGAGGGATGATTTCATTGAGGGCCGCATCAGGATTGTGTTTAACTTCGGGGGGCCAGATAGGCATGGCCAGATCAACATAACTCCTGTCGGGGGCACCTGTAATGACCCAGGTGGAGCTGGGGCGATCCATTGTCCTCCTGGGCTCTGTTTCTAGCTGCAACGGCCTCCTCCACCCTCTGCCAGTGAAAATGGAGCCTGAGAGGGCCACATGCACCCCTCTTGAGCTCCATTTTTGCTGGCAGAGGCCCCGTGGGACATGCCAGAAGGTCTCTTTTCTTTTGCAACGTGCTGACTTTCGAAGTAAAAGTGAATTTTAATATAGAAGTCAGATAAGGCAGAGAGGGGTTCTGTGCAATTCTGTAGTCATAGATGGATTACTCTGGGGCGAACGTTAAACTGATCAGTGTATGAACTTCCAACAAGGTGGCGAGTCAAATATATGCCTCATCTCAAGCACCTGAAAGATCCAAAGGGTTCCCTAAAATGTTCCTGCCTTGTCTCTTGTCTTGTAATACTTGTTCAAACTCTGGATATTCTGCACCATACAGAAATGACACAGAGGCAAACTAACCTGTTTTAACTGACCAGTAGGCATTGTCCACCTCTGGAAAGAGAAACTGGGGGAGATGGGCATAATCATTATCCCTCATAAGTACTGCTTCTTTTTAGAGCAGGGCTGTCCAACCTTGGCCACTTTAAGACTTGTGGACTTCAAATCCCAGAATTCCCCAGCCAGCTTTTTAGAATCAAGACAGCACCACCCCCCCAAGTTTAATGACTAGTTGACAGCTGTAATGGGAAAGGGATGGTAGCTTGAGCCTAAATTGTCTCAAAACGAATAAAAATGAGCACAGAGGAAAATCCACTTGCAGTGTTACACCATCTCAATGCAAGAAGTAGTCGAATGCCTTTTCCTCCACCTCTGTCACATGCCCACAGAACGAGCTCGTGTTGTTCTTACACACTGCAGTGCTTTCAGGACCAGAGACTCTACACTGCCTCGTTTCGTAATTAGTTTTCTCATGCTGTATCGGTGGATAGGAATGCCTTTGTCTACAGCTGGCATCTCATCGGGAACTTGCTTCATTTAGATTACTCTTTTAATTAACTTCAGGACATGAGCATCAGTTCATTCTCAGCAGCCTGATGACGCAAGGACCTGCCAAATAAATAGACTGCATTTCAATGTCAGAGTGGTTCAAGGTGCACCCCTGTCAGCTCCTGAACAAATAAGCTGCTTAGTAGTCACATTAGCCATTAGGGTTTGCATTGTGGTTTGTTGTGACCTCTTTCTCTTCCCAGCCACAAAACAAATGTTTACTCGCCTTTCCAGCTGCAGCAGTAGTTCCGATATGCAGCACCTGTGAATCGCTGGTTAAAAACAAGACGCTTGTAACCCAAGAAAGAATAGTTAGAAGCAGGGCTTTTTTTGGGCCGGAACTCAGCGGTACTGCGTTCCGGCACCTTTTCCGAGTCCGCGTCACGTGACGCGTCTCGACCA
>JAOYMU010000098.1:91026321-91036665 GCA_025802295.1 Psammodynastes pulverulentus
TTCCTCCTCCAGTCATGTTAACTCAGGAATTCTGGGAGTTGAAGTCCACAAGTCTTAAACTTGCCATGTTTGAAGACCCTTTACACTAAACTAGCTGCACTTACCTGAAAGTAAGACTTTTATCAGGATGTCTGAGCAGATACTGTATGCATAACAATGAATAACAACAACATCCAAGACTCAAATGAAACAATAAAATGAATGACCTTCATTTCATTTCATATTAATTTTCAGAAAAGAAAAACCTGTTAATTAAAAGGAAGGACAAAAACACACTTGATAATGTTGATGACGTTCCATGCAAGCAGTACCACAAGCAAAGCAGATGGCTAGTATTCAGGAAATCATCCTCCCTGAAAAACTCACAAACTTAGATTAGCTATGGGGATTGAGAAGACAGACATATTTGTGGATGTTTAATTTCCATTTATTTGGTATTTGAACAACAGACCATCTGTGTTCAAACCTTCTAATTATCTACTGGCAAGAAGTATTCTGACTGCAGTTATTCAACCATTAACTTACTTTGACCTCTTGCCAACATAAAAGCAAGTACTTCAACCATAGCATTATCCTGTGATTTTTGCCTTGTTTATATTCTTGCTTGTTTTTAAAGAGGAGAGGGAAGAGGGTTTTTATTATTATTAATAGCCTCTGTAAAACCAAAGTAAGTCATTTAATGCTTCTTTGGCATGGCCTTCCAAAATCGTTCCATCTATATTTTTAAATGCCATTCTTTTTTAATTAGAATAGATGAATATTGGGACTCATTCTTAACCTGCAAGAGCCTATTGGCAAGGTTGCTTTTGTATACATGTAAATTTGTAAGGCTACATCTCTGTTGTAAACATTTCTGGATAAAAGTGAAGAATTTGAGTTTTCTGCATTTCTTTTCTGCCATCTAGTAGTCATCCAGCTTTTTGCTGCTCACTTCTCACAACCCTAATAAAGCAACATCTGCAGATCAGTGTGTTAGCTAGCACACTATTAGTTCATGCAATATTTATAGACAAAGAATTGTAGAGGCAGAAAAAAGATAAGGATTGAAACTAGAAGCACCAGTATCAAACTGGCTTCCTGGGTCAAGATGTATAGGCAAACAATCCTAGCAATGAAAGGTTGGCCAAATTATATGCTTGCCATTGTATGACTTGCCATTCTATATATTCTCTCTATATAATATATAATAGAAGTACAGGTATTCCTTGCTAACCAACTATTCAGTAACTGTTCAAAGTTATGTTAGCATTGAATAGGGAGACTTTGCAACATCCCTGTGGTCATGTGATCATGAGCTGGGCACTTGGCAACCAGCATGCATTTATAATGATTGCAGCCTCTGGTGGTGAGGTAATTACAATTTGCTACCTTCACAGCTGGCTTCCGAGAAGCAAAGTCAATGGGAACCTGGCAGTTGTATTTGGAATTGATGATAGCAGTTCACCAGTTCCAGATGCAACTGTTAAGTGAATTGGTGCAGATCATCAAATATGATGTCACACGATCTTGACTTGCAACTTCCTGCCAAGTTCCTATTGACTTTGCTTCTTGGAATAATAAATATCTCCTTTGAATGCTCATCATTCTTTAGTTCTTCAGATACATTGGCCCTTAGTACATATACATGTGGGTGCACGCATGCCAACCAGAGGTGCTTAACACAATAGTGAATATTGCATTCACAGACATCTGTCTCAGAAACTTCCATAAACTGCAGGAATGGGGGGTCAGAAAATCACCAAACCTACACTGTTGGTATATGTTATCCTTAACAGTCACTTTGTATTTTAGTTGGGAGGGAGGCACAGATCGAAAATACATGCTATATTTTTAAGATATTTTTTTTAAAAAATGTACCTATCTAAAGAGAAACATATCAGAATTTCAGGAGAGCAACCATTTAGTGCTCAGATAAAGCTATAGCTAGATAAAGATATAGCTCCTAAAGTTTTCCCATCACTGATTCACATATTCACACAATTTGAACCATCTTCCTCGCTGGCTAAGGATGCTAAATAGCTTTGTGTCTCTGTATGTTTGTGTATGGTTTATTATAATTTAGAATTTTAGCTTCCAAAAACTGGCAGCATATAGAGTTAGATTTGGTCAAATTTACCTGGCATAAAATGTATTTGTGTACTCTAGCTCTTTTAAAATAAGTTGTTTTTATTTTTTAAAGAAGAGGGTCAAGAGACAGCTCATTTACTTGCTGTTTCCTAAAGATCCCTGTAAATATGAGATTCGGTACATCAAGATTAATGGCAGAATAATGCAGGCCTGTGTCAGTTCCATTTTAATTCTCATCTGTGTTATCCATGGAAGATGTCACTTTGGTGTAAAATATGGGAACTGATGTTTTGTCACTGTTATCAGGTGCAAAGCACTGTGGGAGATCTGACTAGATATTAGTTTAGAAAATATCTTCCCACAGTGAATTAACTTTTATTAGCCTGTCACACACCCTTCTGCATCTGTGCTATGTAATGCTCTGTCTAAGAGATGTTTCGCCTGCCATGGGCTCAACTTACATTTCAGAAACACATCGTGATGGGAGAGGTAGGCAGCGATGGTCAATAATTCATCCAGAAGGAGACATATGCAAAACATCCCACATGGTTTTATGACACTTGGCCCAGTGTAGCTGAAAATTGGAACCTTATAAGTGTCTCAAAATTGCCTTCCCATCTTCACCCCATACCGGTCATCATGGATTTATCACTCAGTCTATTTCCTCATTCTATGTTTTTTTTCTTTTGATTTTTTTAATGACTGTATGAACCTCTTATTTATGGGCCATTTGGATTTGCATGCAGCCCTCCTGAGTGTCTTTTCCCTGGCAGAGGGTTGCAGGATGCCATTGCAGCCAAAAATGGATCTCAGGATGGAGCCACAAGCGGCCCTGACACAAGTAATGTCAAACTGGCCATGACCCCTGGCCATGACCTCCCCCCCGAGGTCAAACACAACCCTGATGTGGCCCTCAATGAAATCGAGTTTGACACCCTTGTTCTAGTCCATGTGCCTGTGAGAAGAAATCAGAAACACTTTCACTTGAGAATAATATATTGACAATGACTAATACTTAAATTCCAAACACCAATCATCCTGTGTCTTTCTCTGCTTTTCTCTATTGCCTAAATTACTACAAAAATCTACAAAAACACCAAGCTATTGGTGTTTTAGAAGCCATCAGCCTTCTCTCAGAGTTGTTTTACTTTGTATTCCTGCATGGAGCAAAGGCCAGATTTCATGGCTTAAATGTTGCCTTCTACTCTATTATTCACAGGTCTCCGGATGGCTTCTGTGGCATATAAGGGCTAAATGATTCCCTCAAGGTAATTCTAATTCTAAAAAAAGAAAGCTGGCATCATGGCCCTTCTTGGCCATCTTATTAAGATGCGGTGATACTTTTGAGAGGGCATTGAGGGAGAAAATTTCCTGTAGCTGAATAACATTTTTTTTTGAGGGGGATAGAAAGGGAAGGGAAGGGAAAGGGAAGAAGTCTGAGCAGTCATCCTGTATTTCCATCAACATAACTAGTCACCTTCAAACTACATCTTAATGTACTCTCTTCTGTTTATTTACCTTTAGCTAAAATTAATTGTGCTTCCAATCTCTCTGCCCCAATTTCTGCAATTTTTAGGAGCATATTTTTTACAGGAAAGGATTAAATGACTTTTTTTGAAGTCTTACAAAAAAAATACATAGCTAAAATGTTTGTAGGAGCAGAGGGCTTTTTTCTGCCAAAGCATTCAGACAGCCTCTCATTTTGCTTGACAAAGCCAAAAGGGCACCGCCAAAGGCTTCTAAAAACCATTTCCATGCGTCTGCAAGTATCTGTCGATCTGCTCCCTCTTCTCTGTGTCCATCACAGCCCTTCCACGCTTTCTAAATATAAACTCAGTACTCTCGTGATTTATGTTGTCACTTTGTGTCCTTTATTTAAATAATAATAATAATAATAATAATAATAATAATAATAATAATAATAATAATAATAATAATAAAAAAACTCTGCACATATCTTGGCTTGGTTTATTTTAAAAATGCCAAGATGGAGAACAAGGTGTAAGAGTGGTACCTGATTCACCATGATTGCTTATTCCTTTTCTTCTGTGAGGAGAGGTCATTCATAATCAAAAATCATTGGAAGGATGCAACCTTGGAATTTGTCATTTTGCAGACCCTCTGCAGAGAAGCCCATAGGGCAGGGTTCCCCAACTCCTGGTCCAAGGACTGGCAGTGGTCTGGGCCATGCCAGAAACTGGGCCGCGCAAACAAGCCCCATCAACAGGATGCAAGCATCACATGAAGCCACACCCCCTCTGGTCCATGAAAAAACCTCACTCCATGGAACCAGTCCCTGGTACCCAAAAGGTTGGGGGCCACTGTCATGTGCAAGGCATTTTTGAAGTTAGTTTAGTTTTTCTAGAGAAAAACACAAGTAATTTTTTTCCCCTGAAGGTCACCTGATAGAGATATACTATAACTCTACAGTTGGTTAAACTACTATCAGAGATTTGAAATAAGGAGGTAAAGCAAGAGCATATAATCTTTAGTCCAATGTTTGTAACTCCAAAGCTTCCTTAAAACATTTGGATCCTGATCTCATTGGACTTTTCAACTTGAGGCTTAAGTTTGGATTTAACCTTTAAATCAATCATGAGGTAAACACAGAGCTGTCTGGCGACTGTCCAGATTTTTGCATTCATGATCTGGTAATATTTAGGCATGAAATCTCCCTCTGCTCCAAAATGCGCATAGAAATGCTAGTCCTATCATAAATTTCCACCGAATGTCGGTTCAAGAGTTGTAACCCAGTGACACCATTTATAAAACAAGTCCTAGATTCAATATTTATCAGGTTGCACAAGATACAGCCACTAACGTTTACATTTCTCCCAAATTGGGCAGACTGCACCAGGGATTTTATTCACTTTCAAGGCAGCTGCATAAGTGTATTCAATCTTACAGCCTTAGTGTTTTCTTACAGTGGATCTCTGGACATTTTGTGTAGAATATAGAGTGGTAATCCTGAGGCATCAGATCTGGAGCTCAGCATTCTGAGAAAATGAAGCATTACAAGGGATGATTTAAGGACCTTCATTCTGGATCAGTACAGAAGACAGGCTATGGAAAAGTTACGCCCTGATCTCTTTTTCTTTACAACAAGTTCATTACGTGTTTCCTTACTGTCATGTTTTCGAGTTCAGTATCTATGTCTATCCTTACTCCGATATGGAATTCTACTCTTTTCCTTTCCCAGGAGAAAAACTCACAATAAGACAATGGAATACAGTAATGTAAAATATTGAGTTAAGAAATTAACAACTGAAAAAGTATTGTAAGTAATGGGAAGGAAAGAAGGGGAAGGGGAAGGGGAAGGGGAAGCCCATTAAAGACTGCTTTTCTGTATTTGCATTTCTGCTCTCTCCATTGTTTTGAAGAAGAGGATGCAAGAGAAAATTGTTAAACTTTCCAAAAGGTGGAGTATTATAAAAATTCAAGCAAAGCATATACTTTTATTCCCAAACGTACGTTTTCAAATATTGCATTTATTGGGTTAGTTGGTTGGTAGTGACAATAAATGAATTCTAGTTCATGTTAACTGAAAATTGTGGCTGCTGTAGTTTGGATAATACACATAGCCATAGAAAATATGATAGTTAAAGAATTGTGTGATTAGATTTCTTCTCTTTTTTTAATAGTAATTGGCATGCTTGGTTAACCATCTGGAATAGCTTTCTGTATCATGCAAGCATGCCTACAGACCAATTCTATGCTTTGATTAGCTACAGTTTGTTGAATATTTATTTATTAAATGTATGTGACTGCTCATCTTGTATACATGTTCAGGGATGTTGAGTGTTAAAACAGATAAACACACACCAAAAAACAAAACCAATAAAATATATCATCATTATCTGGATTCATACCTTCTGCTAAGTCAAAAAATATATTTTGCAGATCACAATGATTGTATCTTCATGACACAAATATACTATACTATGGCAGAGTTTGAAATGTGAACCCAGTTTCAAATTAATGGTTTAAAGCATGACCTGGGCTTATTTGAGCTTGCTGCACTTCTTCTGTGCTGGCTTTGGTTTGCAGATGGAAGCTTCTCCCATCTCATTCCTCCAGCTGTCTTTCAGCACATCTCCTGGCATATTTTGAACATAGCAGTGCTCAGTCACCAGACAGTCTTTCCTCCAGGTAATTGCCTGACTGTTCTTGTCTCTTCCAGCCAGTGCATCTTTGACCTAGTCCTGCATGCTAGTTCATTATTTAGAGAGGGAGTCAGTTTCACTTAATCAGTATCCAGAGTGGCTCATAGCGTACAAATATCCACAGTGGTTCATTGCAAAGAACATTGAAGGCATTGAGCATATTTTAAGAAATAACAAAGTAAAGAAGCAGAGGGAAATGTGCTACAATTTGTAGCCTCTTCCTCCCAAAGTCCCTTGTGTGCTTTTGGTCCGATTCCCAAGCAACTTAGTCTCCTAATTAGTGATGCAAATTCTTTTTCAGATGAAGGAAAATGGCATAAAAGGGGCCTATTCAGTTCAATTTTCATTTTTCCCCAAAACAAACAGAATGAGTAACAAGCAGATATGAATAGTTAAGTCTTTTGATCCCATTCATCATTCTCTGTTCAGGTGCAGGATGCCAATCTTGCTCTAAGATTGGTCGTGGCCAGAGAGGTGCTCCCTGTGGCAATCCTTTTATTGTCTTTATTGTTGTTTATTGCCCTGGGTCTTGCATCATATCAAGGCACTCAAGAAAAGAAAACCAAGTATTTCAGCAAATGCCACTCTTTCATAGGCAAATGCCCAAAACATCCAAGGCAATCCAAATAAAATTGTTGAGGCAACTGCTGCTCTCCTCCCATGGCAAAGTATGTACAATGGGAGGGGGATTGATTGAACAAAACTGAAAGTCCGTGAGACTGTAATGGGTCCATAATTTTTACTCCATGATGAAACCTGCACTCTTGTCAGTGACAATGAAAATAGAAAGCATGGATTCCACAGGTTCCATTGTGTGGATTGGAAAGAAGTAGTCTGTACACTACAGTATCTCTTCATAGAAGAGTGTATTGCTGCAATGGTTTTAGGCTAGATAGCTTTAGCAGAACACGAACTACCAAGGCCTTGCAATGCCTTCGAGTTTTACAATATTATTGCATAAGCTTTTAGGGAATATAGTTCAGTTCATCCAGTGCCCAGAGTACATAGTCCTAAGAAGCAAGTTTTATATATATACATGCAACTTGTTGCTTGATGATGGGATGCGGATGACAATGGAGATAGTTAAAGGATGCCTGAAACAGAATTACCTCTAAGTTGTGGCCACTGAAAAGAACAGTTAGAGTATGATGTAGGCATTCTTGCACCATTGAAGCCAGCTGGCTATAAGACCATAGTTATCTGCTGCCTTAACAAGATCAAACTCTTTCAAAGAACTTCACAGACTGCCAGCCAAAGTTCCTAACATTTACATCTTCAACTTTTAAAAGAAATATTTTCCCTACCAATGCAAAATACATATGACTTCCGTGTCTTAAATAATCAAATCTTCTCAAATATAATCATTCCAGCGCCTGTAGCAGGAGCACAAAGGGAATTGTTTGATTGCTAGAATAAGTCTACAGCCAAACTTCCAATGGATTTATGTGTGTCTGTGCATGTGCTTTCACTGGTAAAAATGAGCGCAAATTAGATATGCCTGTCGCTGCTACATTTTTGCTTCTAAAAATAAAATAAAGGAGAGAGTAATAGTTCGAGGGCATTTATGAAGTTTTCTGGACAGGGTTGAATGCATTTGCATGGTACTTATGTGTGCGTTGACAGCAAGGGCCTTTAGCCAGCTGCTCCTCCTGCATTAAGTACTCTGCTTACTCTTCTGTGTGTCAGAGTTTCCAGGTCTGTATTATTTTCCCTTATTCAGAGAGTTGGCAGCTGGTATGGAGATCATGCGCACAGCAGAATATACAAAAGCCATCACCCAGTTCATATCTCACTTCTTCCTGTCCCCTAATAAAGCACATTGTGATCTAAAACATAAGTGGCCAGATGTATCACTCACATTTTCCTTTCTCTGCAGAGGGTTTTGGCAGACTTCCCCTCACATCCTTCTTTCCTGGGACAGCCAGTGGTTGTACAGCATCTTCCCATTGCCAAGCCAGTGACTTGGAACACAGGAGAGCTTCCTAGAAGTCAAGGTCTAGTATGAAAGCTGCGACAATCAGCCAGCCTGAATTAGAAAATGTATGGGAGGAAAGGGGAGGGGTGCAGAGAGGACACAGCATCATACTGTCAGACTGCTTTTATAATATTGACTAAACAATATTGGGAGAAGGAGAATGGGGCATTTCAGACTGGTGTAAAAATATGGTTTTGTGGCCTCGATTTCTTCAACATAGTGACTAAATTAGTAGACCAGCAAAATACTGTGGACATAATATACTTAGACTTCAGCAAGGCATTCGACAAAGTAGACCACAACCTACTTCTTGGTAAGCTAGAAAAAAGTGGGATAGATACCACCACCACCAGATGGATTCGCAACTGGCTGACAAACTGAACTCAACGAGTAGTCCTTAACTTGCTAGAAGCCGGCGGCCATTTTCTCTCTATTCTTTTCCTTTGAAAAGTTTGTTACAATAGGGAATTGTTTAATACTTGCTTTTTGAAAATCCTCCTGCTTTTGTTCAGTCCAGTATAATCCTTTATAAATAAAATAAGTCAATCTTGGTGGTGGACGCAGCAATTTTAGCCGCAAATGCAGCAGAAAGCCTTGGAAGTGGAGCGCCTGGCTTCGGGAGGGGGCTTCTTCTTCCGCACCCCCCACAAGATTTGAGGGGGCTAGAAGAGCTCTACCTCTGTCCTGGCTGCTCTCCTCCCTTTCTTCTCCCGAAAGGGGGGATTTTAGATCACTGGGCAGACGGTTGAAGCTGTCCTGACGATTTTACACTTTCCAGAGGTTTGAGGTCAGGAAGACTGCCACCATTGCATGCAGAGCCAAACTGGAAGTCCCAGTCGCCCTCATTTGATACTTGATAGCCCAGGTAGTCTAACCATGCATGGTGGAATTCGCATTTTGACAGTTTGACGTACAGGTTAGCCGCTAATAGTTTCTCCAGTATCTGGCGGACCAGAGGTACATGGTCACTCATGGTCTCAGTGTAGATAAGAATGTCACCCAAGTAGATAAGGACTCCCTTATAGAGATGTTCATGTAGCACCTCATTTATTAACTGCATGGGGCCCCTTGCAGTCCGAAAGGCATCAATTTGAATTGGAAGCTCCCTAGGGGGCAGTTGAATGCTGTTTTCCATTCATCTCCCTCTCTGATGCGGACTCGGTAATATGCTTCTCTGAGGTCTAGTTTGGTAAAGACCTTCCCACTGGCCAGGTGAGATAGCATGTCCTTCATGAGGGGGAGCGGGTATAGATTGTGTACACTTAGGCAATTTATCCCCTGAAAATTGATGCATCTCATAGTTCCATCTTTCTTCTCTTTGAAGAGGACTGGGGCTGCGACCTGTGGCTTAGCTGGCTCGATGAACTCTCTTGCTAGGTTTTTGTCTATATATTTGCACATTTCTTGCATTTCCCAGGGCGTCATGGTGTACAGCTTGGGCTTTGGCAGTTTTGCCCCAGGGATGATTTCTATGGCACAGTCTGTCTCACGGTGGGGAGGTAGGACATCACATTCAGTCTTGCTGAATACTTCTGCAAGGTCCTGGTATTCTGTTGGGATCTGTCTGGCCTCTGGGGTTTTGTTGGAGGTGGCTGCCAGTTGTTCTGGTGAGCTCTTTGGAAGGGTTCCCTGCATGGGTAGTGCTTCTATTTGTTGGTGAGGAGGGGGTTGGGGTCCTCTCGCTATCCTCAGTCTGTGGCTGGCCTCTGCCACCAGATGGTTGGGCCCCACTTGTCTAGCCAGGAGAGTCCTAGTATGACTGCCTCTGTCATTTTGGGGGCCACCACAAATCAAATTGTTTCCCAGTGATCCACTAGCTCTAGTCTCACTGGTTCAGTTAGGTGAATGGCATGGGCCCCTCCCAATATGGACCCATCGACTTGTTCATGCCTATTCAGCATCTGGGGAACAAGCCAGATCAAGAAGGTTAGGAGAGTAGAGGCCTGCCAAACATTAAGGGGGAGAGTGATCCAAAGGCAAGTTTCTTAGCTCTCATAAAGTAGCACAGTTGATTCGACTTCTGGTTTCCAGTGGTGCCGGACGCTGGTGTGGCTTGCTCTTGCCCCAGCGCCCGCAACCTACCGTCCCGGAGGCCCTTCGGGGCCAGGCGCCCAGTTAGGGCGCCTGCCGTTTTAGGGC
>JAOYMU010000098.1:91114137-91126611 GCA_025802295.1 Psammodynastes pulverulentus
AACTGACAGATGTGGCACGAATTAATATTTAGAACCTGAATCACTTGAAACTGGCCACAAGCACCATCCATAAGATCAGAACTGTGCAGATTGCCAACAAAATGCTTTGCCATTATTACTGTTGCAATTTGAGGCCATGTTCAAGGTGTTGATATTGAAGTATCTAACCATGTATCTCTGCATAGTGTGTAATATTTGCAAATGATTTGTTATGTAAAGAGCCGTGGTGGCACAGTGGTTAGAATGCAGTATTGCAGGCTAATTCTGCCGACTGCCAGCAGTTTGATCCTGACCGGCTCAAGGCTGACTCAGGCTTCCATCCTTCCAAAGTTGGTAAAATTGAGGACCCAGATTGTTGGGGGCAATATGCTGACTCTGTAAATTGCTTAGATAATGCTGTATATAAATTTAAGTGGTATTGCTATTGCTATGCAGTCATCTAAGAGAGGGAATTGTGAGACAGATGATAGATTTGGACACTGAGTAAACACCTGTTTCCACATCTAGGAATGTAGCTTGCCTAGGGAGGCTCTTTTAGGTACCTCTAATAGGTACCTGCACTCAGTAGCATCCCTAGTAGAAATCTAAACTCTCACTGGTATGATGAAATTTGTGGCTGAAAGAAAAGGAGGAGGAATATTGGCAGTAGAAGTGAAGCTTTCCAGTGAGGAAGGAGCACATTCCAAAGAAAGGTTCCAGACAACGGATTGTGCAGTCCTGAACTGGATAGTGGGAGAGGAAAAGGTTCAAGGTAGGCACACCCTAAATTTTCCAGGATATATTTGTAGGTAGAAGATTAGATTCTGTCTATTATAAGGTGACCAGATGTCCCGCTTTTGGCGGGACAGTCCCGCTTTTTGGGAATTTGTCCCGCGTCCCGCGGCGTTTTCAAAAAGTCCCAATTTTTTTAAAAAATATTTTTTTTCTAAACTCTCCCACTCTTCTGCGCATGCGCACGCTTCCCCCACGCTTCTACGCACACTCGCGCTCTCTCCCCCGCCCTTCTGCACATGCACGCGCTTTCCCCACCCTTCTGCGCATGCACGTGCGTGCTCTCCCCCACCCTCCCTCGGTCAATGGTGTCCCGCTTTGGTAAGCGGGACATCTGGTCGCTTTACTTTATGAATATTTCTGAAATACTACAGTATCATGAAGTTATTTCCCATGCCAACCAGCTGCAGAGCCTAGAACACATATCTTATGATATACACAGCAGACTTCCCCAATCTATATTCTAAACCAAGGATCTCCAACCTTGGCAGCTTCTGGGAGTTGAAGTCCATAAGTCTTAAAGTTGCTAAGGTTGGAGACCCCTGTTCTAAACCATAGAACATAGAATCATAGGCCTGGATAGGGCTATGGATAGGACATATTGTTATCTTTCCTACTTCTACTGAAAAAGTAAAGATTGATTCTTTTAAAATTAGAAGCCACACACTAGAAACTGAATTAAGGCCAGGAAAAGCAAAAGACTAAGATAGTTCCTTCCAGTCAGGGATTAAATTCTGGGATTTCCAAATGCCTGGGAACCCTAGATGACTAAAACAGAAGAATCAATAAAATCAAGGTTCTTTTTTTAAAAGAAATAAGCAACAAATGCAGAATGGGAGCTGCAGGATGCCATCCTAAAATCCGTATTTTTTGGCATTTCCAAATATTAACCAGTTCTGATGTGTTTAGCATTTTTCAAAAACAATCAGAGTCAATGCTGCTCCTAATTCTTCTAAATTAGTAGATTTTTTGGTAAATTGGTGGTAGTTCTGGAATTGGGTAAGGTTTCTTTGGGAGTCACTGAAACAGCTATTCAATTGTCAGTTTCTCACTATCCATTTTTACCTGAATACAGAAACTTTTTAAACTAAATTAGCCTCATAGGCTTTGAAAGAAATGAGGTATATGCTGCAGGGAGAACATTGTTTATGCTAATAAATGGAACTAGTGAGATATATTTTTGTAAGTCTTGTACTGGAAACAAAGCAACTGCTCTTTATATAGTCTTCAGAGACAAGAGGGGAAGGCAAGAATGTGATAATATTTCTTGCTATTCAAAGATAAATTGAACTATGCAATTCAGGAATTTCCTAGTGCAGTGGATATCAGATTAGTGTTCCATGTTGCCTGGTGCTTCCTTTCCCCTACTTCCTGAGTAGTTTATGAGACAAACATGTATCCATGAGAAATAATGGTGGGGCTTCAACAACACAGTAAGTATGATCTATGGAAGGCCTTGACTGACAAACTCCAATTATGTTAAATCAATGGATCTTATTGACCACAAAGTATCTCCTAGTTACTTAAGGAAATTTAATCTATGGAACATGATTAGTGGTAGCCAGATTGCTGAAACTTGGAGCTCTGGAAATATTTATACAATGTCTTGGAGTATTCTTGGAGTGGATTCCCATTATGCTTAAATCTGTTTGCACATCAGCATATGCAACAATTGCAAATGCAAGTCATCACTAGCTGTTTAAAGGCAACTAGCACAATTATTTCCTCACCTAGAGTGTCTGGGATTCAAATTGCTCACAGCATTGGGATATATTATTATTTGCCCCATATCTGCCTCTCTTGCCCAGTGGTGATTAGGTTCAAATATTGCACTAAGCATTGGAATGTTAACTCAAACATGATGAACTGATTCTCATGCAGGATTTGTTTGTTTGTGAGAAAAGCCTCTTTGAGTCAATGTTGACTCCTGCTAACTGCTCGGATTCATCCCTGCAATTTTCATGGCAAGATTTTCGGAAATGTTTTGTCACTTATGGCAGAGAGAGAAGAACTGGCTTAAGGTCACACAGCTGAATGTATGTTTGAAGTAGGATTAGAACTCACAGCCTCCCAGGTTCTAGCCTGATAATCAAACATCAAACTTGGTCTCTCACAGTACTAAACCATAAAATCCAATTAAATAACAATGGTGGTTGGATTCACACAACATGGAATGCCAAAACCAAATCACCTCTATTATGAGGCACACATGATCAGCAAAGGAACTTCATATGGATGTATAGCAGAATAATAATATTTGAACATACAGTATATGCTAACAGAAATATGCAGATTAACACCAGAATCGCACAAAAGAGTAACAGAGGGGAATTATGGATACTTGCTCATCTATAAAATGAACTGGCCATATTCTTCCAGAATTAACGTCAGTGTCTAAAATTATGTCTGAACCTCTGACTGTTAGAACCTTGTCATAAATAATTCCATCACAGACAAAAGCCAAATTCCCAACTAAGCTATAATGGCTATCCTTGTGCCAATATAATGTAAAGAGTGATCCATTCTTTCAAAGCATCTTCTTTCATCTGGTATTGAATGAAATTGCCTAGTTCTGTTTGTCCTTAGAATCCAAGTCCCAATGTGCACCTGACAGGGAAATGTTGAAAAGAGGCCACATTGTTTTTTGGAGGAACAAAAATTCCAAGTCTGCTATTTATGGAGGCAGATATTAATTATCCATCTTGTTGGGCATTTAACAAATCCTGACCCTGTATGCTCCAATTTGGATTTCTGTTGGTACAACACAAGAATTGGATAACTGATTCTTTTTTGCCTAATACAATTAGATAATTTTATATTGTTTCATCAACTTCTTCTCATATGACTTAAGTATCAAGCTTGCATGTCTGGGAATAAATTTAATGCTTGCCCACCCACATGTTCCTCTTAAATTGTCAGCTAATCTATCATTATATCAGACCTTGCAGCTTGGGATTTGCACTGAATTGCCATGCACTTGGTATGCCTTTCAGACTGAATTGCCTGCAGCATATTTGCTCGTATATATTGTAAGAGTCTGACAGGGATGGGGGGGTGAGAGTGGGGTTGTTAGGTGTATAAATAGGCAATTTAAATGAATGGATCCTCCTGGTGGATGTCTGGTCTATAGGAGGAGCATGTGTCTGTGGAGATGTGTTTTCCTCTGTAATGTTTACCTTCTGATAAAGGCAGATTACAGATGTGATAAAGGCAAAACACACTTATTAAATCAAATGCAAAGATAGTCTGAAGAAATCAGTATGGCAGATTTATCGTAGTCTGGGTCCACCAGAGACTTATTTAAATAATTTCCTTCAGGATTCCTTTTCAGAATCAATATTGCCTATCCTGCAACATTTCTACGACCCCAAGTAGGACACAGGAGCAATTTTAAAATATGTCCTATTCTTACCATCATATATTATATGCATGTAACATGTGTGGTATAACATACTAGCTAATTTTTCTGTGTGTTGCATTTAAAAACTGCTTAACTGATTTGTGCAGTTCATTTCACATCCCTTGTTTTAATAAGTGTTCCATCTTAGCATTCTTAAGCCTAAACATTGCAACAAATCATTACTAACTTTGTGAAAAACTTTGTGGCCAGCCATTTCACCAGTTGGACTTAGGTATCACATGATAGAGTCACAAGATGGGTGGCAAATAAGTTGGATAAATCAATAAACCACAACTTGTTTAACCACAGATTGTTGACTAAGCCATAATCCGTGGTTCACCTATAATACTAAATGCAAACCATGATTTACACACCATAATTGCTGCCTTCATGTGTAAAATAAACTAAAATTAAATAAACATTACAGACGGACCCAAACCAGATCTGAACTGCAAAAATCTAGATAAGCATAGAGGGCAGTAATGTACCACATTTTTTAAAAGCTGGAATTTCATCATTCTTTTAATTTCTGTTCATATTGTGGGTATGTATTAACCCTTCTACCAAGATCTCTCACTCCTTTTATAAATTTCAATATTAAAAAGCTCTGCTGTTCAAGAATACATTCAATCCCATCTGTCTTTCAAAAAAAAAGCCACTCCCCACTTTTGTACAAATTAGGAAAAATAGTACATATTTTCTAATATTCACTACCACCTATAACTAAAAACATCTCTAGGAAAGAAAATAATTCCATCAATGCTTAAGCAATTGCATGGGATTTCATAGTTTCATTAAGATTACAATTTGAGATGATGCATCTTTCCCTAGTTTGATTTCTGGAAGATAGAGATACATTCACATTTTAGTTAAAACATACACATTTGTATGACTTATCTTGGATTTGTTTGTTTGTTTGTTTGGCAAGATTTCAGAAGCAGTTTGCTCTTGCCTGCTTCCTGGGGCTGATAGAGAGCATGACTGGCCCAAGGTCACCCTGTTGGCATTGTACTAAAGTGGGATTAGAACTCAGTGTCCTGATTTCCAGTTTGATGCCTTGACCATTTCACCAAACTGGCTCTTGTACTATATTTTATTTTATCTTGTCATAGAGAAGATGCATTATATGATTTTTTTGGGGTGTGTGTGACAAAGTTGGTGTCTTTTAATCAAGGAATAACAGGCTGTTCTCTCCCTACCTCCAATCTTCATGAAGGTTTTTGAGAGCAGCGTGTGCCTCGGTAATGATTTTTGCAATTACAGAAGTTAAGTGTACTTCCTATAATTCCCAACCAGAGCCACAGCTCTTAGAGAAATATATTTAGAACAGAGAAACAGCACCACATACTAAATCCTCATGCTACCTGGGCAGTTAAGTAACCATGCATCTTGCCATAAGTCAGTAGTATAAGAGGAAAATGTCAAATAGCTTTCTTTGAGGTATGTGCCAGGAAAAATGCACTACTGTTCTAAAATGACATTCAGTGAGTCTCCTTGAGGCCCACAGTGAGAATGAAGGAAACTGGCCTTTTCCACATTGTCACACATTTTTGTGATGTTTTGGGAATGGTTGCAGAAGACTACAGAGATCCAGGTTCAAATCAACAATATGCGAGCATATAATAGATTCAAACTCAAAGTAAACTGATCCAAACTTGATTGCAGGAAATATGACTTCAGCAACAGAGTTGTAAATGCCTTGAATGCACTACCTGACTCTGTAGTCTCTTCCCCAAACCCCAAAGACTTTAACCTTAGATTGTCTACTGTAGACCTAAGAGGTCTGTAAGGGGTGTGCATAAGCGCACAAACATGCCTACCGTCCCTGTCCTAATGTTTCTTTTTATTCGTACCTACTTATACTTTTATGCTTATATGTTATGTTCATACCTATACTTGTTTTTCTCACATATGCTTGACAAATAAAAAATAAATAAAATAAATCATAGATTTCACTGGGTGATTTTGAGCTAGTCATTCTCTCTCATAATTCTCCTTCAATGCAGCAACTGTCTTGCATTTATGACCAAACTATCTTGCAGTTTTGTGACATTTTTTTGCCATTTTCCAGTAAAAACCAGCAAAAAATACCCATTGGATAATCTGGATTCAACCTCAGGATAGGTGATTCATTTAACAACTGCACTGGCTCAGCAATCATGGTAAAAACAGTCATAAAATCAAGTCCAGTCACATGGTGACTCAACCTACATTTGCAACAACCTATGACCAAAATTCCAGGCTCAACTGTGGTTGTAAGTTAAGGACTGCCTGTAAAATGGTTTTGTTGACTGCCAAGGTAACAAGAGTTTACTTCGGGAAAATTCTTCAAGGCTATCTAGTTCCTATTACTTCTGCATAACCTGATCTTGCTTCATACTTTTCCTTTATTAACTAGTGTTCCTTCACACTGTACATGGACTGCCTTGAAGACCAAGAGAAGACCAACCAGAATGCAACAGAGCAGGTATATGTAGATGCCTATGTAATTTTATTTATTTATTTATTTATATTGGATTTCTATCCCGCCCCATCTCCACACAGGACTCGGGGCGGGTAACAACATATTATTACATCAAACAATTTAAAAACTATAAATCGATATTAAAATTAAAAAGAAACCCAATCATAAACCCTACTTAGGATTTGGAATTTAAAATTAATTTAAAAATTTAAAATTAGCTCTTGTGGCAAACAAATTATTTAAGGGATGTATTCTTAGGTGTTTTCTAAGGAAAGCGATGTTGATAGCTTTTCCTTTGGAGCAATTTGTGGACCACAGTAAAATACATGGTCAAATCCCATTGCCAATGAAAATGAATCTCAGGTTAGGGTTAGGGTTAGGTCTACTTGAAGTCATGGCCGAAAAGTATTGTTAGGGAATTGTATATTCTTAGCAGTTTTTTGTTGAAAATTGTTTGTGGACCACAATAAAATACATGGGAATATCAATTGCCAATAAAAATGAATCTATAGTTACGGTTAGGGTTATGTCTATTGGAATCATGCCCAAAAACTAATGTAGGCATAGATTCTTAGCAAGACTACAGACTGCGAAAGCTTTCTTATTTGGTGTTGTTTGTGGATTATAGTAAAATACACTCAAAAATCTCTTTGCTAATCAAAATGAAAATAGGGTTAGGGCTCAGGTTAGGTCTATTTGGAATCATGGCCGAATAGTATAATTTTTAGAGATTTTCTAAGGGAAGAGACGGAAGCAGCTTTTTCTTTGGAATAGTTTGTGGACCCCAGCAAAATATATGGGAAAATTGCATTTCCAATAAAAATGAATCTAGGGTTAGGGTTACATCTAAACCAATTAGTGTTAGTATTCATGGTTGATACGTCTTTTCTGGGTTACATCAAAACACTAACTATTTGTAATCTAAATTTTGTTCAGTAAACTGTGTCCAAACAGATGGTTCATGAGAAGTATAGACTTCAGCATGTGTAAGCCAACTGCTTAAGAAATTTCTGATGCTTCAGAGGAACTCATGTGAAGCTTTCAAATGACCTGGAGTTAACACTTTGTTACACATGGATTGCCTTAGCTGGTTCTTTGCTTTTCTCGGGAATAGCAGCAAAGAATAAATTATCCCAATAATCTTGTCCTCATTAGTAAATGAACATCAGAATTCTGCTGTGCTAATACAGCGGACAGTATTAACACAACAGAATTCTGATGTTCATCTGCCAATAAGGACAAGGTTTTTCCAAATTTGCCTTTGATGTGTGGGAGCTAATTTTAATTTAAAATATTCCACACAATTAGGGCTTATTTTAATTATAGTTTTTAAATGTCTGTTTTACTGTTTTTGATTTGGTTTGGTTGTTTCCCTCATCATCCATAGCCAGCAATGTTGATGGATCTTCCTGCCCACGCACCCCCAATGAATGGTATAAAAGTACTTACCATCACAAGGATTGACAGCTACGGCTGCTGTGCTGCCTGCCGCACATCCAGACAGGAAGGAGACATAGAAAGGAGCCTTGACGTCAGGGCTCTTCTGCCCCAGTTTGTTCAGGTTGGCGAACAGTGGAAAATAAACAATGGAAAATGGGACATCCCTACAAGAGGAGAGGCACACAATGAGTGGGATTTCTGAAAAGCTGCTTCTTTCTGTCCTATAATAGCACTAGTTGGCCAAGCACATGTTCATTATATCTGATATGTGCATTGAGAAGATCATTCTCTTTCTCACTTTATACTTGCATTTAACTCCATAAAGCTACTCCACAGAGCAGGGGTCTCTAACCTGGGCAACTTTAATTTAAATCCCAGAATTCTGGGAGTTGAAGTCCGCCAGGCTTAAAGTTGCCAAAGTTGGAGACCCCTGCCATAGACCATCCCTGGCAAGTTTTTGGCCTTCCTGACTGAATGAACACTCAAGCGAAGGTAATGGTGCTGATTTAGATTCCACCCCTTTCCAGCCAAGCCTCTTCTTCTCTCCTAGAACGTATTCTGGCTTCCAATTACATGCAAAGAAATCTTCTGAGACTAACCAAATCAGCAGCAAGCAATAACAATTCTTAACATAATTTTAGAAATACCTCAGAAATAATAAATACAACACTTCTGGCAGAAATACAGGATTTCTTTTGAAAAGGGATAGAGCCAAGTGGCTGTGCTCAAAGGCAGGAATTTCCATACATTAGGACCTTTTCCTTAAACTTACGTGACACTAAAATGGTTGTGTGTGCATCTAGAAAAAATGCAAACCTGAGCAATGTGGCTCCAAGTCCTTTATACAGTCCTGCAATGCCTTTGCTCCGAAGCAAATCTCTTGTGATTTGCATTGCTGTCATTCGCGTCTCTACCACCGACTCTGCAGCTCCAGTGCCAGTGGATGATGGGCTGAGCTGAGCTTGGCCTATCATGGACTTCTTCTGAGCAGCTGCAGAGGAACCAAAACAGCAAAAACACTTAGATTCTTCCATTTCAGTCTGAGGATGTAGCACAAGTGGAAACCACAACAGATGGTTAAACTGTTAAAAAGATATTCTTCTCTGACTTCAGAATAAATAGAGAACAAAACACAAGAATTGTACTTGTTGCAAAGGGGCTTTTTCAAGAGGCCACTGGGCTTTCTGGTTAATGAGGAAGTCCAGTTGCCTCTTGAAAAAGCCCCTTTGGGACAACCATGAGCAATATGACTAGAATCTCCACAGACATATAAGAATTGTCCTTGTTCTTATTCAAAGACTACTTTGCTACATATGCTAGGGGTATGCTCATTTGTAATTTTTTATTGGTTAGCTATTGCCATTATGAGGAACCAAGTTCCTGGAAGACCAATACATGTATATGCTAATATATTGATAAACTATATTTGAAAAATCTAGAATCCTTCTATCTATGAAAAAAAATTGCTACAGTATATCAAGCTTGGACTGATAGGTGATCTATTCCTGAGACTTTATATGTTGGTTTAATAAACTATCAACACTCAGCCTTTGAATTAGCTGGATAATATTATTGTATAGTTAACCGTCGACTTATAACCATAGTTGTGGCCAGAATTTCTATCCAATTTTATGGCAATCATGTGGTCGTTAAAAAAATCCAGCTTTCCCAATGGGTATTTTTTTTGCTGAAAATAAGCAAAAAAATAAATAAATCAGAAATCATAATCAAAATTAAAGGATGCTGCATCTGACCTTGAATATGAGTCAGCTGCCAAATACATGAATTACAACCACGTGACCACAGGGGTGGTGTGATAGTCATAACTGCAACTATATCTCATTAAGTCACTTTTTTTCAAGGATGCCATGACTTTGAAACATTGTTAAACAAATGGTTGTAAGTCGAGGACAGTGGTGCAGTGGTTAGACTGCAGTACTGCAGGCTATTTCTGCTGACTGCCGGTTGCCTGTAATTTGGCAGTTCAAATCTCACCAGGCTCAAGATTGACTCAGCCTTCCATCCTTTTGAGATTGGTAAAAGGAGGACTCAGATTGTTGGGGCCAATATGCTGCTGTGTAAACTGCTTAGAGAGGGCTGCAAAGCACTGTAAAGCGGTATATAAGTCTAAGTGATATTGCTACCTGTATGCAGTCTAGGTTTAATTCATTATTTAAAAATTGGATCATGTTGTTGAAATGAAAGAAAGTTATATAATTTCAGTAGCCTGATACATTGTTTTCTTTATAATTGAACTTCCCCCTCCCCTGTATAGTTAGATTAGATACAACGTAGGTGTAAGTTTTTGTTTTTAATGTTCTTCACATTTCTTGTTTAAATTTTTTCTTTTCCTTTTCAGACAGTAACTTTTTCTTTCTTTCCTTAGGTAGTTTAGAATTGCTTCTCTCCGTTTCTTTCACTACATAGCTCTTTGTACAGTTTATAATTCATATTTAGCTCTTTGTGTATATTTTACATAACATACAATAGACCTGCATTTCATTAATAATATATGTAGTTATAATTGTTACATGATATTATAAACTAGCAACTACTTAGCTATTAGTTAGCAATTAAAGGGTTTTTTATAAAATACATGTTTACGTTTTTGAAGTGTATTAAAATCATATTTAAAAATAATAAATAAGATTTCCGGGAAAGATACAGCAAACTGAAGATGACACCACAAAAAGTGGAGCCAACAATCACAGTGGAACGAAGAGCTGGACATCTCTTTGATAATTCCTTTCAGGACAAGGAGAGGACTTGAGATTGCCCACAAGTGCTCTAGATAGTTGCTCCTCACAAGGAGACTGCAAGACAGCGGTCTCTTGCAGATTTAGAACTCTGGGAGGTGAGGAAATAGACATCTTGAACAAACTACAATTAGTGCCTTTAAAAGGGCCCTGAGTTCATATATTTCCTTTTCTTATCACTTCTGAAATTTGTTTCTTAACTACTTCAGGGAAAACAGATGCTTTTTAGGAAGCTTTGCATTGACAAGCTTTATGATCTTGCCAGCCCAGAAAATTACCTTTAATCTCAATATTAATCTTGTAAAAGTTTTATTTTTCCCTCTCTGGATTTCTGTTGTTATCAGCTGAGGACACAAATTGGGGGCAGCCATTTTAATTTATGTTCTATACCCTCTGCTTTTCCCCATTAACTACTCTCTCTATAATCCTTCTGGTTTTTGCCATAGTGTGGGCTACATAACATCTTACCAAAGCTAGTATATAGAGTTAAAATAACGTCTGAGCGACAGTGCTACAGTGACAATTTTCTACAAATAATAATAATAATAAAAAGAATCTGCATTAACTTATTTGAACTGAAAAATGCAGAGACAGGAAAAAAGAGGCAAATAAAAGTATAAAGAGATAATCTAGCCTGGTGCTCATTCACAACAGTCTAGCTTGACATAATGTCTATACTAGACTGAGGCTTTAGGAAATAAATGAACAGTGTGTCTGACTCAGCTCCAACAATAGCAGTCATTCTTCATTCAACTCTATGTCCCACACTAACATCATTCCAGAAGGAGGCGGAAGGAGTGGGTCCCACAAGCACCGAGGACTGCTGGCTTGGAGACCTGCATCCCAACACTTCCACCTTCAAATGGAAGGTGTCCATTTCCCGAATGGTTCAAAATCATTCCTGAATTAGTAAAATTAACATTTAATATAGTAGTTAAGTGAAATGTGTCCCACCATTTCAGAGCACACGTATTCATTCTTTTCCTGCTCTACACAGAGATTGAGTACTGGGTTTTGTTTTGAAGTAGACCAGTCCACTCAAAAAAGTGTGTGTGTGTGTAGAAGAATTAGAAGAGTAGCACATAAAACTTGCCTAAGGTAAAACTAATATACCTGTACAGCTTTGGAAGGCAACTGCACAAGTGTGGAAAAGAGAAAATGTTGAATAAAAGCATCAAGAGTGACTAATTCTCTTCCTTGCGTGAGTTTAATAGTTTACCACACAAGAAAGTTATTCTTTTTCTTGTCTTTTCTCCACTATTTAAATACGACCCAGTTTCATTAAGAAGGGTCCTATACATGAGTTAGATCACCCATGTCTGGACAAAAAGAGAAAAGACTTCTCCATAAACAAAGGGGAGAAACTGATGTTATCATAGCTCTAATTTGACAGAGTCCAAATTTATTCCTAAATGTTATTATTGAATTCAGCTATTAAAACTGGGGCTATTTAAGAAACCTTTTGACTCTTAATATAATCATCCATTTGTTATATTTATTGCTATTTGTAAGATAGATGGTTTGGGAAAACTGCAACTTTCTCTTTGTAAAATCTTAAGTTAAAATCAGTGGTGGGATTCAACAGGTTTGCACCTATTTGCGAGAACCAGTTGTTAACTTTCTAAGCAGTTCGGAGAACCGGT
>JAOYMU010000098.1:91129755-91148011 GCA_025802295.1 Psammodynastes pulverulentus
CCATCACGCTAAAAAAACCCGGAAGTGGTAGCGCGCGATTGGTGGGGACGGAGCACGTGATACGTGCTCCGAAAAGGTGCCGAAACGGCGTTCCGCTGAGCTCCGGCTCAAAAAAAGCCCTGCTCTAACCACTGCACCACTATGGCTCATTAAGTGAGAAACAAAATCAGGCATTGCCAGCTGTGGGTACCTAATTCTGTTATTAGTGGTGGTTGGATTTTTTTTATTTTTTTTTATTTTTTGCTATTTCTGCCAACAAGTTATTTAGCACAGCTGTGTTTTTTGCCATTTTTATTCATCAGACAGGGAGCAGCTTTTTGCCATTCCAGTTCCATGACCATCCACTGCCATGTGCTGCCAGGGCTACCGTTCCTTTGCAGTCAAAAGTGGAACTGGCTCATTATTGCTTTCTCCTGCACATTTCCTCTGAACCAGTAACCAAGCAGTCAGGGTGAGGGAATAGCCCAAGGGATGCCTCCATGCCTGCAACCTGACAGGCAGGTGTGTGTGTGTGTGTGTGTGTAAATGCAGTATTACAGGTTAATTTTGCTCACAGCCAGGAGTTTTATCCTGACCGGCTAAAGGTTGATTCAGCCTTCCCACTGCTTAGAAAGCGATGTAAAGCATTATAAAGCAGTATATATATCTAAGTGCTATTGCTATCTCACAATGTGTTTCCTATGGCTCTAAACACTGTCCTACCTGTGTCCTCCTTCCCTTCACAGTAATGAGAACAGTTGGGGCAGTGGTGGGATTCAAAATTGTTTACTACTGGTTCTGTGGACGTGGCTTGGTGGGTATGCCATGGCTTGGTGGGCAAGGCAGGGGAAGAATACTGTAAAATCTCCATTCCCTCCCACTCCTGAGGGAAGGTCACCACCGGTTCTCCAAACCACTCAAAATTTCCGCTACCGGTTCTCCAGAACAGATGAGAACCTGCTGAATGCCACCTCCAAATTGGGGTTTGTTTTTCCTGCTGGTAGATGGTACTCAGTGAGAGAGGCAGGTAAGGCCAAGGGGATCCACCGGTTGCATTCCTCAGATTGCCCTGCAACAACAAGGACTATCTCATTCCCCAGCATCATTATAGGGAAAGAGATTCACAGTGAGGGCCTCACCATCCACATCAATGTAGCCTACTGCTAGCTGAAAGATTAGAGGACAGCAGAGGGGTTTTTTTTAAAGCCCACCTATCTGACTGTGCCAGGTGACATTCCTGGTTGGTCCTAATAGAGGTATTTTTTAAAAATCCAGTGAACCAAATGGTGATCAGTTTCTCTGCTAATGGCATCTGACGTCTGTGATACCAGAAAATGAACAAAGGTTCCTGGCTGAAGGTGACCATATCAGTCAGAGGACAGATGCTGAATCTCGTGGCTGGATCTGATCTGATGAAGTTATTTCCTTTTCTATAGCAGCAGCTGTCACACTTTAAAAAAAAACTGCCTAAATAGTTTAACCCGGGCAACAGTTTAGTCTCAGGAGACACTAACCTGGAATCCAGTGCTGTCTTTCCTGATCAGATTGGTTAGCAGGGGCTGGGGTAGTGTGACAGCCTTCCTTGTCCTCCTCCTCCTCCTGATTTTTTGTGCTGCTTGCACAAATTCTCCATTCCTTGAAGCCTGCTTTCAGGGGAGCTTCTCTGTTTGCTTGCCTGAAGACGAGAGACCAAAGCCCATCATTTGCTAGGAAGGATAAAACACTGCACCAGGCAGACACTCCATTCAACCTCTCAGAGCACTCGGCATCTTGTCACCATTCTGGTGAGGACTCTTCCCCCGTCATACTCACCGCACTCAACAGCACACTGAAAATGTCATTGATCTACTGATTTCTCTTTGGGAGCAGAGGGAATACTGCATTAGTTTCAACAACAGAGAGCAAAATGTGCTCCCGCAGCTCCTTTTACCCCATCCACTCACTAGAAGTAGGATGCCGTGCATGACTTTAAAATATTTCGGTGCTCCATCTAAAACAACACAAATTGTCTCTGCAACAGCAATACAGGGCTTGACTAGCATGGCCATGCTGCACACTTGCCCTCCTGTCTTAGGCAGATATATGGGGTTGCATGGCAGGCAGAAGGAGATGGGTGAAGCTTTCCCAAGGACAGCGTTGCAGTGATTATGGTGGGGGGACCCTTTAGCAACTGTTACAAAGCTCAAATGTTTTATCCAGTAAAAGATAGAACTGTGCAATTATTTAATGACTCAAGGTTCTTCCTCCTAAAATCTGTATAATGACACGGGATTCCCAAACATTTTTTTAAAAGGGGAGTTTATTAAAATATGTTACATATATAATAAGAAATACATTCAAAGAAAAATATAGTAAATGTAAAACCGGGAAAAAAGGAAAGAGACAAAGAAAAAGGAATAGAAAAAAGAAAATAAAAGAACCAAACAGAACAGAAAACATGAAAAAATATAAACAAGTGGCTTCCGATTTTCTTCTTGATAGTTTATACATACAATTCTAATTAAACCTTTCTAAGATTGCATCATAATTCCCTTCTTTTTATAAACTACTCTAATAATCAAAATTATAAATCAGAAAATCATTTTCTATGGAAAAAATCCACAAGGGGTTTCCAGTCATTAATGAATGTCAATAATGACCTTTCTCTAATCAAAGTCTTTCCAAACATTCTCAATCTTCATTTGGACATTAGTTTTCCTGCTGACAAAGATGATGAGTCAATGCCAGAAGTTACTAAGACACAATTAGACAAAAATTCATTGAAAACTGGAAAAGCAACAAAATAAATCGGCTACCACCAACTCTTGCACTCACAAAGCTCCATTCTCAATCTGTTTGGAAAGTTCTGCTGAATTCAAAGGGCTTTTATTTTTTATTTTTTTTAAAGTGGGCACTTTTTCTTTGTTTCATGTATGTTATCACCAGAGGAGACTGGATAAGAATATTTTGCCTTTTCTCATGGGACATTCAGCATTGTAACATCTCCTGGGCTACAAAATTAGGTTGAGTGTATACAACCTACAAGACATCAGTTATTCCTTGTTGTGTAGTTGCATTTCTTAGCTGAGCACAGCTGAATTCTCCATCACATTAAATTTCTCACAAATATTACTGTCCCCATTAGGCAGGGAGCGCACTGGTGCCATAAGTTCTCGTACAAATCAATTTAATTCTCTGAGGCAAAACACCATTTGGTTCTCTTCTTACGCAGATCTCTTACTCATACCATTCCTTTGTTCAAAGATGAAAATAAAGATGAGTCATCTTTGGAAATTTGTTTAGATCTTCTTAGCCTGGTTATTGTAGGCTATAGCCATCTTTTACTGGATTTAGTGGGAGCTGTGAGTCTCAAGGGGTCATCTTGACTAGCTCCCTCCTCATAACTCTGCAAGATCACCTAAAGCAGCCTATAGGACAGCTTTAGTTATTGGATATATTAAAAACATAAACAAAGTAACTCGCAGACGTGTGCTTATGAACCATTCAAATGGCCTGGCATAAGATTATTAAAGGCTCCTGCGCCTCTAATAATAGTGCAGTTATAACTTCAACAGGAGAAGTTAATAAAGACGTATAATAAAGATGATGAGAACAGCTCCACTTAGCTACTATACCTCTAGCCCCTGTGTTTATGGAGAGAATATACCACTGGAACTTCCTATTTGCTTGGGGCTTACTTTTGTTTTGCACAACCATTCCTTTTGCTCCCCCAATCCATCCTGAGTAATCCAGCAAAATGACTGCAAATGCTTGGAAACAAACGTTAAGGCAGCATTTTGTACTTTTGTATAAGAGCGGTTTCCCATTACCCTGTTTCTTCTTTGAAAAAACAATTATACTGATACTTACAGGATGGTTGGCAATGTCCCATGATCTGTGTTGTTGTAGGCATTTTTACATGAC
Source organism: Psammodynastes pulverulentus (assembly GCA_025802295.1). Classification (NCBI taxonomy): domain Eukaryota; kingdom Metazoa; phylum Chordata; class Lepidosauria; order Squamata; family Psammodynastidae; genus Psammodynastes; species Psammodynastes pulverulentus. Next base: position 91,133,638 of record JAOYMU010000098.1, read on the forward strand.
ATGAGCAAGTGAAGCCTGAGCTGAGAAAGTTTTTGGATATTATACTAGCTGCCCACAGTAACTAGATGCCCCCATAAAGAGTAATGTATTAATTAATGTAGATTTCTCCAACTTGGCCTCTGCAGCCCTGTTGAACTACACTCCCAGAGTTGGTTGGACAGCTTGGGAAGAGTAGCCCACTGTAATGGAGGGCATCAGCTTGGGGAAAGCTAAGTTAAAGGGTCAGTTTCTCGGTCTTCTGCTAGGCAAAGTAATTTAAACGGTGCCATGTTGAAGACAAATCCATTTCCTACACCACAGGAGCCTTCAGAAACAAAGGACTCTTCAATTGTGTGGAAAATTAATATCCCTTGTGGGTGGAAAGAGCAAATATTCTCTGCCTGTCATTTCAGGTTTATTGTTTTGTTGGTTCCTTTTTCACCCTATCAGGCAGTGAAATATTTGATCCTAATCCTGGTTTGGGTAGTGCCAATATTTAGATAATATCCAGAAATCAATTTCCATGCTGCTCACTGCAAATCCAGGGGAAAGAAGTAGTTCAGCTTCTTTGAAGGAACTCTTTTAACAATCTTGAGCTGGAGACCTGTTGCCACTCGCTTGGAGATAGTGGCCAGATGGTCCAGGACTCAAAAATTGTAGGAAGGTAATACAACTTATAACAAAGAAGATTGGAGAAATGCAAAATGCAAAATGTCCCTGTGTGTTAGCAGGTAGATGCCTGTCAACAGAAAGCAAAGATCACAGAGAAACAAAGCTTTTAAAAAGTTAGATATGGGTTTAAAGAGCAAAGCTAGGAAAAAAACACATCTTTTATTTAAAAAAAACTACTAGATAATTAACTTTTATGGTGTATTTTGAGGGAAAGTCCAGATAGAACATGCTGACACTTTCACCCCATACCCACATATTTTAGAACATAGTTCTCAGTCAGTTTTACGCGTGTCCTTGGTGAGATGCAGCAGGAGTCTAGAGGGGATGGAGACACAGTTGTCAGCTGTCCCAGAACTGTCAATCCTCAGCAGCAGAAAGAACATCTCTAGCAGCCTTCAGCCATTTGCCTGAATAAATGGAGAAATCAGAATGGGGCCACACACACAGAGCTTCTACTGTCTAACTCCATGCTTCAGGTGGTATCGTTGAAGTGCAGCTAGAGTTGTATTGGCTGCAAGAGAAGCGAGCTCTCCACAGGATCAGTGAGCCTGCTTTATTTAAGTCCGGCATCACCAAGAGCTGTGCCTGCCCTGCTTTAAACTTGCCTGAATGCACACGAGCTGCAAAGAAGCAGGGTGTTTCAAAATGTCTTTAAAACTCTAGCTGTCCTCCTTTCTATCACAGTGGAGTTGGGATTATTTGACAGAATGTGTGATGAATTGTAAGGTTGTGACTAAAGCAAAAATATGCTGTTCACATTAACTTCAGAGTTAGCCCAATAGCCTAGTGGGCTTGATTCTGAGTAAACATGACAGGATTTCTCTGTCAACGTTACTTTGGACACCCCTAAAGAAACAAGGCCAGAGTTGCCCTCTTCTTCTTCTTTTGCAAATAATTTTATTGAGTTTCAAAACAATAATAAAATATAACACAAAAGGGGGGGGGGCAGTGGGAGATTTAAAAGGTGACAAAAATACAAAAAACAAATATAAAAAAGAGTAATGTTTGACTTTTTCCAGTACAGATACAAATATACAATAAAGCAACCTCTTACTCTAAATTTAAATAAATACATGTAAAAAATACAATAATGCAATACAAATAATTTATGTTCAATTTAACCAATACATAAAATAGTAATTGATAAATGAAAACAAAACATGCATATATAATATTTCTCTAATCAAATGTGATGTAATTATCCAATCTCCAAAATCAAAATTTCATTTATCTATTTCAAACATAAATTCCAAGAAAATAATCTTCCAATAATACACACACACAGAAAGAGAGAGAGAGAGAGACATACAATAATAGCTTATAAATTACAATACAAACATTCCCTCATTTTAAATTTAAGCCAATACATTTAAAAAAACGATAACTTTTAACAACTTCACAGTATTTTTGTAATCAATGGAAATCTAATCATCAATCCCAAAATCAAAAATTCATTTTTATTGTTCTCCAGCAAGAAACCCAACAGGTAGCAAGAAACTTTTGCAAGCCCAAAGACTTCTCAGAGAAAAAAGTTATCTAATCAGTAAGAAAGGATATAGAAAGGGGAGTGTACAAAAAGCCAGAATGAAAAACTGGAGTTTAGCTCCATCCTTCAAGGTAGAAAGGGTGAAAGAGCAACGGCCAGCCATGTGACTGGAGGAAGGTGCTCAATCAATTGCAAATGGCACAAGAGAAAGCCCTCTCCGACCTGTCCACTTACTGGAGTACTGAATGTGGGGTGACTATTCTCCTAGAGTCTTAGTTATTAAAAGTCTGAGGAAAATAAAGGGATAGCCTACTACATTCACCCACAAATATCTTGCATTTCTCAGTCTAGGTGTGCCCCATACTTACAATGCTTACACAAGCTAATTGCACAAGTAGGAAACAAAACAATAATTGAAACATAAGGTTCAGTGCTATGAGCACTTTATTTACATTTCTTACAAATGGGTTTTGATCAATGCATTTGCACCAAAGTTCTCTGTAATTGTTGGTGCTCTCTGAGTCTTTGGGACAGAGGCTGCAATAGCAATGCAGTGGAGCCCTCGGAGGGCACTGAAGCATTTCAGTGCACACAAGGCCCCAGGAGACTCTTTAAACCGTGTCTCTTCTCCGAGATGTTTTCAACAGGGAGAAAGCAAAAGGACAAGGTGGAACGAGTATAATGCCATTGCTGCTCTCGGCTGTTTAGGGAGAGAAGCTCGCAGGGCAGTGTGTCACTGTGTTGATTGGCTTTGCTAGACATCCTTCTACTGACCTTTTCACTCTTTTAGCCTCTCTCACTCCTTGGGTATACCCCTAACTTGCAAATTTAGATGCTGTACTTTAAGTGCTATTATATTACTATTACTGAAAAATCCTGAAAAATCAGACCTGAAATGGAAAGCATTGTGTGTTAAATACTGAGAATGTTGGCAAAGCACCAAAGGAATGAATATTGCAGAGGATGTTAGTCTTAACTTGCAACTCTTTTGTTTTCAGTGATGCTGTTAATGGGAAGAAGATATAAGTTAATTTAACTCAGGGCAGCTAATGAATAGATGTGTGTGTGTGTGTGTGTGTGCGCGCGCACGCGCGTGTGTGTGTGTGTGCCTGCGTATGTTTAAAATCGCTTCGAAATAAAGCAACTCTGCATTGCTTACAGTATAATATGCTGCTGCCTTCAATCGTTTCATTTTCTCACTGTATTATGACATTAGAGACCTTGAAGCATTGCTGAATTCTTGTTGGAGTTGAAAGCAAATCCCAGGAGAGACACGGGATCTGACTTGTATCTCTTGTTATTATGTACACTAGCTGGTACAACATGATTTAACTTAGCTGTAACACTGGAAAAGCTTTGTGGGGTCAAACTGACAGGCCTTTTGCTTCAGTAGCCTGTAACAGCTATATATGCATCAGGTCATTTCCTTTGTGCTTTTCTTCCAGACACTCTCTTACCAACTCTGCTTTTTAAAAGGGGGGAAAAAAAGTAAGTTCACAGTTGAGTACACTGATGAAAAGGAAAATTCTCCAAAATCCTCCAGTATGGCAAGCGTATGTGGGTCATTTCCTCTGATAATGGCCAGCACTAAAGACAATTGTGTCTTTCAGCTACCTCTGACCAGCTTAATTCACTCCATTTCGGTCGGGAAGGGAGTCTTCCCCATCGCACAGAACAATTTCAGAAAAGTAGCCATTTCATCTATAGTTGTGTGAGACAGCAGCCCAGAGGCAAATTGTTCTGTTATGAGCTGGCCATTTGCATGCCTTTTAAGAGCTAACTTTGCTACCATTCTTACTGGCTCTACTGCTGTTCTCTTTACGTAATGTGATCGTGCCACATTTTCACAGTAAAACTTTTGGCATCATTTTTTTTTCATTGTATTTCATTTCATTATAAGCAATGTAGGGTAGTTTACTCATAAGTTCTGTCTGTATTACTGTTGTAAAAATATATTTTAGAAATAAAGATATAAACTAAAGGTAAACCGCACCAAACTTGATTACAGAAAATACGACTTCAGCAATAGAGTGGTTAATGTCTGGAATATATTACCTGACTCTGTGGTTTCATCCCCAAACCCCAAAAACTTTAACCTTAGACTGTCTACTATGGACTACCCCTTTTCTAAGAGGTCTGTAAGGGACATGCATAACTGCACATACGTGTCTACCGTCCCCTGTCCAAATGTTCCCTCTTATTTGTATTCATTTCATATATTCATAATTATGTTTATACTTATATGTATTATACAATGTATACTTGACAAAATAAACAAACAAACAAAACAAACAAATATCAGTTATCAAGATTTGGTAGACTATAATAACTAACTTCCTTTTTGTCTGACCAACAATCACTGCATAACATGAAAAATGTGTTTGCATATTATGTTCAACCACTATTCATATACCACAACTCTGGATTCACATAACTCAATAAGACATAATAGATGCTATGGTCTGGTTGTGTGAACCTGGCTGAAGAATTTAACAAGAATAGTTTTCCTTGCTCTTGTTTACACTCTTTCTGGACCTCTGCATTTTTTTTAATACTGTGATTATCAGAATTGGATGCAGTATTCCAAATGTGGCCTCGTCAGTGTGATACCGACAGACACTATCGCTTTCCTTGATCTTGATATTATCCCTGGTTAGTTTTCTGCCTACCATATCTGTAGCAATTATAAACACTATGTCATAGTGTAAGATGGGGGGGGTAGGTTAAAAAAGAAAATTGAATATTAAAACCATGAAATAAACTTTCTATATTTTTTTTATTCTTCCCATCTTTGCAGTTTATACAGTCATAGTATTCTTTATATATGTAATGGACCACCTTCCCAATTGCTCATGCTGCAATCAGAGCTCTCCTATTTGATTTGAAACATACTGTATTTTCTGCATATATGAAAAGAGAGATAAGTCTGGCAAAGTAATATAAGGGGAACAGGCAATATCTTCCCTGTGGACATTAATGTTTATGTATATCTTTAAGTCACATCTTTGCCTCACCTGACTGTAATTTTGTCTTCTTTATTTTTAGTAAAAATTAAATAAATGGGATAGCATGCTGCCTTATCTGCTTATCTGTTTAGTACAATATATCTAGCCATTCATGGAAAGCAGCCCAGGGCCTTGTCTAGAAATGTACCCCCTTTTTACCGGATCTGAGTGTAGATGGTTAATACAGTTATCTTGGTCTTTCACTCTGGGAACACATTCCTATCAAGATCTGTTAAATGCTTGTACTGGCAGGGTCAAGATATAGAACCTACTGTAAGAAAAATCATCAGACCTGACCCCTGGTAGCAGTGGTTAGAATGCAGTATTGCAGGCTAACTCTGCCCACAGCCAGGAGTTCAATGCTGATCGGCTCAAGGTTGGCTCAGCCTTCCATCCTTCCGAGGTCGGTAAAATCAGGACCCAGCTTGTTCAGTGCAATATGCTCACTCTGTAAATCACTTACAGCGGGCTATAAAACACTACAAAGCAGTATATAAGTCTAAGTGCTATTGGTATTGCTAGTGCTATTGCTATAAAGCAGTGGTTCTCAACCTTTCGAATGCCTCGACCCCTTAATACAGTTCCTCATCTTGTGGTGACCCCCAATCATTTTTGTTGTTACATCATACAGCCTCCTTGCGCAGCCTCCTCCCATGCTGGCCAATGGAGAGAGAGAGTGAGTGTCGGCGGCCAATGGCAAGGCGCGGGGTTGGGATACGGCACGCGCGGCATCAAAAGTGGGAGCGCGTGGGATGCCTGGCAACCCCTGGGAAAGGGCCGATCGACCCCCAAAGGGGTCGCGACCCCCAGGTTGAAAACCGCTGCTATAAAGGGTTGTATATTTTTCCAGTTCTTAAATCTGGCATGCAAAACATTGTTCTTACAACCTGTCTTTATTAGAATTGTGCAACAAGAAGAATATTGCCAAGTTGCAGCAAAAATCTGACATACAGGAACTAGTGGGATCCTTACCCTGCATACACTATATGTCTATTTTTTTTCAAATGTAAACCCCCTGAAAGCAATTCTTTACTGTTATGTACCATAACCTCTTAGGACATTATCATTGTAAAAACATGAAGCTTCAATCCTATAGTTTTGGTAAATATTTGTAGAAAAGGAGGGGGGAACAGAAGGAATTAATCAATGCAAATTGTCTCATCACCCAGATATCATAACTTTACAAAATGATTTGCATGTGCAACTCTCAAACAAGATCCTTGTTTGTTCACTAGTGTCTCTCCTAGTGAATAAGGGGACAGTGAAAAAAAACTGTACCAAAGAATAGGCAAATATGTCAATTTCAGTTTTATTTATTTTATTTAGATAAATATATTGGCTGCCCAACTCTGATAGATCTTTAATTACCCCTTTTCTCTGTTACATTTTATTTCAGGTAATTTCTACATCATTTTTTTTTTCTTTAAAATCAACACAAAGTTTTGTTAGTTTTTCTCCGAAGATACCCAATACTCACTCCTTCCTTCCTTCCTTCCTTCCTTCCTTCCTTCCTTCCTTCCTTCCTTCCTTCCTTCCTTCCAACTTCTTTGTCACCCCAATCATGAAATGCTGACAACCTCACAAAATAAATGAATTGTCCTATTTTCTCTCTCCATATCTCTCCCCTCCCCTTTATTTATCTTTGTCATGAATTCCACCACTCACTTGCTATGCTTTTTTGTATGTGTACTTCCCTAGTCATATGCATTTATGACTTCTCTTGTGCATTATCCTTTTCAGAAAAAAAATAATAATTTCAAAGCAAAACTATGTTCTTATTCAAGAGTATATTTAAAGATGACTGAAGGACCATGTTTGAAGACCCACTTTGGTTCCATGCTTAAGATACTGGATTAGAAACTGGATCTTGTTATTAGAATATATAATTTGTTAAATGGAAATAAGGAAGAAATAATGATTTTTATATTGTAATAAGAATGGGAGGGAATTTGTGCTAAAACATAACAGTGATATAATTAAGATTGAAAAAGGGATAAATATTGGAGAATATAAAACAAAGTGAATTGGTGAAGAATTAACTTTATGATACAATTTATTAAATATGGTCAGTATGAATATGAAGAGAATAAGTATAAGAAACTAAATTACAATTTTGAAATGTGTATTATTAATACGGTATATGAGACAAGAAAATCCACAGAAGAATATGAAATGTGAAATATGTTTAAGTTGGAAATGTTAAAAAAAACAAAAACCTGGAATCAGACTGTTCACTAAAAGATGTAATCGAAGAAATAAAATAAAAAATGTTCTTGAAAAAAAAAAAGAAAAGAGAAGAAACGGGATACCATAAATTCTAGCCCTATTTTAGATATGATTGTTCTTGGCTCATAACTTTGGTACAAACAGTTACACTAGATTGGGGTTGCTTCTTTAAAGGAGTCAGACCATGATTTGTGGGAGAACAGCACAGTGGAAGTTGGTTGATTGAGTAACAACTGATCTCACCTCCCCCCCAATCCCCATTCTCCCCTTGGGTACTTAGGTTTTAATGCTGATTTTAATTATTTATGTTTTAATTGTACGTTATAGACATTTTTTTAATGATTATAAGCCACCCAGAGTTACCTGATGGTAAGATGGGTGGCCAATAAATTTTATGAATGAATGAAAAGATGAATGAACAAATGAATGAATGAATGAATGAATGAATGAATGAAAGAATGAAAGAATGAACGAATGAATGAATGAACGAATGAACGAATGAATTGGGAATCCTCATAAACTTGCAACTCCTATTTAAACAGCAAGTGGAAGCTATGGTTGGGGGGAGGGCAGGGGTTGCTACTTTTTGCACAGGTGCCAGTTGTAGCCCTACTTGGACTTGGATACCCTAGCAACTAATTCACATATTAATCACCACTTGGTTGGGAAGTTTTTGGAGATGATCCAGAAACTACAGCTGGTACCAAATGCAACAGCTTGAGTGTTGACAGATCATTCCCAGAAAAACAGCGTAACAACAATTTTGAAGTTACTATATTGGTTATCATTAGGCTTCCAGACCCAGTTCCAAGTCCTGGTCATTACCTTTCAAGCCCCATATATCTTGTCAGAACAGAATGAGTGTGATTATCAAAGAGGGCCTATTGAGAGATCCCATCTTTTTGACATACCTAGGACATTGATAAAACATCAAGACTTCACAGTATAGAACCCATTTTATGGCACTCTTTTCCCGGTACATGCAGCTGGCTGTTCATAAACAAGCAAAAGGGATAACATTTAAAAAGTATGCATTTGGTCCATGAAAGTGGGGCTGCCATGAAGTTTTTGGATTTTTTTATTTGGATTCAAATGAAAAATGCAAATTTTATTGGGAGTTGTGTAACCTAGAAACAAGACAAAATAAGGATAGATAAATTGATTTGGACTAGAAAGAAAATGATAGTAATTTCTTTCCATCTTCCACTTCTAGTTTTCAGTTTTGATTTATTAAAAAGTTCCTATGAATATGTGTTGTTTCTTCTCAATGCCTGTACGAAATATCTCAAGTTAGAAATGTGCCTCATGTCTTCTTCTATGCCTATGTATAGTATAGTTGGCAGGGATAACAGGATTGCCTTTAGTTCCTTCAGCTTTGCTCTTAGCACTCAGGGACTACCAAGAGAAATTCTACCAGATGGCTCCATCCTTACTTCCTGAAGGTTAATCCTTTTTTTTTCCTTGGCATGCATTCAGATAACAGGATGGTGGAACGTGAAAGTCATTTAAACGCTATTATCTGGTCTTAATAGATAATCCAAACGAACAATGCCTAAAATGTTGTTCATGAAAGCTATCCCCGCTTCTTAACTTCAGAGAAGGTTTTTCCCAAAGCTTTTCCCCCAGAACTGATTAAAGTCAAGTGAAAAAAGACCTCTTTGACTTACCGTGTATGGGGATAAATAAATCAAGAGCTGCCAGGGCAGAGATGTCAATGATGTCAGTAATCAATAACCAACTCAGTTTCAAGATCATGAAGCTCAAGGCAATGACTCTACAGTAACATAGGAAAGGTACTAAGCAGCAGCAGTGAGTTTAATCTATAAGTCTAAAAAGGAACCACCCCATCCTATTGATTGGGGTATTCAGTTATTTAACATGACTTCATTCAAGCTTACTGAGATATCTATAATATCATTTCATCAGAATGACAAAATACATTATGATTTCATGATGCCCATTGCATCTATTAATTTGAAAACAGAATATAGGTACAACAGGAGCAGTGGTGGGATTCAATTTTTTTTACCACCGCTTCTGTGGGTGTGACTTGGTGGGCATGGCAGGGGAAGGATATTGCAAAATCCCCATTCCCTCCCCACCCCACTAACCTGCTTTCCAGCTCAAAACAAAAGAAGACCCAGCCAATCAGCTGGGACTCGGGAGACAGAGAATAGATGGCGGCAGAGTCAGTCAGAAGTGGGATTTGCCGGTTCTCTGAACTACTCAAAATTTCCGCCACCGGTTCTCCAGAACTGGTCAGAACCTGCTGAATGCCACCTGTGAACAGGGGAGGTGTTTGTATTGCAACATGCAATACCTCTTTTATTATCTACTTTCCCCCTTTTCTCCTTATGGATACGCTCACATGTTAGTTCACAATAATTATTCTTATTTATTTGCACTGGATTGAATGTTTCAGAGACTTCTCCTGAATTTGAACCCAGCAGCCTAGTTATACAGTACACATTGCCACGTATACATAGGCATGGGGCTTCAATTCCAGCAGGGACCAAAATACTAAAGAAATTTCTGTCTCAGCAATCTGGAAAATAAATTGAGTAATAATGTAAAGGGTCTCCATTTTCTGCCATTTCAATTCTATTGCAATTAATCAATGGAACAAAGCGGCCAGTACCCATCACTGGAGGTTTTAAAAAATAGACTGGACAACCCTTTGACCAGGATGATTTAAGGTCCCTTGTCTTGACCAAGGGGTTGGGCTAAAAGACCTCCAAAGTATCTTTCAGCCCTATGATTCTATGATTTATGTTCCTATTGGTCAGTGATAATTATTTGACATGCATGTGAACATATTCCTTACCTTTTCTGCACTCAAGTATCTGATCCCAGAATACAGACTAGCAGAGTTGGAAGGATCTTGGTGATCTTCTGGTCCAACCTCCTGCTCAAGCAGGAGACCCTAAACTATTCTGGACAAATACCTGTCTAATCTCTTCTTAAAATCCTCCAATGTCTGGAGATGAGCCGTTCTCCTTATCTCTAGATTGGATCTCCTTTTATTACTTCTTATCCTCCCTTCAGGTACTTTGGAGAATAGGTCAACCTTTTCTTCTCTGTGACAGCATCTCAAATATTGGAAGACTGCTATCATGTCACCCATAGCCTTTGGCTTTATTAGACATAACTAGTTCCCTCAATTTTTCATTGTATGGTTTAGCCTCTACCTCCCCCACATTTTTGCTGCTCTTCTCTGCTCTCTCTAGAATTTCAACATCTTTTTTCTTGTGTTGTATTGACCAAAACTGAACACAGTATTCCGAGTATACTCTTACCAGTGCAGCATAATGTGGTACTAACATTTTGTGTGATCTTGATGCTATCTCTTTATGGATGTAGGATTGAATTTTCTTTTTTGATAGCTGCAAAACACTGTGTTTGTCCACTAGGGCAGGGGTCTCCAATCTTTTGGACCTCGGGGACCAACAAATTCATAATTTGAAATCCTGTGGCCCACTAATATGAATCCAGTGTGCTGCTCGCTGAAGTACCTGGTCTCCCAGTGTCAGGATGGGTCCTTCAGGAACTTAGCTGCCTGTTTCTGCAACCTTAAACACCTGAAACTGGTTATTTGGACCTGTTTCCCATAGAAAACCATACACTGTGATCTCACATCTCTCTCGCTCTCTCATCTCTCTCTGTATCTTATTGCTCTCTCTCTCTCATCTCCCTCTTCCATTCTCATCTCTCTCTCTCTCTCTGTATCTCTTTCTCTCTCATCACTCTCTCTCTTTCTCTCTCTCTTTCTCTCATCTCTCTTTCCAGAGCTCTAGTCACAGGACTGCCCCATTGGTCATCCTGGAGCAGCTCCTCCACCTGGATGCTCTGTGGACCACCAAAATTTTATTGCGGACCACCAGTGGTCCCCCAACCACTGGTTGAAGACCTCTGCACTAGGGCCTCCAAATCCCTCTTGCAGTTACTATTGTTGAGCCAAGTACCATCTATTTGATTCCTGAATATTTGTTTATTTTCTGTCAAAAGTCTGCCAAAACCCTTCTGTATTTTGAGTTTATATTCTAAAGTGTTCACTATTCCATGCAGCTTGGTGATATCTGCAAATTTGATGAGTTCCCTTGTATCCCCTCATCTAAATTGTTTATGAAGATGTTGATGTTCCTTACTTGGCCTAAAGGCATAATAGGCTTTCCAAAAAGTTGTAAACACCCCAGAAATTCTTAGGAAGTGTCGAAAATTAGACATACAATAAAAAACCAAGAAAACAAAGAGACAGATAAATCTATCCATAATGGGAATATTTACTTTTTCTGGCCCTGCATATATATCAGACCATTATTCTGTATCTGATTTTTCTTTCAAAACTGGGACTCCACCATTCAATAATCTGTTGCCCTGGAAAGCATCACTTTTCTTTGTGAAAACTTTAGTTCCATGACTATGTTTTGAAGAATTTCATAGCATTCCTTTCCCTGGGGTCCCAGAGTTCATCTCATATTAGATTTACTCCCATTGAAGCTTCACTAGATCAGGTGACTCCAAGCAAAAGAAATTTGTGTTAGAAAATCTGCCCTCCAGTTTCCCCTGAGTTTGTTTCTTGTACATTACCTTTGCTTTAAAATTTTGAATTGACATTATTTTAAATGAACATTTATCCCCTCTATACTAATAAAACAATCCACAATTTAATGCAATCAGGAAATAAAATATCCACGTGCTACCTCAATGTTCAAAACCTCTATGCATACACCATTGAAGTATGAAGTCCTATTTGAATATTTAAGATTTAGCTTGTCTTTCTTCTCTTAGCTATGAATGGAGACATTTTATCTTGCTCTATTTATTGGGTGAACGTTTAAATATTGAATCTTCTTCCTGCAGTCTAAAGTGGTCACATCCAGAAAGTTAGATCCCTCTTCAGATATTTTTCTGAGTTGCTCTGTCACATGTTCTTTTCACCCCATTATCAACTTAATCTAAGCTGTGAAATTGCAGAAACACCAAACACTACCTTCCTGGTATACAAAGTGTTAATAGATATCCAGTTACCCTTGGTTGTACAATTCTAATCATGACATTCATAATCGAATTATCCAAGAAAAACATTATTACAGTTAGATTTATCTAATACCACCACTGTATCTGAACAACATAATGCAGTCCATCCATCAAAAAAAAAGTAATCATTTACTTCTGTTTCTTTCCATTTTTAAGAACATTTTTCATCAGCTTGGCAAAATGAATTATGAGCCCTATTTCAAACTTCACTTTTCTTTATAAGTTCATTTAGGAACATCAAAGACTTCAAAATGGGATGGGAAGAGAAATGACTCTTTCAGCATTCCTGCCAGGAATAATATCTTTTTGTTTGTAATATTTAATGGAGCAGCTGTTTTAAGCTAAGTAACAAGACCTGCTATTTCTCCTTAGAAAAATAATTTATTTCAGAGCTAAGATGTCAGTTTATACACTGTATGGATGACTGTTATAACACAAGGAACAAAGGAGAGCCATTTTACCATATATTTTTAAACACAAATATCTGAATATTAGCATTCAAGCACAAGAATGTCTCATTTCAACTAACAAGTTGCTGCTGATGTAACAGTAAAGATATATAATAATATTTCTTACCCTAAAGGGAATAATCTTCTCTCCTTAGTATTTGGTTGTTAAGGACAATTGAGCAAAGGATCCTTTTCCAATCTTCAACATTCTGTGTTGAATTATAGGCAACTTGAGCTATTTTGATCTCAACAAAATTTTGATCTCAATGGAGCTTTTAAGGGACTTTAAAGAAATGAAAAATGTACATCAGATTCTTGAAACTGGAAGTGAAGTGCATACTCTGACTGAAGAAGCCAGAGACTGCATCTACCTTCTTGTAAAATTCTCAAAAAGTTGTAATAAGAATTCCTTCCTAATAGTTCTCTTTCATGGTGAAGTTATTGAACAACAGCTTGGATGGTTTCCTGTGATTCATAATCTTTTCAAGCTGAAATAAATTGAATGTGAACATTGAAACCAAGTCAAATTCACTTTTAGTTGTGGGGACTCATTGGATGTGTTTAGACCTATGACTATTTTAGTTCAATTCACTTTATAGGGTTATTGTAGTGGGAATAAAGCTGAAGACAGGATTACTGTGTTCATCACCTTGAATGCTGCAAGGAGTTGTGAGATAATAAGTGAGGCAGCAACTGTTGTCAAGTTGAGATAAACAGCCAGGGTTTTCGGAAAATCACACCATGGCTAGTAGTCAAGAGATGGGAATATACAGGATGAGACTGTCATGGAAATTTATAAACATTGACAAGTAAGAGTCATTTTATTAGATATGACAGTGGAGATGTTCTCATGGGCTATGCAATTGAGACACCAGATGGGGATTATTTGAGACTCCTGATGGGGATCAAAGCCTATAACGACTGAATTGGTAAAAGTCACACTTGATCTTGCTTTGCCATTTAATACTGATGATACTGGAGCCAAACCAGAGAATGACCCAATGGTTTCATGTAAATGTTAAACAAATGTGTCGAGGAGGATGTTGGAAGGGAAGTAATAATCATCTCAGTCTTCCATTTTGTTTCATTGACAAGTAAGGCTGACTGATGCATTCAAATGTAATGGAATACGTGGGTGACCTTAGGATATAAGGAGAGGAGATACTGCCTAGGAAACAATCAGACAAGAGAAGCAGGAGCCTCCAATGGTTTAATACTCAGAGAAAGAAACTTAGGAAGGACTCATGCTAATGTATTAATTAGCAATAGCACTTAGATATGTATAATGATTTAGTCAACAGATTTGCACCTATCCGCGAGAACCAGTTGTTCACTTTCTAAGCAGTTCGGAGAACCGGTTGTTGGAAAAAAAAATTTCCTTTCATTTTTTTTTCCACTTTACAGGGTTAATCCTGTAAGGAGTGCAGGAAGGAAACATTCCGATGGTGTTTCTAGCCTAATCTTTATTGCCCTGCTTACAGAAACTGCCTCTTGGTTAACCCATATAACAGCTAAAGGTT
>JAOYMU010000098.1:91154952-91174615 GCA_025802295.1 Psammodynastes pulverulentus
CCGGAGGAGGCCCTCTCTGTGAGAGCGGGTCGGTCTGCCGGGTGTGGGAAGCAAGAGCCGGTCGTGAAGATAGCTAGTGATAGTGCCCAGGGAGGCCATCCATCAATCAGGTGTCATCAGTATGTTGAAGTCAGTCAATTAGCAGTTGGGTGTATGCTTGATTTTTATTTTATTCTTTATTGGATATTGGCATGTCAGTGTTATACTACTGACTTTGTATTGCTTTTAACTTTGCTTGTAAAACATGGAAGTCACTCAGAACTGACAGCAGTAATTAAGCGGAATAAAATCAATCAAACAAACAATCAGCCTAATATCTTTTTCCTGCTTGGCTCCCACTGATACCTTGTTTAGCAGCTGTGACTTTAATCAAATGTTTCCTGAATCTGTTGATCAATCTTATCTGCCTCCTCCCCCCCCCACCCCCAACCATCTTCGAGATGGCAATTTCCCTTTGGATCGGAATATCTCTAATAACCAAGCCAATCATTTCCTAAGAGTTTCATTCCCCAGCACACCTTGGATTTTTCAAGCCCACCAATATTATCCCCTGATTTGAGTGATCTGAGCCCTCACAGCTGTATGCGAGCCCTGGATCTGCTGCAGTGTTCTTTGCCTTTTCCAGGTGGGCAGTTCACAAAAGACAACATTGTAAACCTGTAAACAAACAAATTAATTGCTGGTTTCATTTCACTGGTGGGACAGTCTTATCTATTAACAGCCTGCCCATTGCAATCCTCGTCCCTCCCAAAGCCCACCAAAAGATTGCCCATCCTTCTCTGCATTGCACTGGCGATAGTTATGGCCATGATGGGTGAAGGCATCTCCCACTCCCATTTTTATCCTCAGCATTAGGTCTCAGAAACCCATCCCTCATCTCTCTTTCAACTGCTTCCAACCAACCATCAGCACTTCCCCCGCCATCAGGCTCCTGCCAGCTTCCTTTGGGAAAAATCACTTGGCCAAAGGGAGGGGAAAGAGAATTCCCTTTTGCCCCTCTTCTTTTCATCTTTCTTTTATCCTTGGATAAACAACAAAAAAAACCACCCTAAAATGGTAACAAGCACATCAAAATCTATTTGGTATTTGTTCTTCCTTGATAACCAGTCGGCCGATTTCTATCGCTGTGCTGAGGCTTATCGGCTCCCTCCAGGTTCTCCGCTCCAGCAGCAGCCAGTTCTTCCGTGGCCTCAGAGAGAGGCTGTCAGAGCAGGCAGGGGGTCCTTCCCTTCCTCCTCTGGCCATCCCTGGGTTGGGTGCTCACCTCAATATTCCTGGGCAAGGGAACAAGATAAGGAAGAAGAAATGGGCCTGAGGGAAGGGTCCCAAAGTCTCTTGAAAAGCTTTGCCAATAGCTTGCTGGGATCATATAATCATACCTGTCATTCACTTTGTGCTTATGCAACTAGAATTTGGTTGCTTGTTTGTTTAAAAAAAATTCTGTCTCAAATAGCTGAACAGAATGGAACTGCATAATAAGGAAAAGGAAAAGTTTTCTCTTCGTCCAACTCGATTTCTGTGACTACTTGGATGCAGCCATATAACTTTTTAGCAATAATACAGAGGTGGCTACCATCTCTTTTATCAGCTATGCCTCGTGGGATGGACCTCCCTCTGCCCAAATAGGAAATGTGTTGGCCATTGCTTCCACTTCGAGTCTAGTCTTCCCTGGTGGTTCCCGCTTCAAGGCCAAGGCCAAGTCCATTTACTCAGAGTCTCATAGAACTTTTACTAAGAGTCTCATATGTTGACTTTGAAATGAATGAAACAAAATCTAAAACCCATATATACCTTTATTCTGCAGAAAGAGGTTTTAGAAATAATGCAAGCTGATGAGACTTTAAGAATTTTTCTTCCAGGAAGTGGTTTAGACATCAGGGAAAGTAAGGTGAGAATTGGATGACTGTGGCTTATCTTGGAATTTGTCTGAAGTGGTTGTGGGTGGGGCCCCTCTGTCTGAAGTGGCTGTGGGTGGGGATGGTGTGTCATGGACCCCATCAATTAGGGAATTCAGACTACTAGGGTTCAGGAAGAAAAACTTTGGAATATTGTCCTCCCAGCGGCAAGGCAGCCCAACTTTCCTGGCCTTTCAGAGGTAACTGAAGCCCTGGCTTTACAGACTCACATGGGGCTTGCAACCTTGGGCTTGGTTAGTGTCTTAAAGGTCCTCCCCCATCTCTTTATATTTAATCATTTGATCCTTGTTTTAACAGCCTCATAATGAGATGGTTTTTTTTATATTTTTAACTGTACACCACTCAGAGTCACTCTGTGAATGAAAAGGGTGGTGTCTAAATTATGCACACACACACACACACACACACACACACACACACACATAATCTGTCACTGTTTGATGGTTCAAGGAAGAAGAGCCTTCAGAGACAAACTCTGAAGCCTTCATATATGTCTATGAGCTCAATCCCTCACTTCCAGACAATTCAAGGAACAATTCAGATTCATGTACTTATCTGTTTGTCTACCGTGGGAGCACATAGTGCCATCCACTGTTCACTGCAAAATTAAGACTCTTTAAAACAGCCTTTATTCTTTGGAAAATAAACCAATTTAACATCAGGTCTCACAATGATTTGTTGCTGGAACATCTCGCAAATAAACCAGCTTATAAACTGAAGAGGCATGATTCAAGAAACTAGAAGAGGGCATGATGATCTGGAGAGTTCAAAGATCAATAGCCGTACAGCACAGCTAACAGGGTCACAGGAACTTTTATTCCTATGAGAAATCAGCTGTATGCCATGTCTAAAGGGATTGGGGGAGGGGCTCATCAAGTTGGCAACTTTTTTTGCAGTTTCTGCAAAGTTACTGCTGTAGAGAATTGCAAAAGCCATTCAGATTAAGCACCAGGAGGGTGGCAAATATGTTGATCAATGCCATCTCAGATCAGTGGCAGCTGATAGCTTCCAAACAAATGTGAAATTGTCACTATGAGGCACTCCTTCCTTTCCACTCCCCTGCCCCTGGCCTCCAGTGCATAACTATTCTGATTATTAACTTTCCGTGCTGTCGTTACAGATTCAACAGAAGAGAAATGCTTACCAATATTTAGAAGCATGTAAAAGCTATATATAAAATGGTGTCATTGGTTCAGCCTATAAAGCTTGATGATCTGTTTCCGCTTTCCAGTATACAGATCAGCTAAAGAGTCCAGAGTTTGTGCTGTATATAAGGTATGCATGTTACACAACACACATACATAGTAATATGACTACCAAATGTAATTTGAATTGAGCCCTTTGGCAACTGACCTGCAGGAAAATGTCTTTATTGATTAATTGAGGAGACTTTATGCCATGTCAATCACAGTTGTCTCTAAGCAATTCAGTTCAAAAATATTTACATAGGACTGTCTGATCTTTGCCTGGAGATGATATACATCAGGCTTGGTTGTTTTCAGGATGATCTAAGCCATTGTACAGTACATCAAGAACCACACTTTGAATTTTGGTACAGCCACTTTTTAAAAATGCCTTATTTTTATTGTAATCTTCCAAACAGCTTAAACTCAAATGCATAAATGTTCAGAAATAATGTCAACTACTTTATATCTTTTATACGCTAGCATTTATTTTTTAAATGAAGGAATTAAATAGCTGCAGGTTATTTGCCTTTTAGTAGATGGGGTTGGCAAGAAGAGAAGTCTGGGAATGTAGGAAGATGTTCTTTTTGTACCGTTCACACCATCTGAAAAACCTTGGAGTGCAATGTGTTTAAAAAATGCTGGAGCTTTGATCATTTGGTCACAACTTCTGTCCTATTTTTTAACCCCCTGAAGATGGCCCCGCCCTTCCTTCTGTACCTTGCTTCTTTATGTCTACTTCCTTCTGTTGCTATGGCCACAGGTTTGGGCAAATCTGGATCCCTGGGTTGATGAAACTACCCACCCATCCACCACTGTACAACCTGGTCTGTGATGAAACTCTTCTGCTCCCTCCCTTGGGCTTCTTTAAAAAACCTGATGGTGGGAAATGTAACAATTCTGTTTTTCTTTAATTCTAACACCCTACATGAAATTGTGAAAAGGGTTCTGAGTGGATGATTATAACAAGAGGCCAAAGAGCAGTTAGTTCAGCTTCCTGCTTCCTCTAATAGCCAACCAGATGTTTCCTGGAAGTCCAAAAGCAGGACATAACAGCAACAGCCTCATGCTGTTGTTTGCTCCCTAGTTATTGTTGGAGGGAGGGAAAGAGGGAGGGAGGGAGAGAGAGAGAGGGAGAGAGAGAAAGAGAGAGAGAGACTGCCTCCAAGCTAGAGGCTGTCACCATACCTTGTGGCAATGAGTTAACTTAAACCAATTAATTGCACACCATGTGAAGTAGTAATAGAATGGATTAGAACCATGGCTGGTTGCATATCACTCTAAGGAACCTGATTGAAGAGAAGGTTTATGGCTACCGGACATTTTATACATTTAACTCGGAAGTGTGGCAGTGTGTGGTATTTTTTTTTAATTAGCTCTGAGTTAAATTCTTCTGCAAGCCTGAATGAGATGCAGAGAGCCATGTATGCCAGTAGTAAATTGCTCTCTGTGGTATCTCCAGCATTCTTCCTATTATACTTCTCTCTTTAAATGCTTCCTGGAGTGATCAGAATGGACGGAAGATTCTTGTTTATTTTTAAATGGACAGATTTAAAACTTGGAAGTGGTGGTGGGTAAATGCTCTTGATGCCTTTTCAAGAAAATGTAACAACAGCCAGGCTTTCTATATGGGGAACGAGGGCATGTCTGAGTTGTGAGTACAGGAAATCCATTAAGAAATAGTTGTCAGTGCTGCTCAAAGGTGAGAGCTGCACGGAGTTGCCCTTGTTTGCTCTGCTGGATAAATTAGCATTTCTTTAGAAGCTGGTTGTATAGATTAATATGCTCTGTTGTCAGCCTGACAATGTGTAAAATGCCACATAAGTTTCAGTGGCAGCTTTTTTCAGGGAGATAACACATAAGGAGGGATTGAGAATGACAAGAACCATGCAATCAATTGTTCAACACCAACAAATGGTTAGATACAATTTTTCATGGGGGTGAAATTATGAGATAGGTTTTAGAATAACAGATGGCTGGGTTGGAAAAAGAGCACCAAAGGGCAACATGCAGCCACAGCAGCCTTTTCCTGCTTATGAGGAGGACCTGCTTGGAATGGTTCATGAAGATGGACTCTCTGCAGCCATTTTGTGATGCAATGGGCCATTAAGTTGGGAGAATAGATGCATAGGCTGTTGGAAGAGAGGCGAGTCCTTCCATCTCATAATTGCATTCTTGGGAAAAAAAGTCTCCTATGCTGAAGTTCTATTGTCCCAAAGCTGTTACATCTAATGGTCAAGACAGATGCCAACAAAGGTGCTCTGAGAAATGGGCAATCAGGGGCCTTTCAGCTAAGTAATCATTTAGCGCAAGTGCGATTCCTTTCAACAGAGCTTAACTACTAGTTCCTTAGTGCACTCCACTAGTGCAAGTAAATGTCCATGATTGCAGCCAGAAAGAACATTTATAGAAATGGTCCTGATCAAGGCCAAAGAATAAAGGCAAATGGAATGATTTATTGCTTCTATTTAAGATCAAGATTTTCAGAGGGAAATATAAATTGATTGAGATGAGCTGGTAAGAAATTATTCATTTGGCTAATCATTTATCTTGTGCTTTATGGGAATTTTTACAGTGCTAAAAGTATAGCTTTTTCTTTTTGTTTCATCCAAGACTGCTTCTTGTATTACTGTCAAAGTCCATGAAGTGCACACACTTTAAGTTCATCTAATATTGAAACTCTATGTGTGTGTGTGTGTATGTATGTATATATATGTATAAATATGTGAGTCTATATGTAAATGTATATGTATATATATAAAAGACAGAGATTTTACCCATGTGTGCAGTGTAGTGTAGTGTAGTGTAGTGTAGTGTAGTATGCAGTGCAGTGTAGTGTGTGTACATATACAGTTAAGATCCTGTGCAGAATCCTCAAACTCTCAGTCCTCTGGTAGATGGGCTATATGGCAAAATATATTGCCAGATTTTCATAAGATAGGGTGCTCGTTCTTCAAATTTCAAAATGAAATTCTGCCTTCTGGGTTTCATGCAATAGTTTATTGAAATGTGGTTTAATGAAAGAGAACAAACAAATAAATGAGGTCTGAGTAAGCAGCAAATCAGGAGAGGGGAGGGGAGAGGAAAGGAGAATGCTAACTGAGAAATTAAATGATTGGCAGGTGGAAGAGGGACAGTGTGCCAGGTGTGTTGTCATATCTGTGGTATAGACAAGTGGTGTATGGATAGAGATTTACCATTGTTTATGATGAGAGATACACCGTTGCTATGGCTGTTTTTTGGTGACTGCATAGTTGGTCAAAGTGGAGGAAGAAATACTGAGCTAGATAGTACAGCTAAAGACTGGTAAAAAAAATTGGTCCTGTCATTGTTGCTTGAAAGGATAGCAAGCCCAATAAGGTCCTGTTCAGTATCATGGCTGTTACAACCATTGCTGTCATTGCTGCTGAGACTGAAGACTTTAGCTCAGGGATGTCCAAACTTGGCAACTTTAAGACTTGTGAACTTCAACTCCCAGAATTCCTCAGCCAGCCATGCTGCATGAACATGGAAGAGATGCCACCTGTCACTGCTACCTGCTATGGCTGTGCTTAAGGATTGATTCAATAGCTGTTAGTTAGGAAAAATACTACTCTTATGGGTGAAACAGGGAATGGTTATGGAGAGCTACCTGGCCTGAGGGTAAACTGGGAGAGTGTATCTTCAGGCTAGAGACCTTAGGGTTCAGACATTTAAAAAGTACCTGGTGTAATATTCTTGGAAACTGGTTAGCATTGGTGAAAAGTAGTATTGGGGAGGTATAAGGAAAGCTTTTGGACACACTGCCAGTTCATTTGCGTAAAGTAATAGGGGGATTCTTACTGACTGAAGATAATGTTTCACTTTGTATGGCTGGGTCCAGTGTCTTCAGATGCTGTTGGTAACTAGATGGAGCATGCAGACCTGACGTTTATAACTGATTGGGCAAGGGACTATCACAGGTATACCCCTCCAAGGGTTCAGGTGCTTTAGCTATCATGATTCCAAGGATAGGAGTGTGATGATCCTGTGTAAAGCTTTGCTTGTAACCAAAGTTGTATTTGAAGTTGGGCTGCAACCTGCATTTGAAGTTGGATTTATAGTTTAACTGAACACGTTAGGAATATTGCTTATGTATCACCCACTTCCCATTAGTATCCCTCATTGGACTCTTGGATCTCATCAGTTCAATCTCTATATTCTATTAATCTAGTTGATTTTCAGCAGTGACTTGTCGGGCAATTCCACCTTGTACTTCATAGAGTTTTGAAAAGATTGGAGATTACTCCTAAATGACATATGCATCAGTCTCAGAGAGATTATGATTCACTCCTACTTGACTGCTGTTTCATGGAGAAGCTGGTAGAAGCAATGCTTATAGTAAGGGCATTAGAAAACAAGGACCTGGGTGAAGGTTTGGTTCAAGCCTACAGTGACAATGGCTAAACAGTTGAACTTTTCCATTTATATTGCTTGTGCAGAATCTTGTCCAATGGCTGTTCAAGATGAAGCTATCCTATTAGGGAAAAAATGAAAAATATGATATTCCTGCAGGCATTTTGACAGATAAAAATTCTCACATTTTTCTGCAGATTGATTTTTTTTTGCTTGTGGATAGTGTTCCCTGCAACATATGTTTTGCCACCAGCAGACTAAATTCATACCTCACCATACTCCTTTAGGAAATTAGAGTGTATTAATGGATGGATTGGAGAAATGATTAATGTTACTCTGGAGGGAAGTTGTTGACAGTAAAGGAGGGAGGGGTGCCCTAACTCCTGTAGGAGCCATCTCTGATCCAATGGTATTAAATAACTGTTGAAGAGTCCTAAATCTTTCCTTTTTAGGATGAAGTCAGATAGTGATCAATTTACATTGAGATGTTTTATCTTCAGACCAATCCAGAATAGCAATGTTTCTCAAACCTGGCCACTTCAACTCCCAGAATTCTGAGATTCTAGGATTGAAAGTGCACACCTCTTAAAGTTGCCAAATTTGACAAATATCGGTCTAGAGCAAGGGTCTTCAAACTTGGCAAGTTTAACCCTTGTGGACTTCAATTCCCAGAATTCCTGAGCTAACATGACTGGAGGAGGAATTCTGGGAGTTGAAGTCCATAAATCTTAAAGCTGTCAAGTTTGAAGACCCCTGGTCTAGAGCATTATACCCAGGTCACTGCACAACCTTATTACAACCCTATTCCCACTGAGGAATAAGCCATATTGAAGGCATTCAGATTTTCAAATAGAAAATTTTCAATTGCTCTGTAATGATGGATTCACCCATTGCATTGAGCTATAGTAGGATATAGTTTGGTATGGTTTAGTATTGAATGTTGTTGGCTTATTCAGTAAGTGGTATTTAAAAGTTGCTTTAGTGGAAGGAATTAATTCAGCCTTTATCCTTTAAAATATATGTATTAATGCAGCTAAAAATCCAGATGGTGTGCATGTTTTAGCTAGACTATATGACTTGACAGGGTTGCTCTTATTTATATGTGTATCTGCTTCTTTTCTTCATTATTGTAAAATGTTGTGTCGAGTAAATTGAACCAAAATTGAAGTCCATAACCTAAGATAGGGGTCACCAAACTTTTGGACCTCAGGGACCACCAAATTCATAACTTTAAATCCCACAGACCACTAATATGCCCCACTCAATGACCAGCTGGGTGGGCGTGGCTAGGAGGTCATGTGACCGGGTGGGTGTGGGCAACTCAATGTCACTCATTCCAACCCAGTCACATGACCCTTCCCAGCCACACCTACCCAGGTTTTGTGACTCCCTGTGTTAGGTGTCTCTCCCCCTCCCCCCCCTCTCCCTCTCTCTCTCTAAGCTGCTGTTGGCGCTCTTCACTATTTATTTCTTCTTTTTGCAATGCAGAAGAACAATCGCCAGCCGCCACGGAGGATTCTCCTTTGGGTGACCCTTCTCCTCCCCTCCTCTTGCGACCGGCAGCTGCAGTGGGGCCGGGATAGTGAGCAGGCGCGGGGAGATGCTTCTCAAGCGAGGGGCTGGCCGCCCCGCAGCCGCCTTTGCTGTGTTTTGGCACTCGCTTGAGGAGCATATCCACGCACCTGCACCCTCTCCCAACTTAATAGTGGCAAAGCGATCTGCAAAAGTAGTGCTATCGCCTTGCTGCTATTAGCTCTCATCTCCTGAGAGCCTGGCCCAACTTCCTCGCGCTGCGCTAGCCCTCAGCTGTTGGTCAAATGGTGAAGCCAGCAGGTGGGCAGCCCCTGTGGGCAGAGCAACCTTGTGATCTCCTGCGGCCCACCCAAATTTTCTCGAGGCCCACCAGTGGCCCATGGCCCATCGGTTGGCGACTGCTGACCTAAGATCTTTCTCTGAGTATCATAGCCAATGTCAAATGAGATCAGGCTAATGGCAAATGCAGATAGTAAAATGTTGTCTTCTAAGAGTTTCCCCTGGCATCTAAACTTTCATAGTTTTAATCATGTTTAGGTTGTACATTATAATTTATTGCTCTGTGGTTTATGGTCTAAGTTATTATATATTTCTGAACTGACTCAACAGTTACATGGCATAGCAATATAGTGCAAAAGATGAATTAAATTTTATGGACTTGCATATTCATGCCACCCCTGTCTGTGTCTTAAAAAGCATTGCTAAGGTCCAACAACAATGTACATAATAAATTATTCTACAAGAATGGTCAGCACACAATTTATGGCATTTCAGGGACAAGGAGGAGCAAAGAAAAAGAAGGAAGGAGAAGAAGGAGAAGTTGTTACACTGTTTGCATCTCTAATCTGTCCTATTGGAAGCTGACTTATATTGCCTGGAGCCCACTTCTGCAGAGTGAAGAAATAGCAACGATCAAAGTCTGCTTTCTATATAATTTCCATCTTACTACTGAAATGCTCTACTGAACTCATGTTTATATAACTGTTTATAGACATGTTTATTAGACATGCAAACTTCCTTCTCAAATTCACAGCTATTTTTCATTGTTTCTGAAAATGGATTGTAAGAAATCATGCATTATTCTTCTAACAGCAGGCCTGCCTAGGTACACAACCCCAAATAATCACATCTACAATAGCAGCTTGTTTTCCATTACCTAGCTTGCTGGAGATGATCTATTCTATGGAGTATTCAGAATAGTGTGCGGATTATTTTT
Source organism: Psammodynastes pulverulentus (assembly GCA_025802295.1). Classification (NCBI taxonomy): domain Eukaryota; kingdom Metazoa; phylum Chordata; class Lepidosauria; order Squamata; family Psammodynastidae; genus Psammodynastes; species Psammodynastes pulverulentus. The sequence continues at coordinate 91,165,176 of JAOYMU010000098.1, forward strand.
ACCTAAGTTATGCCACTCTGTTGACAAGAGCAAAACAACTTATTCTAAAAGACAGCTGAGGTAATATGACTCTGAAGTTAAACATGGGAAAGACAAATCTCTCTATCAGGCTCCTTGGACACCAATCTTTCATCTGTGGGTCACTTCTGAAGGCACTTGATTAGGAGAAGAAAGAAAAGTGAACGGAGAACCATTCCTCATGACTTCTTTGCTGCGTTCCAGCTTCACTTCAGTCCTTTCAAGGCTAGTAGGAATATGCTGATCTAAAACGAAATTTTCCAGTGGATAATTCATGAGTCTCAACAGCCCGTGAACTAATTTAAGGCTGCTTTTCAAGAGCCTAATAACCACCACAGTTCCCATCTTTGACCTGTAAAAAACTGGGGGGCGGGGGTGTTTTGATGCCAGCATTGAGGGATTTAGGGCAGTTCTCCACCCCATGGGCTATCAAACCCAAACCCCCACTTGGTCACATGCTGCCTTTCCAAACATAGCATGTTTTTAAGATCCTTGCCCCTAGAGATTCTCAGTCATCCAGGTCATGGTTGTCCCAAAGGTTCTTTTTCAGGAGGCAACTGGATTTTCTTGCCAGCGCCTTGTATTTTCACAAGATCTGTGAAGTAGGGGGGAGATTTTTCTGTCAAGTTTCCTGTTGAGGTTCATTATCCCATTAAGGGTAATTTACTGGCATCAGAGGAACTTTTGTAATGATCGGTCTCTCAAAGGCCCTTGTAAATATGGATCGAGCATGTAAATGTTTAAAATATTTCCACATTAGGGAGAAAATCACACTTGCTTGGTTGGTATTTAACAGCTAGATGGAATTTCCCCCTGCAAGCTATCTTAATTCATCTCTCAAGATTCAAGCACACATGATAAATGAGCAAGAAGAACGAGCAATGCATGGGCCATTGAATCAGTATAAACAGCTTAGAGCTCTTAGCAGAGTCTCAGTCAGCCGAGGTGAATAACTGGGTTAAATCGCAAACTACAATGACAAACAAGCCTGCAGGTTTTCTTGAATTTCCAGAACTAGTTCAACAAGATGACCAGCTATAAAACATGCATAACTGGAGAATTATTTTGACCTAAATATTTTGCATACTTTTTACAGATTTAGCTCTTGAAGTTATACTTAGTCAAAAGGAATCATGGTTTTACTTGCTTGTCTATTGGAGACCCCTTAAGTTGTTGTTTTAGAAGCATTTATCTATTCCACATATATCAAAATTGGTGGTATAGCCACAAGCAGAAAAATAAAATATTTTCTGTAAATATATACAAATAATGTTGATGATACTATTGGAAGGGAAGGAGAATGACACTGAAAAATCATCAGATTTCAAATGACAAAAAATGTTTTGGAAGGTGGAATGGGCACAGAAGAACGTGTTTGACGAATATGTTTCATCAGCGAGAATTTTTTTTTGACCTTTCATCATTTTTGACATGCAAAGTGAATTGGCAGAATATTTAACCTAAGCCCATCTAAGCCCACACAAGACAACTCTTTCCTTTTCAAAGTCAACAAACAAATTGAAGACATATTAGTTATCAATACTGAAATGAATATAAATTATCAGCAAGGTATGCATAGATCTCATGGGAAATGGAAACAAATGGAGAATTTAAAGAGATAAATTAAGGTCAGCAAACTCTGGGAAAGGCCTTTGCACAGCATGCATCTAAACTCCCAAGCTCAACTTTTAATTAAAAAAAAAAACCTCTGGCAGATATGTGGTTACTTGATAGGATAGTCAATGCTCAAACAAAACATCATGTAATGTGATGTGGAGTATCCTGTATAAGTTTTATGTGATGAAAGGCTGCCCTTGGTTGTGCCACTAATATATTAAAGGACACTATATAGGTAAAACATTTCTAGTTGTCATTTCATAACCTCATAAGTTTTTTATGTTTTATGATGCACACTGTCCAGAGACATTGGTTGAGATGAACATTTACAGAAATTAAATAAATAGACTCAGGTATAAAAAACAACATGAATATGTCTTTTCTTAAGCAAGAGTACATCCTCAGGATTACTTGACATATCTTAGCCTTTTCCATAACAGCTTCTGCCCTGTGGTAAATTTTAAGATCTGGTAGCCTTCCCCTTCCCACTTGTTAATCTTTCAGAAAACTATAAAGACCTGGCTCACACACACGCCCAACATCACTTCAATAGCCAAGTTGGATCCAGTGATTATGTACATGAACAGATATAGATGATGAATTGAGCACTTGATTTTTCCTGATTTTTGGTTTCATTGATTTTATTGCTTCTGTTCTCATAATTGTTGTTAGTCACCCAGAGTTGTGTGGCACAAGATGAGTGGCCATATAAATCAACAAAAAAAGTTAAATAAGTTAAATCTTCAGTTTTATGCAATCCTGGGTATACATGATTGCTTTCCAAATTTGATGGACCAAAAGAAGTGCTTTATTCATAAATTTTAAAAATAATCCATGCAAAACTGAATTGAGCCTAATAACATAATATATAAGGCAGACTTGTCTAATCCACCATTTTTTAAATTCCCATAATCCTAATGTACAGCCTGGGGAAAGGTTATCCAATACTTTTTGAAAGCACCTTCCTTTGTGTTCATCAGTGTTCATCAGTGTTCATCAGTAGCTATGTTGTAGCTGGCCATCAGTTGTGTAATGACATTGCTTTATTCCTGCATTTCTTATTTACTAACTTCATTTTTTATTATGACAGTGCCCTTTATGGAGATTTTGTTTGTGACATTACTGCCAGTAAACCATATCTTGAAACATGAAAGCAGCTATATTCTTAAATAAGCTGCATCAAGCCTTCCAGAGGAAGTGACCACCTTAAAGAAACACCTCTGATTTGCCCAGTCCTGCTATTTTACAATCACCTTCTAGATTATACATGTATACCCAAATAGAAACACATACTTTCAAATATTGAATATATACTGCATATTTTGTATACAGATATATTGGATCTGCACAAACCAGAAAGACAGCTTAAAAAATATCTACAGACCCCTCACATCCTGGGCACAAACTGTTTTTAAACTTCTCCCCTCAGGATGCCACTATAGGGCATTGCATGCCAAAACAACTAGATACAAAGATAGTTTTTCCCCCATGCCATCACTCTGCTGAACACCTAATTCACACAGCACTGTCTTAGGCCTAAAGATATTTATCAATATAGTGGAATTGCATTGCTATTATCCTTCTCATCTTCTCATCTTTCCTATTACCTTCTCCTATTGATATCTTATAATTTATCACTTGTTGTTTGTAACTGATGATTAATGATTGTAACAATGATTTATGATCTACAGTATGACCTTGTTGTTTGTATGTACACTGAGAGCTCATGCACCAGAGACAAATTCCTTGTGTGTCCAATCACACTTGACCAGTAAAGAATTCTATTCTGTTCTACATTCTTCAGATGTTTATGCCACAGTCTTTTTCCTCTTTAAGACATCACAAGAATCTATGGAGGCAATATCTTTATTTTGTAAACCTAGAGCTGACCCATTAAAAATGTTGGCTTGATATTAATTTTGATTTATTTTTCATAACCAGCCCATCTGCTATTATTCTTATATGACTTGGAAATAACCAATTTTATCTAGTTAAATAACCAGTTTAGCTCTGGTGGGAATAAGATCTTTTACAGTAGGAGAGATTCTAGTCTCTGAAACTGCATGCTGTATCTCATTTGGATTTACTTTGATACTTCTGGCTTACTAGAGCAGCTTACACCATCACCAGATTTACTACTATGGTTGTGTAGTCCAGTTCTCATTTCTGTTGCATATCAAGGTACATCACAAAGGCTGCAACTTATTTACTTTAACTGCTAGAATCTATATTTCAAAAAAGTAAGGGACAATGACACTTGCTTGTTTCTTCTATATCTGTATCTGCTACAGATTATACTAATATGTATGATTAGAGATTCACCATTTCTCTTTCTATAGAACCCTATTATGTTAGCCACATTTCCCCTTTTTTTCTTCTTGCCTGATAAAGTGTTCTCAACAACTAAAGCATGTAATTCTTTTGTAAACTTTATTTCAGTGTGAAAAAGCATTGCTTCAGTATTTCTTTCACAGTGCACGGGGATTTCCTCTGTAGCTTTTGTGCACGGTAGTTAGCTCCTCTATCCCAGATCCACAGGGTGCTGTCCATGGTCCTGCTCTTTTTGCCAGGCTTTCTGTACTCTAATTGCAAAACTTCACAGGGTTTCTCCTACAAGTCTCTTCCAAAACTAAGAAGATGCTGAAATACATCCCAGAGCACATGAGCTGCACAAGCCCCTGTGATCTGTCTCAGAGCTTCTAGAGTAGCATCAGAGTTTGACAATGGGGTTGTTATGTTGGCTTTCTCGTTGTCAGTTGAAATTGATCTGAAATTATCTGCTTCATTAAATCTAACAAGGGTTTCAACCTAAGGATCTTTCTCTTTAGGCTTGAGTATTTTGGCACTCAGTTCTAAATTCCAAATGCTGTGTGAATTGTGGAACCTGCCAGGTCCTGGCTATAGCACAATGCAAGCTGGGAGACAGAGAGGAAATTGATGCTCACTTTATTTACCACAAACTGAGAACAAGTGCTGCCCCGCCATGTGCTTGTCTTAAAGCCACAACTACCGATGGAGAAAAAATTATCGTCGAGTACCATTTCTTGTCAACTGATGTCAGCTAGATGCTGATTCACTAGTTCCAAGCTCGGGTTTTCTTCCTTCCAGTCAAACTGCATTTGTCTGCATAATTTTGCTTCAGAAGTGGCCAATTTTACATTTATATTCATTGAAATAAAGGGAAAGATTAACTACTTCTCTGCTCTGAAAAGTGCTAAGTATTAAAGAGGAAGAGCTTCACAATGAGAGTTAGATTTACATCCACTGCAAAACAGTCTGAGGAATGGAAGGAGAACTATTTCTAAGACTCATACAGATGTCATTATGTTCCTTGAAACTGTGATGTGCAAAGTTAGCAATTGCACTAGAAAGCAGATGGCTCCTCCTTAAATTTGCACAAGACTATTGCACACAGTTTGACACAGCCTGGAACTCATTTATTCCTCTTCTGCAGTATTATTTCTACTTGTTATTAGGTGGGGGTGGAGTAAGGGAGTATAGCAGTACATACACACTGCTGAAAACGCTATTCAGGGTTGAACTTGAAGTCAGAATTTGAACCTAGTTAAGCCACAAATAACAGTATAATTAAATTAATAGTCTTGGTAGAATTCATAGCCCCATCCTGAATAATCCTTGCCTCACAACAGCTTAAAGAGCAGCTCAAAGATCTATCTAAATACCTATCATGATAATATGTTCTTCTAAGAAAGCTTTAATTGTCTCTCCCAAGCATGACATTTCTAGTGATGAGGCAGTTAGTTTTAATTCAGCCAAACAGCTAGAAATTCAAATAGAGGTCTCTACTAAATCAAGACTATGACTTCTTTGCTTTCTCTTTCTGCCCCCAATCATTGCCTTTTTTGTATTCCTAATAGTTTAGACCTTGAATATAAAATGGAGACATACAGTTTTACCTGCAAATGGCCAAATGGTTAGAACTCAGCCAGGGTTTATTCTTCATAATTTGTTTCACTTTAGTCCGACTCCTTTTTATCCTCTTATTCTGTCCCACCTCATGTTTCTCCCAGAACCAGATTTCATCTTTTCTTTTCTGAATCATCGCCCTTCCCTCTTTGACCAGATAGACCCACTCACAGATTCACAGGTAGAAAGTGTCCATTTCACTTGCTTTGATACAATTCAGATCTGCCCATGAAATTATCAAAGGTGTCATCCAAAAGTAACTTTGGAAAATGCTGCATCAAAAGAGGAATTAAATAGCTAGATTGAAATACCCAGCAATACTGTATATGTACTTTTACAAGTGTAGCCAGCTGGTCACACAGCATAGACTACCAAAATCTAAATGTCTTCTCTAATGTGAATTTCTGGAAAAGTGAATATCTTGCATGCACTGGCCACCCAATGCCACAAGGAGTAGTGAAAAGATATAAAGGATACAAAGAATGATGGACAGAAGGAGAGCAACAGTAAAGATTCTAAGAAGAAGACAAGACTGTAGGGTTTAGAAAGGCTTGTGATATAGGAAAGAATCGTAAAGAAAGATCCATGGTGAATATCTGCTATATCACTCTATATATCAAAAAAAGAAAAAAGTAATTCAAATATCAGCACAGAATCTGTAGCTAAGCCATTGATTCTGCTCTCTCTCTCTCTCTCTCTCTCTCTCTCTCTCTCTCTCTCTCTCTCTCTCTCTTTCTCCCCTCTCCATTGCCCCCTTCCCATTTTCATTGGGACTCATGAGCTCATGTTTTTTTTTTCTTGCAGTCAATCAAGCTGGAACTTTGGGTTCCAAACCACAGTGTTGGCCATTTGTATGGACCCAATACTCTTGTTCCAATTGCTGAAACAAAAGCTTGCTGGAATTCTTATACATGAATTATTCTTAATCCAACTCCATATAACTCAAAATTGGTAACTTGCTTTGCTTGATTTTTCTTTTCCTTCATTTCCTTTGTGTCATATCTGGTTAATTGTAAGCCAACAAATCAACTCTGTTTTGTTCCTCTTTTGCATCTTATCCAGAAAAATGAAGTCATTTCATAATGATATGAATTATAAGAGTAATAAACTTTCCCCCAAGTATTACATTAACAACTACAAAAATAATATTAAGGTACTACTTAATCTTTTAATTATTCAGATATCTTACCTGGAGTCTTTTCCTGAGCATATCTACTCAGGATAAATCTCATTGAAGTAAACAGTGCTTAGTCCCAGATCAGATTTCCAGTTTAAAGTACAAAACACGTCTTTTCACACATATGAATGTTTTCAAAGTATTTCACCTTGGGCTCCACAGTTTCTGCTACATTAAACAAAATATACTTTTCGTATTTCTGATTAGACTGAAAACATGACAAATGGAAGCAATCAGTGACCATCCTTCATTACTGTTCCAAGCCTCCAATTAGAAGCCTGTATTTAAATTAACTCAGGAAGGGGAGAAGCTCTGTGAAATATGAATTCAGGTTGATTATATTCATCAAATGTTGAGAAGAAAATATATGATCCATTAACATAGTAGCCAAAGCACATCACCCCAAAGTTGAGTGTTATTCAAGCAGCAGCAGTTTCTTCCAATATATGGTTAAATATATTCAACTATTTTTACTTTAAGATAGAAAACTTTGAATATATAGCTATAATGTTATTAAACAATTACTACAGCTCATTCTTAAGTAACAGCTCCAGAGGATAAAAAGCATTCAGTATAGAAAGGAAACCTGACTATTGGATTATCCATCATACGGACCTTCTTCAAATGCTTCTGACAATTCAAGCTGTTATGAAATTTAGGATGATTTTTTGAGGGGGGGAGAAAGGAGAGTAGTCCTAACTACTACTACAGTTACTTCTTCTCTTTTTAAGTTGCACAAACATATAGCACTTTGCAATAATCCAAGCACATGAAAAGTCATGGGAATTTACTCAATAGAATGGGTAAAACTATTCAGTTTTCAGATTATAGTAGTCATTAAATATTGGCTTCATTTTGCAGAGCATATCCATTTTGCAAACATGCCCAGTTCATGCAACTCATTTACCTTTCAACTGATTATTGTTTGAATGAAGTCTATCTTGCATAACTTCATTACTGGATATGTGCCTATGCCTGTAGGACATTGAGATAGCATACATAGCTGTTTCTGTTCTTATTTTTCCCTGCAGTAGCAACAACCCTGTGAGGAAAGTTGGGCTGAGAAATAATAACTGTCCAAAGCCACTTAAGCAAGCTTCCAAGTTAAAAATGTGCCTGATTGGATCTCCCATTTCTATTCTAGTACCTTAAAAGCTATAATGCATTGGCTATCAGATAAACTACAGAAATGATAGAGTATACAATACATAACTGGACTGTGAATGCCATCTGCCCATGGACAAACACAGAAGCATCACCCAGGAAAAATGTAATTCCTTTCTATGAAACAAGTAGCTAATAATTTCTGCATCACAGACCACCTCTAGTTAGTATTGCAGTATCCATCCCTAAGTACAAATAACAAAAACAAATTCTCAAGAGTATAGGAAACCACCATCCCACCTTTAGAATAATGTAGTAATTAATTATTGGGTGGGATGTCATAGACATTTTTTAACCTGTCTGTCTTCTATTTTTTTCTCCTTCTCCTTAATGAACTAAAACTTGAGCCCATTGTTCTTGAAGTGTTTGTTGTCTATTCAGAAATACCACTTTGCTACTGATTTACTTGTTGCTCAAGCCCTAATGCAGTCTTCCCCAACTCGGTGTTCCCAGATGTATTGGTGCTGCTCCTATCACTTCCAACCAACATAGGGAAGACCAGTCTGATGTTTTTGCTAAAGCTTAGACTAACAAACTTCTTCATTTTCTTCTGCCTGCCACAAACATCATCCCTGCTGCAGTGGGCAGCTACAATTGTAACATTATTCCTGGAATGTCAAGAAGATTGTGACTGTATCTGTGGGGTTTTCTGAAATGAGCTGTCTTTTAGAAATACCTAAAAATGTTGAAGTCTGTTAAGAGTTAACAGCTTCAGTTAAAAAATGAACTGCAAGCAGTTAAGTCACTGAATTGCTGGCAGCCGGTGTGAAACACTGTTGCATTTCTATTAACTCCAAACAGCATCTTTAAATCCAGAAAATGGTGCCCAGATTTCAAGTCAATATTAATTTTACACTTGGCACCACAGGAGAGTGAGAGCAGCTGAGTTCCAAAGGGTCAGTCTAATAAAGAGACAATGGGGAGGGGGGAATGCAAGACTGAGTTGTTTAGCCAAGCATTGAAGATCTCATAAGTGAATAGGGGTGAATAAAATAATGGGGAATTCAACTTTGCAATGAGAGGATTAATAGCCGGATGGGATCTCGAATGAGGGGTCCGATCTATACAAGAAGCAATAATTAAGGCAATATTAGCAGATTTGGCACAGAGCGGAACAGTTTTCGTTACAGGATGGAAGATGTCGGAAAAAGATGTTTAAAGCTGGAAGGATGCATAGACAAGTGGTTCGAATTTATGTCCTCTGAAATACGACTTCAGCAACAGAGTGATCAATGTCTGGAATACACAACCTGATTCTGTGGTTTCTTCCCCAAACCCCAAAAACTTTAACCTGAGACTGTCTACTATTGACCTCACCCCATTCTTAAGAGGTCTGTCAGGGGCATGCATAAGTGCACCAACGTGCCTACTGTCCCTGTCCTAATGTCCCCTTTTTTCATACCCATTTTATGTATTCATAATCATGTTTATACGTATACCATTTATCCAATGCATGCTTGAATAACTAAATAACTAAATAACTAAATAACTAAATAACTAAATAACTAAATAACTAAATAACTAAATAACTAAATAA
>JAOYMU010000098.1:91183484-91194999 GCA_025802295.1 Psammodynastes pulverulentus
AGCATATGCTGGCTGGGTATTCTGGGAGTTGAAGTCCACATATCTTAAAATGACTAAGGTTGGGAAACACTGTTCTACAGGACCGTGCAGTGATTTGGAAGAGGTGTTAGAAGCTTAAATGGGGTACCTGTGGCCCATTACTGCAGTTACATCTGTTTCCAAGCTGTACGCTCCTAATGCTACTATTCAGCTCAAGTGTTATTTTTTTAAAAATAGAAAATCTCTGGTACCCTGGTTGGTCATTAAGACAGCATTCTTGTTGAGAAATCTGGATTATACTGTGACATTTTGTTTAATCTATTTTGGAAAAGTAGAATACCCAGAATGAAAATATGGTGATAAGCAAAATCCCTATCAAGGATTTCTGTCTGAAATCTATATGTTCATTCTGAAATTTAGAGTATGTCAATGACATTTTGCATAGTTGTGTTAAGAATTACATAATGTTCTACTTTAAAATGAAACACATCTGATTCTGGCTGCGGAATCTTAAAATAACTTTTTCGAGAGGGTGTTGTAATTTCAAGTGATATTGCTTGATATGCTGAGAATGCGTCTACGTTTACGTAATATGTAGATGTTTTTGAAAAGCTGTGTGGTTAGTTGCCTTTTATTTATTCTCTGCAGGCAGTGATACTCTGCTATAGCTGACCATCTTCAGCATTCTACTTGGTGGGAAATGTAAAAACCAGAATGTATCATCAGGAAAAAGTATTCAACTCCCACTATATGACAAATCCATTTAATGTACCCTCTTGCAGTGACCAGATTAGAGGTTTATACCTCTAATCTGACAGCATTGGTCTGCAGGCACTCAAAATGAGTTTCCTTTCCTGTGATATAGGGTGTGTGCTCATCTAACAATGGCACAATCAGCTTTAACAATACCAATTTTTCTCCTTACTCCACAAAGTTGGTCTTATCTCATCTTCTCAACTATAACTTATAAACTATAAATTATAAATTAATGTAAAAGTATTCCCCAATGCCCTTATTCTAACACTGACTCAGGATAGGTAAAATGTATTTCATTTGCTACCTATTATACTTGTACATGTTACATGTAGATATGATCCAAGGTGTGTTGAAAAATATGGGCGCACCCTTCTTTTGTGGTTATCACCTATCCTCAGTTGCAATTATTTCTTTGTTTGTTTGCACTTTCTATTAGCACTTTATTTCCTGAGTTCCTTTCATATCTATGCTTCCTCTGGTTTTCTCCTTTTGATACCAGCTTCTCTCTCTTCCAATAAGGGCAAAGGAAGAATGGTGTCTATGTTTATGCTGATCCACTTAACGATATTTAAAAATATAGCTGTACTACAAGATGTAACAGCTCCATTTTTCTCTCACTGCAGTATCTGAAAAATCAGGAACGATGTTGAACTTGCATTTCTTGGTTTATTGCTTACACTTCAAGTAAAAGAAATGGTTACTTAGCAGCTAGTGACTATAGAACAAAAGCCATGTTACTTTATAATCATCAAAAATGAGGAGGAGTCTGATAGCAACCTTTTCAGACTAACAATTTTAGTGTTCCTCCATCCCAACTTCAGTCCAGTCACTCTAATGCATTTGATGAAGCTTGTTGCCTTTCACAGTAATAGGGTGTATTAGATTGTAAAGGTGTTATCAGACTATTTATTTCAAGAAGCTAGCTCCTATTCCAGTTGCAGAATTATGGCATAGTCTGCCCGCTTCTCTCTGGAACTATTGCTGCTATGGCATCTTCCCATTTCATTGCACTTCGTCTTGTTTGAACTTGGAAGATGGATGGAAAGACAGACAAATCAGTTTATGGAAGCCAGATAACCTGAAGTCATCAAGATCCCCAATCCCCTTGCTTTGTGACAACTGATTAATGTTCCTCCATACTTTACAGGAGGGCAGCAGTAGAAACATGCTGTCTCCTTACCTATCAGGGTGGCACACTATAATTTAGGACAGCACCAAAGCAACAGATGCGGGATAGGAATTGGCTATCGGTCAAGGTTATGCTTGCCCGGCAACTCTTCCAACTTTTGCTGTAAATTCGCTCCTAAACCTCTCAAAGCAAGTCTGGAGAACTGGAGCTAGTGCTCCATTCTCCGGCCTGTCTTCTGTGGCTCTAATTTATCTGGTCGCCGTGGCCAACGGTTGCACGAAGGCGGCCGGGCTCGAGTATTGCAACGCGTTAGAGGAAGCGGCAGATGGAGCCACTAGCCCGCCTTTTCCCTTAGAGCACCAAGGAGGCAGCTTCCCGGGCAGCTATATGGGGTCCTTAGGCGCTTTACCTTGCTTTGTATTGAGACTTCCTGCACGGCTCTAATTTCTCGGCGAGGCGCGCTGGGGATCAAATAGCTGGAAGCTGAGCATGCACCACCAGTCTCGGGGATACGCTAGTCTTTGGCACTCACATTTCTGCGGCTGCTTTGAGGGGAGGCGTCCCGGATAAGCCCCTGGCAGAAGGAGCGAGGACAGCACTTTCCCTTCTTCCGCCCGCCTGCCTCGGCAGAGCAATGAGTCCTGCGCTCGAGCGAGGGATCGACACTGTCTCCAGGGCTTAATCGCTGGCTACTCGCCCTGCGGATATGACCGGCCCCCTCCCGAGCAGGTGAGGGAGAGAAGCACGACCAGCGAGGTTATGGAGCTGCATGAGGTCAATGAAAGGGGCTCGAATGGCGGGGGTGCCGCCGCCGCCTCCTCCGTTGGATCCAGTTCGCCGTCCACCGCTAGTTCGGAGACGTCCGTGTGCCCGGAGCCGGACAAGATCTCCACGCTGGGACGAAGGCACAGCAAAAAGAGATTTGGACTCAAGATCTTTGGGCGCAGGTGAGCGAGACCCACGGTTTTGAAGTGTGCGCGTGTGAAAGAGTAATGGGATAGGAGGGGTCGTGACACACTCACGCTTGCTTCTTCACCACACACCAAATCACAAAAATATGTTCAGGTGGTGGAATAAAATGGTTTGGCTACTTCGTAGCTCTCTGTGTTGTGCAAAACTTACTATCTTTGAGTACTGGGGGTATCGGTTGTTGTGACGCGCGGATGCTTCCAATCTGCAGGTGAAGAAGCTCAGTTGACAACGCTTCAATGTGCCCCAAAACACGCATACACACACAGAGACACGCGTATATTTGCTTAGATATGAAATACGGATTCTTGTCTACACTACGTTTTTGAATGTAATTAATAGGTATCACCAGTCCTGTAAATAAGGTAATGGGTTCAACTTCAGCTTGAGAGAAACAGCACTTTCATCTTTGATTTAAAAACAAACAGACAAAACAAACAAACAAACCCTAATCCTGTGTCATTCAGGAATGTAAAATGTTGATTGTCAGCGGCAGTGATGAGAATGGCGTTCTTCCTTTTCCTCCCTCCCCTTCAATTCTTTTTGTTTCATTGGACTGAGTTTCTGATCTCAACAAATAATGCTGTTTTTCTTTTGGTAGGAATATGGGGTGGGTGTTTTTGTGTTTTTGTAATTAGTTAAAAGCTTTCAGTAGGATTCAGGATCTGCCTCTCCTTTCCCATATCCCATTTACTCATCTTCCTCTTTATCCAATTTATTGTTGAATTAAGATCTTTTATAAATACAGATTATAGGGTTCCCCAACCTGAGGGCCCTCTGATGGATTGAGCAGCAATTCCCATCATTTACATTCATCATGGAAAATATAAATTGGAGATGACTGAATAATCCAATAACAAAGTTAGGTATAAATTCTAGAACGAAATGTTTTGGAAATGGTGAATTAGGTGTGTGTCTGTTTCTCTCTGTAGCACAAGGAAATATAGCAGTGTCCAGATATATTACTGAGGTGTTTGCATTTTGTTTGTGCTGTCCTTTGACCACGCTGTTTCATACCTTTCAACATTATAACCACCTTTTCGGCAATCAGACATTTGGTATGTAATCTTCTGGTAGCCTCTTGGAGTTCTGTGCCACATTTGATATAATGTGTGGCATTTAATATTAAGATTGTTTTGCTTTATACAGAGAGAGTCTAACGTTTGAGGAAAATCATAATTCTTCAGTTTGAAATATTATCTTGGTCTTGGATCAAAATAAAGTTGATTTTTTTTTGGCTTTTCAGCCAGTAGTGGCAGGCTTTTGAATTTTTTAAAAACCAAAACGTGGTTTGTTAGCTACAGTAATTATATTAACTTTGTCAGAGAAAAGAACTAAAGCACATTTTCATTGATAGCATTTTGCAAGTACAAGTACAGTGATAGCTGAACATGATAGGAAGTTTTATGAAAGATCAGCTGCACTAATCCAAATGTTATGGAAATGACATTTTTATTTATATAAAGAACCAGTACTTAATGTAATGGAAATGTGTGTAGCCAAAGTTTATATTGTAATTATTGTTATAATTTATATAGTATAATTAATTTGCATATTCTATCACACAATGCATATATATTTGGAATTATGGAAGAAGTCACAGTAGGAAGTGGCTTTCCATTTTACAGAAGGGGATTCCTGAAGCTTAGAACATTTGGTGAATTCAGAACACATATGGCCTAGATTGATTAAGAAAGTGAGCCAAGCTTTAGGACAGAATATACAGATGGACACCAATATAAAATTCAAGCAAAGCCAGTGAGAAGAGTACAAGAATGTATTTATGTGACATATATACCAGGCCTGCACAATTTGTTGAGGGGATGAGGCCATATGGAAAAATTTAAAATCCTTGTGAGCAGCAGAGAGACACCTGGAGTGCTGATCAGCAGCTACCCGAGTAGAGGAAGCAGTAGAAGTGACAGTGGCAGCAAGGTTTGGAGGTGCTTGACAATGTGTATTTTGGGGTGGTGGCAGCGGTTTTAAATTTATTATTTTTAAAAAGTCGCCAAGTTTTTATGCAGGCCTGACATAACACCCAGCAACACATGCACAGAAGCATGAAAATGTGGAGGAGTTGGCATTACAACTTGGTCTCCACTCTTTTAGAATTCCCCACTCTTTCATTTGGCAAAAATTAGTCCCCACGCTTTCATTTGGCAAAAATTACCATTAAGTTTAGGGCTTCCATCTACAACTCCAAACATAGGTAATGTACAGGATGTCTAAAAATAATTTCATTTCCAATCCAGAGACTGGAACTAAACAAATTAGCTAACACGGCTCACTTAACATCCTAACCTCAAAGCCTTAATAGAAGAATATGGGCAGGAAAGTTTTGCTGTCTGTCTTAGAATTGACAATCTGGACTGAACTCACTCAAATTGTCCTTGCCCTTTCTTGTGCATATAAATCAGTGGTATGCATATGTGTTCACATTTATAGAATTTCCCTTGCCCAGTATGACTGCCACTAAAGGCACATTTGTGCAAAGTAAATCAGCGCTAGATAGAAGAGAAGTAAGGGCTCGCATTGTTCCCAACGGTCAACTTATCGATACTATAAAAGTACAAGGATTGAGAGATAAGTAGATCTCAGGTGGGTAGAATGTGGTGCTAGCTGTGTTCTCCCACCAGTGATCTTTTAAAAAGGAAATGATGCATGAATTACACTTCTCCCTTCCAAAAGAAGCCATTGTTTTGTAATTTCTGAGAGCTTTGTTAGGTAATCAATTGTTCAGACCTAGACGCTAAGTGCTATTTGTTCCAGCCATTTTTTTAAAAAGAGAGTATGTCATTTTTGAAATAAGAAAGGCATGGCAGACTTGATTCTTTGGCTTATGCACCCATTATTTGTCCCAGCTTCTGCCAGCCTAGCAGTTCGAAAGCACATAAAAAATGCAAGTAGAAAAATAGGGACCACCTTTGGTGGGAAGGTAACAGTGTTCTGTCTGCCTTTGGCATTTAGTCATGCTGGCCACATGACTACGAGAAGTCTTTGGACAGTGCTGGCTCTTCGGCTTTGAAACAGAGATGAGCACCGCCCCCTTGAATCAGGAATGACTAGCACATATGTGCGAGGGGAACCTTTACCTTTACCTTATAAATGAATTCTTCCCCCCCAAAAAAAAACATTGAGGAAGAAGGCAATGGTGAATAGCTTCCATCTTGTTGCCAAGAAAACCACATAAACATAACCAATAGTCATCAGAAATCAGACTTGATTCCAAAGAGATTTAACTTTGTGTCTCACCCAGTCTACCTTACTTTCCTCAGATCACATAAAAATGACCATCACTGAAGTGTGTGCCTTCTCTTATCCACCATTACCTTCAGAGGTAACAAAAAGCATACATCTTAGCCGTTGTTTGATTTGGCCATTTAGTTATAGTGACATGATGCATTTGTGGTGAAGATTTGAGTGATCTGTGCTTTTAATATTCTGGGCAAAATTTTGCTTCCTAGGGCAGACACGGGATGCTTATTGGCATGTATTTGTTCCTTGAATATCACCAATTTTTCCCTCTAGTTCTCAAAGTTTACTGAATTAAAAAAAAAAATCAACTGCACTATTTAAATGCCCAGCCAGCCCAAAAACTATAGAATTAAATAGACCACTAAATAAATGGATTACAAATTTCTGCAGTCTTCATGAGTGGAATTTTGAAATACTGCATTTACTCCATCTTTTTATATTTGTCCCAATTTTGTAAAAAAAGCGCATGAAGAGAAATTTCATGAGTAATGGTGGTGGAAGTGCCCCACCATGTGGCTGGTAGGAATACATAATCCAGTACTCGATTAATTCCCTAGCTATTTATTCCCAACTGGACGAATTATAAAACTCCAAACTATGAGTTGCTCTGCCATTTTGCATCATTGTGT
This sequence comes from Psammodynastes pulverulentus, assembly GCA_025802295.1. Lineage (NCBI taxonomy): Eukaryota > Metazoa > Chordata > Lepidosauria > Squamata > Psammodynastidae > Psammodynastes > Psammodynastes pulverulentus. Next base: position 91,190,202 of record JAOYMU010000098.1, read on the forward strand.
TCTTCTGAACCAAAAGACTACATCAAGGGAAAAAGTAGAAGAAAATTGTGTCTGTCTGCATGATCTATTGAAGTTTACTATTTATTATTTTCTGGGCACACAAATAAATATATAGTCAGGTTCATATAAGTTTTTTTGGCATTTGGCCTCTGTAAACCACCACACTGAATCCAAAATAAAACACTCAAGATGTGAGCAAAATGAAGACTTTCAGCTTTAATTCAAGGGGTTTGACAAAAGTGTGGCATTAACCACTGAGGAATTACAGCCCATCCCATTTTTGGAGGCTGTAATTTCTCAATAGTTGATGCCACACTTTTCTTAAATTCCTTGAATTAAAGCTGGAGACTTTGTTTTGCTCACATCTTGAATGTTTCCTTTTAAATTCAAAGTGATGGGATAGAGAGGCCAAATGCCAAAAAACTTATCATTATCCCTATATATATGAACCTGACCAGTGGTGTAGACACTGTTTTACAAATCATATGGATTTTTATTTGGTAGATGAAAGGCAATGTAACATAACCATAAAGGGGGTCATAGCTATGGAGTGGTTTTTGTTTTGTTGTCAGTTATTTTACAAAACAGAATATTTCTATAATGGAAAAGCTTACTCACCACAATTTAAAGAGGCAAATGGCATGACAGATATCCCAGAGTTCATGTTTGTTTGTTTGAATGTAGTTATAGGCAGTGCAGATGGTAAGGGTAGAATTGCAGAAAACCCTTTTAAATGTAAATCACTTGCATTTTTAATTACCCAAAGAAAATGTATTACTGCTTTCCTGAAGATATTTTTAATTGTGTGCACTGTACAATAGCATGTTGATAGATTTTATGTATAAATTTTGGAGTTACAGTTTAAGAGAAAAACAGTGTGGAATACAAAATAAATAATACTAAATTTAACCCTTTTTTTGGTCTTTTTGGTGGAATTGCTACAAGTTTAAATGAATAAACTATCTAACTTATTTTATACCGCAGAAGGTCAGGTTTAATCTTCCATCTCTGAACATTTATCCTTTCTCCCATTAAGCTACAAGCATTTATTTGAAACAAAAAAATCAGTACATTGCAAACAATACAAAATTCTGAAAACATTTAGATTTCATTATTTCCTATTATTCAGTTCGGCATTTGGTTATCCTTGTGGATTTACTTTCTGCGTCGCATGAGAAAAGTACATCTACCTTCCCCTCTCCTTATCACTTTCTATTGAGCAGAGGTCTCCAAACTTGGCAACTTTAAGACTTGTGAACTTCAACTCCCAGAATTCTCCAGCCAGCTATGCTTAAAGTCCACAAGTCTTAAAGTTGCCAAGTTTGGGGACCCCTGCTATAGAGGGATGCTCGAGAGCATCATATCAGACGGCATTACTGTCTGGTTTGGAAGCATTAGTGCTTTGGACTGGAAGGCAGTACACACAGTGGTGAGAATGGCAGAAAGATTATTGGCAGTTCACTTCCTTCTATCCAGATATAGCATATAAAGCGATGCTTGGGCAAGGTCCACAGTAGTGTCTGGAATGCCACACATCCTTTTCAGGATCTGTTTTCCATGTTACCTTCTGGGAGGTAACGGTTTGTGGTATCTGAAGCAGAACATCTACATGCAGTCACATATAGTAACCATATAGTATCGACCTTGTGAACACTCAAGTTTCCTCTTTCCGCTATGAATTCAAAATGGACAGTGTTTATGTATGTATGTATGTATGTATGTATGTATGTATGTATGTATGTATGTATCTGTGTGTGTGTGTGTGTGTGTGTAGCATGTGTATATGTATGTTATGTGTATGGATAGATATTCATTCATAGGGTTTCCTGCCTAAGCAGGGGGCTGGACTAGAAGATCTCCAAGGCCCCTTCCAACTCTGTTATTCTATATATACTTTATATAGCATTTTTAAATGGTGGTTTATGACATAGTGCACTGTGCAAATGCCCTCACTTGTCATTCAGTCAATAAACAAGCCAGGGTGCAATTATCACCTTCTATTGATATTTAACACCATTGTTTTTCCTCTAGTGGTTTAGCTTCTTGAGGAAGGAACTCTAAACTCCTATCAAGTAGGCCTAAGGAGGCAAGCAAAAGACAAAATGATGGCTCCATATTTTCCAGCAGGAAAACCTGATGTACAAATGAAGAAAGAACGTGAACCTTAGAGTAGAAAGTAGTAGTTGCTCCCCTGTGGATTGCCACTTTCCGTAAAATGGCAGTTCCTCTGTAAACTTGCAATTCCTCCTCCAACAGATATAATGGATTCATGAAAAATAATAGCGCTAATTTCTCATCTTTCGTCCAGTTAAGAGCAGATACAAATCTTGATGCAGTTGTTAAAGAGAAAAATCAGTTCTGCTTCTAGCTTCTTATACAGCTCATTAAAATATCTGAAACTTATTTTAAGATGAAGCGAACCCTAAATCCTTATTATAGTTATCTTATCTCTGAAAAATTTGCAACATTTGTTTTCAGAATACTGATAAAAGAGGACAGTTCCACCACAGGTGGATCAGAAGATATATTTCTTTATCACATTATTAACAAAGGGAGCCAAGATGAGAACACAGCTTAGTCTCCAGGGTTTTGAATGCCAGCAGACTTAATCCTAATTTATAGACATTCTGAACTAAATTGATCCACATGAACTTTTTCAAATATCCCAACTATGATTCAGTAATACGTTCTTGTAGATTCTACCTATGTCTTGATTTTACAGAGATTGAAGGTGGGGGGGACAATATTTTTGATTGGAAGAGTTTAAGGAGGCCACAGGGTACTCATCTTTTACTTCAGGGCTTCCCATCAGGGTATGGCTGGCCATCAGAGAGGATAGGAGAAGAATACTAGGCTACTCAGGTCTTTGGTTAAATCAGTAGGGATGTTCTGAGATGCTTCCATTCATTTTACTTGGTGGATAATATGTGGTTCCACAGCTCTGCAAAAATTGCTATCTGACTGTAATATTTTCTCCTTCTACCCTATTAAATGCATGAAAAATAATAATGTCAATTGTTCTTTATTACTTGCATTCTCTGCATATTTCATTACCATTAAATTGAACACAGGGTTTTGTTTTGCTTTTTTATGACCAGATATACTACTTTGTGCTGGTCAAGCATCCCTTGACAGGATGCATAAAGGCCTGGGCTGATCCCAGACTATTTCTGCCTTTGAATATTGCCATTTAACATTTGATATATTGTCCTAACTAAATAAACTGTATGAAACTCAAAAAGTACTTTCACTATCTCTGTCCTTCATCAGTTGAACTGAAATGAGCAGTTGACTAATTGCATTAAGCCCATAGACACAACATGAGGAGATGAAGAATACAGCATTCTTTACCAGCTGACCTCAAAGAAAGTGTGTGCATATAATACCAATATGCAAAATTTCATAGTTTTCTCAACTAGGAAGGCTTTTGGTGCTTCCACATTCATATCTGCAGGATAGGTGTCAGTCTTGCCAGCATTCTGCATGTCAAATTTCCCTGATTTGATGCCTTCTGGATGGGTTAGCCAGCTGGAATTCTAGGAGTTCCAGTCTAAACACAGTGGAGGATGACAGGTCAAGAAAGCTAGCCTGAGGAGACAATTGACCCTATGAAGTTTCTCTTCCTCTTGTGTTAAGTGTGTCAGTAATTAAAATTGCCTCCACCTCCATGCCTTCCCTTTCAGTCAGCCTCTACAGATAAATGCATTTACATGTGCCCTTGTTAATCTCCTCTCTGCACCTGGTGTTCTGGGGAAACTCTCCTTGTGTTCCTTATCTGCACAGGTTCAGGGAGCAGTGACTTAAAAACGTTCTCCCCTGCAAAACGCAGTGCGAGGCCATAGATCATTTGCTATGAGTGAAATCAGGAAGTTGCCTTTGTTTCCAGCACAAGCTGTGGGGCATGGAAGTCGTGACACATAAGGCCACAGGGTGTTTTGGGGTTGTTGTTGTTTTTTTGTTATTATCATTCGGAAATAAAATAGAGGCCACGTTGAGCTTAGAAGAGCCTATATTAAGAGTCCTAGCCTTATCTTTCTCAGAAGATAAATAGTTTCCCGTTGGTATTGGTTTGAGTAGCTTTCCCACCACCATGGACGCTTGCTTATTTTCTCCTAATATTAAAGGTGTTTATAAGCAGCTGACATTTAAACAAGACTTTTGCTCTGCCCTAGGGACTCGGTTCCAAGCAGAAAATATTTCTGCTTTTGGGAAGAGACATGTCAGAAAGAGCCCTAGATTTATAGAGACATGGGCTTGTGATGAATTTTGCTTTTCTTTTCTGGCCCTTGGACTAATATTAGATTGTATCACATATGCTATATCAGGGCTCAACTCTTATCAGTAGACATCAAACTGAAGAAAATAAGATAATTGGACAATACTCATCATTATCCTTCCCTAAGCAAATTGTTCAGAAAGTCTTGAGGTAGAAGTGAATTTATCTAGAAGTAAATGCCAGTTTCCAGTAAAAAGAAAAAAGTTGTAGATCATGGTCACGTGACCATGGGATGCTGCAAAATGCTATAAATCCAGGATGGTTGCCAAGCACCCAAAATGAGGTCATGTGACCTCAAAGGGGCCCTGCCATTGGAACTTCAAACCTGGGTCACAAAATGACTGGTTATAAGTCGAGGATTACTTTGATTTGTTAAGACCACCCTACTCCAGAAAGACTCTGAGCAGTTTATAATATTTATTTGTTTGTTTGTTTGTTTGTTTGATTGATTCATCAAATGCTTACAAGGAATAAATATAAGAATAAACATAAGAATAAACATAACATACAAATATATGTAAC
>JAOYMU010000098.1:91252015-91264414 GCA_025802295.1 Psammodynastes pulverulentus
TTTATTGTTGTTATCCGCCCCGAGTCCTGTGTGGAGATGGGGCGGGCTATAAATGTGACCAAATAAAAATAAAATAAAATAAATAAACATCTAGTCCCGCCAGCTGACATTCAATGATTAATGGGACCCAGAACATACACATCCTGCTGGACCAAATTGGACAGATAGAAACAGCTGGGAGAAGGCAGATCCTAGGATAATTCTTGAAGGGCTTTACAGGTGACAATCAGCTCATTAAATTGCACCTGGAAGCACACTGGTGGCCAGTGTAACCCCTGAAGCAGTGGTGTTTCATGAGCTGAACAGCTGATAGCATTTACAACCCTAAAATGATTAAATTATTGAATTTGCTTCCAGAAAGTTAGCAATGATGGTCAGTTTGAAAGGCATTAAAAGGTATTAAATAAGTTTTATTAACAATCAGGTATTAAACAGCTAGTAGTAAAGCTGATTCTGTGTTACCTCCAGAATCCGGACTCAGAGCAATAGGACCTAAACATCAGCTGAAGCTTCTGAATGGTCTTAAGGGAGCCCATTTGCAATACATTTCAATAGTCCAAAAGGAGATCACAAGGGCATGAGAGACAGTGAGCAGAACCTATTGGTCCAAGAATGGCCCAACAGGCACATAACTCAAAGGTGTGCTAACGTCTGCTTACCATGGCTACCACCTATTCTTCCAGCATCAGCCATGGGTTCAAATTCTGTTGGAGGGAGGAAGAGAGTTTTATGAAATGTGATTCTTATTAACAAAGGCAGCAATCCCACAAGTGTTCATCAGAGAAGTGTAGAGCTTGCTTCTGAGTGAACCTAAATGCTGCCCTACAATATTACATAGAATCTTTTCAGCTTAAATTTTACAATCAAAAGTGCCCTTACCTTTTAACACACAGTTTATTATTTTTTTTCAATCCTAATCTCTACACTATTTCCCAACAACTTTCAACTGCTGTCTTCTTTGTGTCTTGTGCAGCCATTTGGCACTGAAATGCAAAAATATTTCTCAGCTTTGGAACCTACGTGGAATTGGTGTAATAGTTAAGGTTTTGGTTTGGGTTGTGGATTTTATATAATTGTGAGGCACCAGAATCTATGCTTGTGGCAGCATACAAATTTTAGTAAATAAATAAATAGTTGTAACTTCTAGGAACTGGTTTCTCTCATTCTGGATGAAAAACGCAGGAAGAGCTTGACTTCTGCATGCAGCAAGGTCCTTCAGGATTTCCCAGAGACCCATGGTCCTGTTATTCTGGAAGTTGGCTGTGGCTCAGGGGCAATCGGTTTAAGTCTTCTGAAAAAACTTCCTCATGTAAGTGAAATTTCATAGATAGGTGTTTTTTTTCCTTCCATTCAATTGTGTCCAATTCTCAGGCTATCTAGACAAGTCCCTGAATTTTTCTTGGCAAGGTTTTTCAGAAGTGGTTTGCCATTGTCTCCTTCCTACGGTTGAAAGAAAGTGTCACCCAACTGATTTTGTGCCCAAGGCAGGACTAGAATTCACAGTCTTCCAGATTCCAGCCTGGTGCCTTAATCCATACACCAAGCTATAAATAATGCTAACCTTATCCTTTTTTTTTTCCTTGGAGTAAAAATGAACAAGGAGAAGAAAGATGAGCCACTTTGACTTCGAAGTCCCATGTCAATTCCTCTTCTTTTACCGATTAAGTTGGTTTTGTGTTACCTCCAAAATCAGGAGCAATTTGGCCTGAATACCAGTTGCTGTAGATTAGGCCTCTTGCCCTATATAAAACTCATGGGCGTGATTGCTGATTGTGTAAACAGAATCCTGGATCAGTGTTATCTTAATCTGATCCAGTATGGCTCTTCTTATCTTCTTAGAAACAGATTTGTGATCATACCAGAAAGTGGTTTGTTATAGCCTGATAATGCTTAGTGCGATTTGCTTATTTAATAGGTTAGCAAGATGCATGAACCTAGAGTAATTTGGAAACCATGGATTATGGCCTAGCATGTTGCATGTTCCCAACAGTCAATGTTTATTCTTTTAAACTTCATTTATACCATTGTACAACTTTACCGGAAAGCACATGGAAAGCTATAATCAGGTAAAATTTGCTGGTTTGCATTTTAAAAGTATATCCTTCCCTGATATAGATTAACGAAAGCTCATTTTCAAAAAGTTGCATTTAGCATTGCTTACTTCAAACTACTTTTCCCCAAGGACATTCTACTGTGTCTGAGAAATGTTTTCATGTTTGGTTTTATTACGCTTTGTCTCTTTTGTTCCTAGAGTCAGCTCATTGCCATTGATAAATTAGAAGCTGCTGTTAATCTCACCAAGGAAAATGCAGAACGGTAAAAAATATTTTATCTTGTATATTACAGTGAACCCATTATTTGAACTGGATCCTTAAGCAGCCAAAACAGAATTCTCTGGGGATGAGAAGATGGTTGCCAGAATGTTTGAGAAAACCCAGGTTTTGCAAAAATAACTGGAGTTTCAGACAAACACTCCATGCTGTTGTTCTGTTTTGTGCAGTTTGTGTGTTGATCAAGTATCCAATAACATACCGTGGAACTCATGAAACAATGCAGAGAACAAGCATACGTTCTGCTACTCTTAAAATTTCATTTTATTATTACAATTAGACATATTTTCAAACGTTTGATGCATTTGGTACTCCTGACCTGGCAGCAGTAACCTTTCATAATGGAAGAAGTTCTTCCTTGAAAGAGTTAATTGAACATTCTAATGAATGTTGCAATGAAACTATCAAACAATTTGGTTCCCTCTAAAGTTTCAAGAGTATAAACTTACACTTTTAAAAAAAGGGATTTTGAATAAACATTGAAAGCAAGAGGCTAGAACTTTTCGCAATCTTTTGGACACATTTCAAAGAAATACATAGGGGGAAATATTGCATCATTAGCTATTTCTCAACAGTTAAAAGTTATTGAACTTACAGACAACAGATGGATTGTCTCCCAAATTTCAGACAGTATAGATGCAGAGGCTTCATTCTATAAGTACTTCAGTGACCGAGGCATCTAAAATGAGCAGTCATAAAACCAGCCCATAATTGATTGTTTTTTTAAATGAAATAAGAGGATTGTGCTAAATTTAATTTATCAAGGTTTTTGAACACGTTTGTCCACCTAAGTAATTTTGGCCAAATTAAATTAAATCAGTCCTCACTTGCTGACTGTTCATTCAGTGACCATTCAAATGGTGCTGAAAAAGGAGATTTATCACTGATCCTTCAACTTGCAGCCATGGCAGTGACCACATGATTGCAACCGGCACACATTTTCAACATCCATAGCATCTCAGTTACATGATCACCATTTGCAACCTTCATAGCCAGCTTCCAATAAACAAAGTCAATGGGGAAATCAGCAGGAAGACACAAATTGTAGTCACACAACACCACACTTAACAATTGCAGATGGAACTGACTGGTAAATTGGGTGCAGTCACATGATGTTTCACTTAATGACTGCTTAGCAATGCAATTCATATTGCAATCAATAAGTTAGAACTACCTACACTGATTACATATGACAGAATGAGGGAAAGGAACAATATTCATCTGACTTGTTTTAATCTCGTTTTTAAATTAATTGGCATTAATTTTTGAAATAAGTAGTTGTTTCTCAGTATCATAAAATATAAATGTTCAAAGGGACCATGGCATTCTGGTATCTTCCATAATCTACTGGTTTTTGGCTAACTGATCAAACACCTCCTCATACATGTTTCCTTCCATGCTGTTTTTTTGGGTTGCTGTTCAGATTTTTCCTAAAATTTATCCTAAAATGCAGTATGCAATATTCCAGATACAGTATAACCAACACAGAATAAAGAGCAATGATAACTCTTCATCTATACTTCTGTTAGTGCATTCATATATATTTGAAGTAAGGTAACAATAATTGAAAGGCTATTTTTTAATACAGGTGCATATCTATGGGAATAACAGAACTGTAGAATTGTCACAGAATTGTCTCTATGGGAAAACATCAGCTCTAATTTACAAATATAATTAACTTTTCTGTTGTAGGCAAGCAAAATAATTTAAACCTGCCACAGAAAGAAGTCTGTTTATTAAAAGTCATAACAATTTAGCAAAGGACTGTTACACAGAAGATTCGAATTTGCAAAAAAAAAAAAAATCTATGGAGATTCTCAGTTATCCAGGTCATGATTGTCCCACAGATGCTTTTTCAGGAGGCAACTGGACTTTCTTGTTTCTTTGTTTTTTGAAGACATTTCACTTCTCATCCAAAAAGGTTCTTCAGCTCTGACTGGATGGTGGGGAATGGAAGGATTTATACTACTTGCAGACAGCTGGTGATCTGCATTCTTTTAGAGAGTGGTTGGGGCACTTGGAGGTTTATCTGTGTCCTCAGGGATGCAAATGACCAGCTGTCTGCAAGGAATATAAATCCTTCCATTCCCCCCACCTTCCAGTCAGAGTTGAAGAAGCTTCTTGGATGAGAAGCGAAAGATCTTTAAAGAAAAACCAGAAAGTCTAGTTGCCTCCTGAAAAAGCACCTTTGGGACAGTAGAATTTGCAATGGAACACATGTGTCTCCTATAACCTGAGTTTAATCACTAATCCCCTTAGCACAGCCCTGTCTGCTGTTGTTTAGTGCTCAGCTAAATTGGAGCAGTAAAATGCCAAAGCAGCACAATACAGTATATGTTTTATATGCATTTGTAGCTGTAGCTGAGGAAATATCTGTCTGGAATCTGAATTCAACAATAGAGAACAGGATAATCTAATAATAATCTGACTTGACATAAGGCAGATACTCATATTTCTTCTTTTTTTCCAGCTAAAAACTTCAAGCATATTCAGAATTGATCTTACATGAGCTCACTGACAATAATGTTGGGCAAATGTAATTGTACCTAACACTGTCCTCCAGAGTGGTACAAACTCTGCAAAATAAGAGTGAAAATCTCCTGTCTTGACTTGCAGATGCCTTGCCTCCCTTGCTATAAAAAAGTAACTGATCAGGAAAGCAGGGCTAAGAACAAGCACAAACACAGATTTTTCCACATATATTTTTGTCCCCTTCATTACAAAGTCACTGAGTTTTCTCAACTATGTAAGAATGCAACATAGTTCTAATTCCAGAAGCACCCCAATTTCAGTGGGGTTCTTTCCACCAAGCCCTTTCTGGTAGCCAGAAACCAATACATTTGCATTTGTTAATGGTGGTGCTTTAATTGTTAATGGATGTAAATTCTGTAATGTTTATGGGTGTTTTCCTCATCTGTTCACATCTGTAGAAGGGAGAGCACAACTGTTTTCCATTCACGGGGAAACCCCAATTTTGAGGAAGGACACTGCTTGCTGCTGCGCTTGTTATTAAAAGGGGTTTTCTCATGGCAGTGAAAATTATTCTTCCACTTACAGACAGAATAACCCAGGGGTGGGATCTAGCCAGGTCTCACCGTATCGTGCGATCCGGTTGTTACCCGAAGCCTCCGTTCCACGGAGAGGAACAGGAAGCAAAAACTAGGGCTGGGCCCTCCCACCTGCCCTGGTTCTTACCTGTCCTTTATCTCCTGATGCTCCTGCTTACAGCGAGCTCCAGCAGGGGGCTGGGAAAGCGGCGTGCGTGCGTTTTTCAAATGCGCACGCGTGCTCCCGAACCGGTTGTTACATCGGTTACATTTCATTGCTGGAATAGCCCACCTGTAAACAAAGCTACACACACACACACAAAGTCCTTTAATAAAAGCACAAGAGATATCTTTCCAGGATGATGCTCAGTTTGCACTAAGTTTAATATTTATATACTGAATTGAATGATTAACTCAGACCCTGAAAGAAAAGTTGAAAGAATGTCCCCACCCTTGCTCTCAATCTAGGTCCTCTTTACTTTGAAGTGTAGGCTGGAAAGGAGCGTGCCAAATGACATATTTCTTATTTTGTATACTTAGCAGTTGTCATCTCAGCATAATTAGCTTGAATTTCCCTGGTGAATTATGCGTTGTGCTTGTTTTGTTACTGTTTTTAAGTTATTTTATATCATGTTTTTGCCCTGATGAGAAAAAGTTGATTACTAAGTCGTTAATAATGTCAATGGATAAAAACTGGACTATGTTAATACACCAGGTAGTTTTAGAAGAGGAGATGCCATATTTTTCTTACTTATGCAACTGGTGCTCGAGGTAAAAATCTAAATTTTGGATGTTACAGTTTGGCAAATTGTCTTCAGAGATGCTAACAGCAGAATCTGATAAAGAACTGCTGGTGAAAAATCAACATGGAACTTAACACGTTCACCTTTTTTTAAAATTTCTACTTGTAACTTTGCCAAACTCATTTCCCTGCAGCTTTTTCCCTGGGACCAGCATGTTAAGCCATGTTATCTTCCCATCTAAGACAATTATAGGTTTGTCCTGCCTCTTAAACTGCATGTGAAAATGTCAGCGTCTGCCTGTGGGCAAAGCAAATAAGAGTCATTCTCTGCTAATGGGATGCCCCACCTGGATGTCTCAAAGGCTTGTGGTTACAGAATAAATTTTCTGTTTTGGTCCTATTTTCCTAACTATGATCTGCCGTAGGCTTAAGAATCTTCGATAGTCATATCTGGGCACGGCTGTGGAATTTGACATCTCTTTCTCTAAATTTCAAGAACTCTGCTTCCAAAGCCCTTATAAATCTATTAAATGGTGCCCTGTGATACCCCACTTAGCACTTTCCTTTAATTTGACATGGAGCTATTAGGTGCATTCATTAGGTACGATTGTTTCAAACCATTTCTGTATCCATCTAATGGAAGCACAATGCAACCTACATTGTGTTATCTTCTTTACTGGAAATATCACATAAGACTTTTTTTTTTTTTTTTTGCTGAATGCTTTGCTGATGGCAAACCACATTATGTCCATCACATTTCCTTGATTATCTAAACTGGTTACTGTCCCAAAAATATAAGGTTGTTTACGAATGATTTATCCTTAATAAGCCCACACTATTTACTACTAGCAATGCATTTCTTTTTCTAAATGCTTATAAAACAGTTACATTATAATGTGGTCTAGAATTTCGTATGATATCAACATCAGTCTGTAGTTACTCGGGGTTTGTTTTGTTTTTTTGTATTTCTGGGGGGAAAAAGACTAGTATTTGTGCTACTCTAATCCTTTGACGCTATGGCTATTCTTCGTGGGGGGGGTTAAGTTCACAGAAAGGACTTTGAAATATCTGCCAATTCTTTAAAGATTGTCCATTATAATTGGTGGCACCCTGAAGATTTCCACTCATTTGTGGTAGCCACATGCTCCTTAACTATTTTTTACCAACCTTGCATTTCCATTTCCTGCTTTCATCATTCATTCTCTTTAGGTACATTTGAGGACATAGGTAGTCTTATGACTTAGGACTTAGTCGCTTAACAACTGTTCAAAGTTACAACGGACCTCCCCAGGGCTACTTACAATCCAGTTTTGAAATTCAAAAGCCAACCTCCACGCCTGTGGTCAGGTATGGCATTTTGGGCAACAGGGCTGCGTTTATGGCCTTTTATACCATCCCAGTCACATGATTTTTTTTGCATTTTTTGCCAGAAACCGGCAAAGAAACCGGCATTTAACTTTCCATTTCCAGCAAAAAATGCCCATTGGGTATAATGGAATTGCTTAACAGTTGTGGGGTTCACTTAATCACCACCACAAAAAGGTCATAAAATCAGGTGCCGTCAGCCGTGACTCGCTTAACAGAAGCAACGGCTTATGACTATAATTCCAGGTTCAATTATGGCTGTAGGTCAAGGACTATTTGTAGTTCCCCTTTGGAGAAGACCCCAGAGCAAAGCAGGCATTGAGGAGCGTAACCCTCCGCCCATCGCTTGTTATCTTCTTCCAGCTTTGTGTCCACCTCTTCCTTTTTTCTTTCAATTTACATAGCTAAACATGACCTTTTTGTTGTCAAGTTAAGTTCCTTTTGTAGGATAAATGTCTTTCCATAGACATTACCTACTTGCTAGTAGATATTTTTGGTAGTTTGGCAACTACATCTATATTCAAATGCCGGGATGCATTATATCTACAAAGATCAGAATTGTGTAAGCTGTGGTATTTCCTATGACATTCAATAGAAGTGAAAGTTGAATTTGAAGGAGGAAGAGTATTAACTCTTGAACTTTGATGTTAGAGAAGACCTCTGAGAATACCATGGACAGCCAGGAAAACAAACAAACAGATCATTAAACAAATCGGAGTTTTCACTCAAGGCACAAATGACCTAGTATGTAAATGCTATGCAAAGACCTAACTCTCTGGAGGAGGCTCTAATGCTGAGAAAGATGAAAGGGAAAAAATAGTAGTAGTTTATTCATTGATTTGTCTTAGGACCATATAAAATAAAATAAAAACGAAATACAGAATCTAATTCCAGAGTAAAATAGATAAAATAAAATACAGTAATAAATTGCATATGTTATAAATACAAAGAATTCACACTACCTTTACATGATATCCTGATCTGTTTGGGTTCTGAACTGAAATGCCTTAACTGTAAACTTAGCATTTGAGCCTAGGAAGAAATAGGATAATCTGCAGTTCAGATCCCAGTGGGTTTTTCTTTTAAGTAGTGAGTTAAATAAAGGTAGAGGTAGAGGTGTCCATTTGTTTCTGACTCTAAGGGGTGATGCTCATCTCTGTTTCCTAGCTGAAGGAGGCAGCGTTGTCCGAAGACGTTTCTGTGGTCATGTGGCCAGCATGAGGTGCTGTTACTTTCCCATCAAAGTATCTACTTGCATTTGCATGCTTTCGAATTGCTAGGTGGGCAAGCTCACCCTGTCATTTCTGTGGTCAAGTGATCACATTTTGGGCAACTGGCCTGCGTTTATGGCCTTTTGTACCATCCCAGTCACATCACTATGATTTTTTTTGCATTTTTTGCCAGAAACTGGCATTAACTTTCCATTTCCAGCAAAAAAAATGCCAATTGGGTATAATGGAATTGGCTTTAATTATTGAATATGTATGGAATGGATACCTGTTTCTACTCTTGACTGCAGGGGTTGACATGTTCTTATCAGTTCCCAGTTTGCTTCTTTAAAAACATGAACGATTAATTTAGATAGCTTTTGTAAGGCCCCCACAAGTCTGCACCATGTCGACATCTGGATTATTTTTGGCTGAATACTTTCAGGGCCTTAAGATACCTAATTAATTATAATTAAATAGTTTATATAATATTTTAGTGCTTGTCTTGGGCCTTACCGAATTTCTTTTTAAATATTTACTCACAGCCATGGGTTGGTTAAAAAAAACACTCCTAATTGAGTAAACAAATTAACTTGTTCAATAGGCTCCCCATTTAACTGCCATTTATATTCCATGCTTTTTAAAAGTAAATGTTAGAGTTGGTTTTATTGATGTTTAAAGGATTAAGAACACAGTAGGTATTTAGTTTTCACAACATCTCCTCAATCCATTTGAGAATATGCCATTAGAACAATAATGACTGCATATAAAAGGATATTAATAAATTTATCATGGATATTTGGCATATGAGTGTCTGAAGGAATCCTGGAATATCATTGACATAGATGTTTGAAGCATTGGGACTAGAACACAGCCCTTCTAACATCATTATGAGTAGGTATCCTCTTAGACAATCATTTACCATGTAAAGCTAGGAAATGTAAATCATCGTAAAGCAGGGCTGTCAAACTCGTGGCCCATGGGCCAAATGTGTCACGCACTGGTTTAGCAAAGGGGGGGAAAAGTCCCAATACGTCACATGACGCCACCGTGATGTCGCAGATTTGACACCCCTGTCCTAAAACTATTATAACCTGAGTTTTCTTTTGGGGATTTTATCATATAAATGACTCAGCCTGACCCTCTAGAGACCTCAAAAGAAATAAGGGAGGCTCACAACTAGTCTCCCTGATCTATAAATGTAACCTCCATATTTTCAGAGGTGAAGAAACTGGTTTTATATATCCTTTTATATACCATTCAGGAAACTAGCAGATTATTTTTTAAAAATTATATATGTGTTACACTAAACAAGAGTAAGCTGTTTACAGATATCGAAGCCCATGTGAAGGAGGCTAGTGATTATCAACTGATCACAGTTTACTTCCAAGGCATATCTGATACTAGATTATCCATGCCTCGTGGAAAGGCTGTTAAGGGGATTTTAAATGGGGTTTAAATATGAAATTAGATTAAATTTAATTGAATTAGTATTTTAAGTGTTTTAGTATTTTAAGTGTATATTATTTTATTTCTGATTTGTTGTAAACCGCCCCGAGTCTTCGGAGATGGGGCGGTATATAAATGTAAGTAATAAATAAATAATAAACAGCAAGTAATAGGTCAAAGATTAGGGAGTTTATCTGATTTTTCTGACATTTGGGATGAAATCTGCTGTTATGAGCAGGAAAATGCCATCAAATTGTTGAGGGTGGAAAATAAGAACAGGAACTCATTCAGATCTGACAAAATAGGAGCAACAGAGTTGTGTTGGTCATCAAAGTCAAAGATGGATGAATAAGCTGAATTACAAGAGAAAGAGCTATAGATCTCTGCCTTGGTGAAGAACAGGTTTGTGGAGTCCTTGGTGCTCAAGGACTGTACAATTCAACCCTAAGTTACATATATTCTCTTTTATTGGAACATGTTTACAGGTTCACACCTTTAAGCAATTTTCTCCATTAGCCACCATCAGCAAGGCTCTGTGAGAATAATTCAGCATCACACCATTCCCAGCTATGATTTAAAAAAAAAATAGTTTGCATCATTTTCTTTGGATAAACCCTTTTTTTCCCCCTTGGCATCCTGCTTTGTTAGCTCCTCTGACTGACAACTTTCTGTCTTATCACAGCTTTCATTTCTGTTTTGAAATGTCTTGTTAGTCAAAAGTCAGATTTCTTGCTGTTCTCCTTTCTTCCTCTGCCCATTATTAATTAAATAGTCTCAGTTTAACAAACTTTATATTTGCTGAAATGCTACTACTAACGATTACTTCAATAATCTAATTAGCTTTTTTGTATACTGGCAGGGAACATTTTTTTAAACAGGAAATTGCTGCATTTCCCCCTCCTGTGTTATTCTGTCATAGCTCAAAAATCTCTTGAAGCTTATCTTGCAGCTTTTTCTCAACATAGCTGCAGTCTTTCTATTACGCTAATCAGGGCTTTTTTTGAGCCGGAGCTCGGTGGAACGCCGTTCCGGCACCTTCCCCACCATACGTGCTCCGTCCCCACCAATCGCACGCTACCACTTCCGGTTTTTTTTAGCGCGATGGGGGGGCGCGTTCCGGCACCTTTCGGCTCCGAAAAAAAGCCCTGACGCTAATAAACCAGTGGAAAAGCCATTTACAAGGCCTCTCTCTCTCTTTTCCTATAAAATATTCTGAGCAAAACAAAAACGCATTCAGCTATGGTGGTGCTCAGTGGTGGGTTGTAACCGGTTTCACAACCAGTTTGGTGAGTGCGCGCTGCACACACTTCACGCACATGCACAGCATTAAAAAAAACAGCTTAAAAACTTGCCTTCTATGTTACTTCTGGTGAGTAAAACAGCTGAGGCACAGCAATCCGCTGTGCCATGCGAATCAGCTGAGCTGATACAGGACAGGAAAGGGCAGGGGTGGATGGGTGGGGCCAACTGCTCACAGGAGATACCGGTTCGCTAGAAGCAGTCCAAACCAGCTGAATACCACCTCTGGTGGTGCTTCTCTTAAAAAATTAACCAGCGGACAAAGCGGGAAAGCCAAAATTGAAAGGCAGACAGAAGCATCTGCAAAAGAAAAAAATGTTGCAGCCCAGCTGCAACTTTACAACTTTTCTAGCCCTCCCTGATCAGGATTAGGCTGACTACTCCATTTCAGCCTTTGAAGGTGATCCAAGTTGCATCTGAAAATTCCAGATTCAAATCCCAGAGGCTCCTCTCAATGAGTACTGAACTTCAGCACTTCAAAGAACCTTTTGACACTCTGTTCAAGGGCCAATTCTCCTCATTATTTTAATCCACTGTAGTTGTGTGCAGTAGTTGTGGGAAGAAGCTTTATAATTTGGGAAGAGTTCATGCAGCAGGCAGGCCTTCCTTCAACTGATGCAAAGGGATATGATACCTAGGTTGTATCATACGGCTCACTGGGTAGTCTCTCAATTCATATCTTATTTATTGAGCAAGTTATTTTTCAGGTATGATTTGTGGCTGTTACAGAGTTGGAAGAAATAGTGCTTTCCCCTACTAGTGTATTCCCTTTTTACGAATGCTTCCCCTCTTCTAAAAATCGAATACACACAGTTTGTTGAGGTGAAACCTCCTAACTCTTCCAGAGAAGGGACCTCCTTTTCTTTGTGGGTGAGAATCAAATTAGTTGGGCAACGATAGTAAAAGAATGCACTGGGTTCTCCTAACTTGGCAACTTTAAGACTTGTGGACTTCAACTC
>JAOYMU010000098.1:91328054-91341149 GCA_025802295.1 Psammodynastes pulverulentus
GTTTACTATTCTATAATAATAATAATAATAATAATAATAATAATAATAATAATAATAATAATAATAATAATAAAAAATTACAGCAATACAAATTGTGCACATTCATCATTCTCCAAATGCTCTCTGGAAAAGCTTCATTTTTACTAGTGTTCAGAATCCATTAGTGTGCTTAAGAGAGAAAATGTTTCATAATTGATGGAGTGCCACAGAAAAACATTGTCTGTTAGTCCAATACCTTCTAATTCTCTGCATAATGAGAGATTATTAATTTTTACTAGGGACCGCACACTAGAGAACTGAAGAAGCCAGTCCTGAAGTGCTTCTGAAGCCTAAGTAAGAGTCAATCCATATTCAACACTTTGAATTGCACTTGAAAACCTACTAGCAACCAGGAACTACATGGCTGTGACTATTGTTTGCCAGCAAGCCAATTTCTGCTTCAAAATGGTCTCCAAAGGCAGTCTGCTGTAATGTGCCAGGGAATAGTCCAGTTGTGTTCTGATACAAGCATGGATCACTATCTCCAGCGCCTTCTGCTCCTAGTAGAGCTGCAACTGGCACACCAGCTGAAATTAAGCAAAGGCCTTTCTGGGCTCAACCTTCACCTGCCTAAGAAACAGTAGCTATGAGCCCTAAGAACTGTTTCCTGTGTAGTCCCACCTCCACGCACACACACCCCATAATTATAGCCAGAGCCCTTCTAAATAAACAGCAATTTAAGAGGATTCAAACTGAGATTGCTTTTTCTCAATTTGAATCTAACAGCTTCTAGACACTGGATCAAGGTTTCCATGGCAACTCCAGTCTGATTCCACAGAAATCCTGAGGAATATCATGGTCAGTAGTGAATTCTGTTGAGAAAACTAAGACCAGAAGCAACGCATTCCCTCCCCTCACCTGGTTCATGACAAAGGCCCTCTATTGGAGTGAGCTGGACCATCCATCCTATGCTTGGATTGGAATTCAATACAAGAAAGAACTAGGTAATCCAGTTCCTCTAAGGCAGTGGCCCCCAACCTTTTGGGCACCAGTGACCAGTTGCATGGAGATGTTTTTCCACGGACTGCAGAGAGTGTGGTTTCATGTGCTGCCTGTGTCCCATGGATGGAGCTTTGCTTGTTTGTGCAGGCCGGTTCACAGACTGGGGGTTGGGGACCCCTGCTCTAAGGCATTCCATAATCAAGTCACTTCCTCTTTCTTATCAATCTTCCCCAACTTGCATTTGCAGGGTAGTGATTTTAAGTCTAATAAATAAATAAGTTTCTTATTTCTCTCCTGAATGGATTCCTATCCATTCAACCCTCAACACAACAGATTGAAATTTTGATTGAGCACTCAAGACAGATTGAAGGTTCTGGTGATGCATCGCCTACCCTTTACCCAACAGTTTCCATTCCTCACCGGATAGAGATTGTCTTGAATATGGGATTGAGAACTCCTAAAAGTTATTTTGAATATTTATACTGGAATTGCTCAGCATTTCACTGCTACCATGGGCTCTACCTTAACATATTGACAGGTTATACTCTGGATGCAGGTTTTTGCTCTTGAAGGTCTTTTTTTAATTATTACTTTTGTTTTTATTTATTTTATTATTGTCATTGTTCATCGCACAGTCATCCAGATGGTCAGACTGGGTTTGGCATTTTTGTCTACCTATCGAGTCCTTATCAAGGACCTGGGTTAGGCAGATATGGGTATATGATGGTGTTACAGATACCGTTGCAAGATGGAAGTCCGATCCCCGCCGCCCAGAATTGGCCAAAAATGGGGCGTGGAGAGGCTGAAAATGGGGCATGTGGACTCTGAAAATGGGATGCAGAGGCCAAAAATGGGGCGCGCTGAGGTGGCAATAGGTGATGGCAATCCCTGCAGCCTGAAACAGCTGATCGTCAGGAGACAATTCCAATAGACAATCAGCTGCTTGTGCTAATCAGGCTGTGCTGAAGCTGACCAGGCTGTTTGCTGCAAGGAGGCAAATTACTGGGAGGCAGAGGCAGAAGCAATTTTCCTCCCCAAAAGCTAGGTGCGTCTTATATTTCGGAGCATCTTATTCTCTGAAAAATACGGTACTTGACCTTATGGCATTTATATGTGAGATTCTAGAAGTTTCCATCTTTTCCATCATGCTGTACAACATCTACATGAAGCTACTGAGGGAAGTCATTCAGAGATTTAGTTAAGAGTCATCAGTATATTGATGATAACAGCTCTATCTCTCCTTTTCATCCAGATGAGGCAATAGAACTGCTGAAATAGCTTGGCTGTAGTATAGATTGAACAAGGGCCATGTAAATTAAAGTTCAATCCAAACTGGCAGATAATTTATATGTGAGTGGAGTTCAACCTGTTCTAGTGGGTTGCAGTGCCACTAAAGGATCAGATTTGTAGCTTGGGGATGATTCTGGCACAACAGCATAAGCACCCTTGGCATTAAGCATCTTTCATTAGATCAGGCTTGTGAAAGCTATGGCCCTAGTGCAGAGGTGTCAAACTTGATCCCATTGCAGGCTGTATCAGAATGTTGTTTGCCCTTGGGGGGCTGGGGTGTGTGGCCTGGTCATCGTGGCAATTGGGTGGGTGTGGCCAGGGTGGGCTGGGGCAACAGAGGTCGGTCCCTTGCCATCTATGGGTCAGTCTCGTGAGACTCTGGGCTTATCACAGGCTGGATCTGGCCTGCAGGCTGCGTGTTTGACATGTATGCCCTAGTGAGATGGAATCAGTATTACTACAGCAATCCATGACTTCCTATTTTAATTACCACCATATGTAAGCCTGTCCCTGAAGCTAATTTGGAACTGTCTTTGTTGTCATTTTTATACCAAGCAAAAGTATTTTTTCTTCCAATCTTTGTATCATTTTTAATTTTTATTGCTGTCCACATATAACTTTGTAACTACTCATCTTTCAATATGGTCTATTTTTGTCTTCCTTTTCTACTATGGAATATATAGTACAGCTTTTTCAGACTCAGACTCAGACTCTACATCTGATGAAATGACCTATAAAGAAGATATTTTTTTAAAAATATGAACATCATTTTCCTAACAGGTCATAAGAAGTTATGAATATTGCAAGATATTTGGAAAGCTGTGTCTAAGAAGGCCACTGTACAAATCCTTATTGTGCACAAATTGCATTCTGACATATATCACACTTTGGCCTTTTCACCAATGAGTACCATAACTGCAGTGTAGAGTTACCCTTGAGAACGACTGCTAGTACAGAATGGAGCAACACAGATAATTTACAGGCATATCGCATCAGCCCATGTAACACCTTTCATCTATGAGCTGCATTGGTTGCCGTTAGGCTTCTTATACAATTCAAGGTGTTGGTGTCAGCCATTTGGGATAGATCAGGAAACAGATTCTAAGGAAGACTAGAATACTTTATTGAGTCAGCTATAATAATGAATCTTTCAATCTGATTGGACCCCAGCCTCATACTCCAGTGAATCAGGGAGGAGCCTGAATCTCTTCCATACAAAGCTAAAACTACTCTAATTGTAATGAACTATAGTAACAAAACCTGGCAAGTCTGATTGTTCTGTATTTCTTCCTCTTCATACTCCAGTGATTTAGGGAAGGATCTGCCTAAGCCACTTCCAAATGTTGTTCTGGGCTTAAAAAAATATTCCACTGCCTTTTGTCTAAGTAATAGTTTCTGAATATTCCCATGAAGCTCATCTTCCTTACCTTCTAAATCAGTCTTATACATTTGTAAACAAATAAATTATATTTTTTCAGCTTTTTTCAAGGTTCTAGAACAGCTGTAAACAGCAGTGCAACAAGGTTTTTTTATTCAAATCTTTGTATTTTATATTAGTATATTATAAAATGCACATTCTAAAAATCAAATTCAGAGAAATGATTTTACTGAATGATAGAAAACTATAACTACCCTTTTAAAAATCCTACAAAGGTCAGAGGAAAATTAAACTTAAACTAAAAAAGTATACCTTGGGTTTTAAAACTGTTATCAATTCAGTTATCTACATTTTCAATCATCTCCATAGGATCCGCAAAAGTCACTCTTTTCACCCAATTTGCTGTATCACACGTATTTTGTGTGTACTCCCCCCCAAAATGACCATTATGTAATATGTTCTGGGGCATTCTGACCTTAAAATTTGCCCAAATGTTCCCACAGGCTTTCAGCTGAACTTGGCAGCATGTTCCAGGATTTGTTTCGTCTAAGAGACCCTTTTTGCTAACATTATTACAGAATTTTTAGAAACCCATCATAAGTCAGGCTATTTGTGGCCTATTAAATTAACATCACCAATAACCGGTTCAAAGGCATATTGGGGCAAAAGGCAAAAAATCTGAATTGGGAAATTGGTTGCTT
Organism: Psammodynastes pulverulentus; assembly: GCA_025802295.1. NCBI lineage: Eukaryota > Metazoa > Chordata > Lepidosauria > Squamata > Psammodynastidae > Psammodynastes > Psammodynastes pulverulentus. The sequence goes on from JAOYMU010000098.1 coordinate 91,332,405, forward strand.
TGCTGAAAAATAAGTTCAACTTTCAGAAAAATATTTCCAGTTATTTGATGGGTCACTAAGTGCTACTTCTGCACTGGCAAAGCAAATATGCATAATCAAGAGTGAACTTAAAAGTGAACAGCCAGCAGTATCTAATATTGTATTTAACGCACAGGATTTGCATCCAGCTTGAATCTTGAGAGAGATTGAAGACTACCATAATTTCTCTTTAAAAAATAAAAATCTTTCATCTGTTATTAATACAAGTTTCTCTTATGGGCCAACAGGGCTATCTTTATTACTCCATAACAGGGGTGTCAAACTCGCAATGACATATTGTCACCACATATCACAATATTTTTCCCCTTTGCTAAACCGGGAATGGGCGTGGCCAGTGCGTGACATATCTGGCCTGCGAGCCGCACGTTTGACACCACTGCTCTATAAGAAAAAAATAAGGGAAGCTAGAAGAATAGTAATCAAATAAATTTTAGGTTTCCAGGACAAGCATCATCAATAGCATCAGTACAAGGACATAAGCTGAACTGGAGGGCTTTTATGCATCATTTGTTTATTTCAGGTGAGCTTTTTACAAGAGGACCATAACTTATATAAATTATGTCTCATCTCATTTTCACCCACACTCTGTCCTAATTAATAATTTCATCTGAGTAAAGCAGTCTACCATATTGCTTCCTGCTGTACTAGGTGATTGATGATGCCATCCAGTTACAGTACAGTCCCAGGTCCTTCATTTCACCAATTACATTTCAACTCACTGATATTTTCAGATAAACAAAATGGAAGAAAAAAAGTTGAATTATTTTTAATGTTTGGGTTCCCCAAATGAAATGATCCCAAAACCTACCTTCATTGTCTACTCATCCTAAAGCTGCTTAGACACCCAAATTCTTAATATCTAGGCTGCATTCACCTAACATGCTGATCCATGGTTTAGAGGCATATGGTGCTTATAAACCCAGTTTACCAAGCATCAAGGAGAAATACCCCAATACTGTTCAACATTGCCCCAGCCTGTGTCTAATTTGCATTACTGACAAAAGTTGAGTAAGCATCTACATTGGCATATCTAAAATCATTTTCAGGCTGTGATTTAAAGCCAATTAAATTAATACATTTCACTGAAACCTATTTTACTTTTCCCAGAAAACAAGTTTAGAAGTGGAACAGAGAAAGGATAAAGGATGGCTACTATGATACTTTTCTGTACCTAGTGCTAGGACAAATTCTATTTTATTGACCTAGAACGTTACAGTTCAAGTAAGTTTGAGAAACTGTTCGAGTTCAGAAGCTGAAAGAGATTAAAAAATAATGATACTCTTCTTTACAATTGGTATATAGGGCCATAATACTGTTAAATTCCGCCTCTAAAATATTTAGTTGCATCACCATATACTGTATTGTCACTACTAGTTCTCCTTTCTGCAAACTCCTCCCCAGTAAAAAGATTTCTGAATTACTAGCGGAATATCTTGCAAAATCCACGACGGGACTGAGTCACCCACTAATTGTACTTGCTCAGACTTCTGAGGAATCCAGACCTGAACACGAAAGGGGAATAAATTATGTTTTACTTGGGCCTGAAATAAGTGCAAAAGGAAGAAACACATACAGTGTATATATACCGTAGAGGCAATGCTGAGTGTTTTTCTTTTTTAAGTCCTTCCTCCTCTTTCTCTAATTAAGAAGCCCCGCCCGTGAACTCTCGTTTGCGCAGAACGGGGTTTTTTTTTTCCTTCTTTCTCCTTGCCCGCCCTTCCCGAGGCAATTACAGTCCTTGCTTTTCTAGGAAAAGGGTTGTGGAGTCAGCAGCTGTCGATTCCAGTTCTTGGAAGCGTGGCTGCTTGGGCTTGGAGCGGCACTTCTGGGAATCCTCTGGCTCCTTCTGTGGAATGCAATAGGCAAGCGAGCTCTCGCCGCGACCTTAGAGCGTCTGAAGACGAGGACGCCGGTAGCGCGAGTACAGCTATCCCCCCCCCCCTCACTGGGGGAGAGGCGAGGAAGTCGCTTCGGTTGTCGGGCCCGGCGTACACATGATTCATTCTACTGGGAAAGTGTGGGAAACCGGCGAGGAGGAAAAGGGAGGTGGAGTAAACTGCCACGGGACTTGGAAAAGGGATATCTGTCAGGTTAATGGATGACGCCGTTCGGCTGTCAAGCTCCAGAAGAGGTGAACTCGGGTGGCGGCTCTGTTCAGCCAAGAGCTGCATTAATCTTTTCGAGCCTGCACGATCCCCTCAGTATGCAGTACGTTCAGAACTCAGAGAAAAGGCCGTGCCAATAATGAGGTTTATGTTGTATGTGCATTGTATCTCTAGCCCCCCACTCCTCTGGACATAATTTAAAGTAGACTAAATACAGGTAGTCCTCGGCTTAACAACAAATATTTACACTGAATATTTCAAGAAAATGCATTCACTTCCTCCATTCTATTTTACCGGTTCTCATTTATTTCACTTATTTAACTCATTTACAGTAGTCCTCATCTTAAAAATCATTCATTTGGTGACCGTTCAAAGTTACAACGGCACTGAAAAAAGTGGCTTATCATTTTTCACACTTATGACGGTAGCAGCATCCTGGTGGGCACGGGATCAAAATTCAGATTGGCAACTGATTCATGTTTATGACGGCTGCAGTGTCCTGGGGACATGTGATCACCTTTTGTGACAAGCAATGGGGAAGCCAGATTCACTTAACAACTGCGTCACTAACTTGGCAATTGCAGTAATTCACTTAACTGTGGCAAGGAAGGTCATAAAGTGGGACAAAAAATGTTTCACTTAGCAACAGAAATTTTGGGCTCAATTGTGGTTGTAATTTGAGGACTACCTGTAGTAAAAGTGGGAATGAGGAGGAACAAAACAAAGAATTTTTAAATGGCAGAAGGAGAAAGAGGCCATTCACATGCGTACCTCACCCAAGCCTACAGTGGTTCTTTACTGAAGTATAATATTGTTGCTTGGTTTAAGATCCTAACTCGAGTTCAAATCCACCTTCATCTATAAAAACACCCTAGATATTTTGAAGTCACCTCTGCATTCAAAGCTTCCTTATAGGGCTGTTCATTTTCTGAAGAAGGAGGAAGTAGTATGTGGGCTGCCTTGAAATGCTAGCTAGAGGAAAAGTAGGGAGTCCCAGGTGCTCTCTAAGGTTGGTTTGCTTGCAGACATTTCATTATCCGCCTACTCTAGGTAATATCAGTGCACTAGTGGTCCCAGTTGTGGTTACTAAATGAGGACTACATGTACTAATTAAGGCATTCAACCTATGCTTGGTATGTTCTATGCTAGCCTCCAGTTTGTTAGGGAAGTATAGTTGCAATTAAAATTCCAAATTAGCATGGTTAATAGATAAGAATTCGGGGAGACATAGTTTTAACACATTTGTAAGGCACTAAGTTGGAATTTTTTTAATATAAAGTGGCAGACTACTTTCCCACAGCCTACAGATGCTAAGGGTTGAAATTGAAAACTTTTGTATAAAAATGTAATTTCTATTATGTTGTGTCATTGGTAAACCCATGGGGGAAAAAATTACAATTGCAATATTACCCATAATGTGTTTGTAGTAGCCTAGATTAGGCTCTCAGTGGAAAATTATCTTTTAATGTATTCATCAAAATGGTATTTTCCATCTTTTATTAAATTTCAGTTTCTGTTGCTGCTTTGACCTTTATGAATCAGCTCGTATTGTCAATGTAATTTTTTATGAAGTTGAAAATCGTGAAAAGAAAGATGCTGAATTGTAAAAGAAGGTGAAGGATATTACTAGGAAGAGCTGTGTTCAAGTAACTATGTAAATTATAAAAATGCCATATTTATACACATATCTTCCTATAAACCTGAGCCTCACAGTGATTTCACCCAAGCTGTGAGGCTTACAGAAACAACAGTAGCAAAACAATGACATGTACACAGGGATGTCGTGATAGAAATGCTCCCCCTTATGTAATTGCATGCCATAATCAGACTCCTTCCTTTCCTAACATTCATGTGAATGTGCTATGTTATGGAAGAATGTGTCATTTATGTATATATGTATTTTCACCTGTTTACATGGTGTTCCGGTTCTAGAGATTCTGGGTACTAATTACACGTGGGTGTTTCAGTTTCTGAGAAAACCACAAGAAATTTTGCAAATTATGAACTATTTCTACATGGATCATGGGTGCTCACCAAGGGGTATTCAAAACGTACACTGTGGTGTTATGACACAAGCTGTTCCTCTTATATTTAGACTGCAAGATTGCATGCAAATATATGAGAGGCAGAGTTTGCATTATGGCATGACAATACACTTTTCATCATTTTAAACTCTGTTTACCATGGACTCCCTTAGATATATTTACCTTGTGGAAAGACAAATGAAGAGGGATATGATGGCACTTTTCATTAGTACCTGAAATAGCAATAGCACAGATTTATATACTGCTTTATAGTGCTTTTTATAGCTCTCTCTAAGCAGTTGACAGAATCAACATATTGCCCCCACAATCTGGGTCCTCATTTTACCCACCTAGGAAAGATGGAGGGCTGAGTCAACCTTGAGCCTGGTGAGATTCGATCTGCCAAATTGCCGGCAGCTGGCTGTAAGCAGAAGTAACCTGCAATTACTGCATTCTATCCTCTGCACCAACAAGGCTCTTAGAAATATATAGAAATAATACTATAGAGATTGTTCTAGCCTGACACATCCAAAAATTAAGGACACAAAATAGTGGTCTCAAGTTATATAAAGGCAGATTCCAATTTAATATTAAGAAGAATGTCCTTAGAGTAAGAGCAGCATATAGTGGAATTTATTACTAGGGGAGTTAGTTGGCTGCCTTTTAGTGGATGTGTACATTGTATGGCTGTGCTTTTGGGATGCTTTATTGAGGAGGGATGTTGGATTCAATGGCCTAAATGACTCCTTCCAGTTCTATAATTCTATATGATTTATGTTTTGACTTTATAATTAAATGGTTTTATAATTGCAAGATAGTTACAAGTATCTATCAGATTTACTTAGTAAAAATGTGTTGTATGAGGCTAATTACATGCTATATAACAAAATTCCTGCTCCTGCACAAGCCTATCCATTAAAAGTGTAATGATTTTTATAAAAATTGTAATCATAGCAAAACAAAGCTACCATGGTCCTATCACAATTTTACTTGTGCCTCTTAGACACAAATGGAACAAATGCAGATTCTTAAACTGAAGTAATGTCACTAGGTAATTCAAATGCAAAGTGGTAAAGTTGAATACTAATCATACGGACAGATTTTTTTCATGCATAACAATAAATAGCACTCCATAGACTAACCAAAACTTTATTTTGCACATTGATCAGTTAAAAACAACATCAAATAGAATGAACAAAGCAAAATTATCCCTAATAGTAACAATCAAGATGGCAAAGTAAAAGCACCTGGCTATCAGAATGCTCTAACAAATTTTTAGTCACTCCACAGCTCCTCATATGTTTTTGTATTGGCTCTGCCGATGAAACAAGGAAACATTTGGAAGAAAAATAAATGTAATATATCAGCTATTTCTGGATCTGCACTAAATACACAAAATCTATGTAACCATATCATCTATGTACTGAGAAAAATTAAACATAATTTTGTTGTAGCCTTTATTTTGTTAAGGGCCTGGAGACTAAAACATACAATGAACGGTTGCAGGAACTGAGTATAGCTAGTCTAGAAAAAAGGACTAGGTGTGACATGATAGCACTATTCCAGTATTTGAGGGGCTGCCACAAAGAAAAGGATGTCAACTGATTTTCCAAAGTACCAGAGGGCAGGACAAGAAACAATGGATGGAAACTCAGGGCTTTTTTTCTGCCGGAACGTGGCGGAATGGCGTTCTGGGACCTTTTTGTAGTCCGTGTCACGTGTTCCGTCTCCACCAATCGCGCTCTCTAGCGTCCGGGATATTTAGCGTGATGACGGGGGGTGCGTTCCGCCACCTTTCGTCGGAGAAGAAAAGCCCTGTGGAAACTAATAAAGGAGGGAAGCAACTTGGAATTAAAGAGAACCTTCCTAATTGTGAGAGCAATTAACCAGCTGGTTTTCAGAAGTTGTGGAGGTTTCTAAGAAGAGACTAGAAAGTCACTTGTCTGAAATGGTATACGGTCTCCTGCTTGAGCAGCGGGTTGGACTAGAAGACCTCCAAGGTCCCTGCCCGCTCTATTCTGAATTGAACTGAAAAAGTTGTATTGATGTTTTACCTACTCTTTAGCTATATTTCTAGGTATGTAACTGAAAGCTAATGACAAAGAAATCCCTAAATACTTCACAATACAAATTCTGAGGCTGCTGCCCTCAGTAACTATTCAATTTTCTCTATCAACTACGGTATGTCTTCACTGAGGCATTTCTAACTGTCATTTCCTCTTTGGTGGTACAGACTTCTTGACTTAAAGAGGAAGGAACATATTTCTCAGAATACAAAGGCATTTAATGAAAGTGAGACATAAGTTGCGTGTCTTAGAAGAACTTGAAATCAGCAAAACTTAAAATCCAGAAATACTTAATCTCTAACGGATATTATTCATTAATAAATATATTAAATATTTTAATACCTTAATTTTTAAAACTTTATATCTGTCAATAGAAACATTTTTTTCATACTTTGCCCTAGTTATTTTGTAATTAAATGTATATGCTTTACCCAACATATTTATAAATCCTTTGATAAATGCTTGCATGACCATGGGATGCTACAACGGTCTTAAGTGTGAAAAACAGTCATAAGTCATTTTTTTCAGTGCCATTGTAACTTTGAAACTAAACAAACTGCTGTGAATTGTAAGTTAACCTGTATTTTAGCCTATAAAGAAGTGGCTGAATATATTCCACCAAAAAGAGAATTGTATAATCCATAGTTTCAAAAGAAAATTGTTTGCTAAGTTTTCATCGTGCTATCTTGTTAAATGGAAGCATTTTTCTAGCCCTGGCTGATATCCCCAAAATGAAGTTAAGTTGGGCCAAGTTTATATTTGAATGAGAAACAGCCAGGAATATTTGAGCTAAAGTCTAGACTAGAAAGTCAAAGACAAATCCTGGAAGAAAATAACGGCAGTTATTTTTATACTGCTACAAAAAAACTAGAGAAATGTGACCATGAAGTCACAGGAAGTCAATTTTAACTTTAAGAAGACATTATGTTCTAAACGTATTAATGATGCTAAATCAAGAGCCAGTTTGGTTCAATGGTTAAGACATCCAGCTACACACCAGGAGACTGTGATTCCACTCCCACCTCAGGGTCAAAGCCAACTGCTGACCTTGGGCAAGTCATTTTCTCTCAGTCTTAGGAAGGAGGCAATGACTTCTGAAAAACCTTGTCAAGAGAACTATAGGACTGTCCAGAAATCTCCAAGAATCGAACAAAATTGAACAGAAGAAAAAAATGGAACTAATGGAAACATTTGTTAAAGAGTACTATAGTTATACTCTGGAAAATACCATATATTATCTCAATGAGATACACCATAGCATCATGAGAACTAAAAGAGAACTTGGAGACTAGCTGCATTCTTCAAAAATTATTGTCCAACATTTGCTTTAACATTTTCAGTTCAAACACAGCCCACCCTCAGTAAACAGTTATACTGTTGAAAGAGTTCTTACCATTAGAAAATGTATCTTAATTTCTTAATTAGTCAAAGTATACTTCCTATAATTTCCACCCATTAATATTAGCCCTACCATCCTTAGTGAAAATTATTGCAAAATTTAATGAACCATTAATTTGGTTAGCTTTTCCTTACTCAGTGTTAGGAATCCCCAACCCTTGGGTCACAGCCCACTACCGCACCTTGAGCTGTTCAGAACTGGGCCATGCATGTGCCTGCCACTCACGCAAATGGACCTTTGCATGTATGTATGCTTGCCCACCACTCATGTGGAACCATCCCTTCTCCCCCCTCCGCCTGCCTTCCCTTCTGTAAAGCCCGAAAGGTTGGGAAACACTGTTCTATGATATATACCTAAATTAGGTTCCACACTGACAGAAGTAGTATAATGTGATTACTGATATGAGTTACTATCTTTAAGAATGCAAATTTTGTTTTAACTAAGAACTCATTAGATGTTCTTAATCAGGATAGAGAACGATGTAAACATTGTAAAGTGATACAGGAATGCTATGTATGAAATGAAAGTTAATGTCACACATATAATAAGTTTTCATTATATATTAAGAGTTGGCCAGAGTTTGCTTTAAGATGAGTAGCTATATAAACGTTTTACATAAATAAATATGAATAAGTATATATTTTTCTTTGACAGTTTTTTTATGTATTTGCATTTTACACTTATAATGCATTTTATATTTGTATATTACATATTTTACCTCCCCCCAAATGGTAAAAAAAAAACAATTTTCATGGAAAAAAATCCTGTTAATTAAACCCAAGTGCTAAATATATTTCATTGCCCTGGAAATTCAGTGAAATTAGCCATTATTGAATGAAGTTATTTTTTGTAACATGTTAGAAGCTCTTTAGAAGAGGATAGATTTCAAATTACAATGGTAACAAAATTGTTTCACTATTGTTTTATAGGCTGTTTCCTTATAGAAATTGGTTTGGTTATTGAGCAGGTCTGGTATGATGGATTTTAAGTTAAACTGTAATTCCCAGAATCCCCAGCTATAGAAGCTAAAAATTGAAATTGCTCAAAAGTTGATCCACAGTTGTTTTCTCTCCCACTTGTAACAGTCTATGATAGCAAAATGTTATGATAGA
>JAOYMU010000098.1:91477065-91493394 GCA_025802295.1 Psammodynastes pulverulentus
ATAGATAGATAGATAGATAGATAGATAGATAGATAGATAGATAGATAGATAGATAGACAGACAGACAGACAGATGGAGGGCTGGACAGCTGGATGATAGACAGACAGATCTTGACACAAAGATCAGAAAAATAATGACACTGAATTACACCTATCACATATACAGCAAGGTTTACAGACTCTACGTACCAAGGAAAATAGGTGGGTGATGAATGTTATAAGTACACCAGGTAGTGGAAGAAGAAAAACGACATTGGAAGAATATCTGAAAAACAGTGAAGAAGATACACTGAAGCGGGTGCACCATGAAGGATTACTGAGTTTCTGGAGAGACCAAATTGGCCTCAAGAAAGATCAAAGGAAGAAAAGAGACATGGCAAGGACAATACATAAAAAAAAATAGCAGGCAAAACAAATAAGACTGGCAATGGCTTAGATCAGGAAAGTTGAAGAAAGATTCAGAGGGGCTAATTTTGGTGGTAAAAGACCAAGTCTTAAAAACAGATGCATACAAAGCCAGAATTGAGAGGACAGCATCAAACAGCAAATGCTGCCTCTGCAAAGAAGCTAAAGAAAGGGGATCACCTGGTTAACTGCTGCAAGAAGATTTCATAGACCACAAACGGCATCGTAAAGTAGCAACAAAAAGGTTCATTGGAATAACTGCAAGAAATACTGTTTTGCCTGCCAACCAAAACTAATGGGACCACAAAATGCAGAAAGTAATTGAAAATGAAGATGCTAAAGTGCTCTGGGACTTTAAAAATCAAAGACAGGCACTTGTCACATAACACCCAGTCAATAAGAAAGAGGGGGGAAAAGGCTGAATAGTGGACATGGCAGTACCTAGAGACAGCAAAATACAAGAGAAAGAACTGGAGAAAATCACAAAATACACAGGCCTGCAGACAGAAGTAGAAACATACCTGAGCAGTTTCTGTTATTCAATGTGCAGCAGGAACAGTTGACTGGACCCAGATGGAACTTGTTCACTTGGATCAGAAGACAATAATATTAATGACAGTGCACCATACTTTGCACCCAAAATGTGATTAATATTGATTGGTTGTATTTGCCATGAGCTGAAGACAGTAGATGACGCCTTCAGGTGAAATAAACTGGAAGAAGGAGAACATGGCTTGAGTTACTACATTAAGAAAAGCCAAGAATCCTTGATAAAGGAAGTCAATCATGGAAAGCTCTTGAAAACAATAAAGGCTGAAGGCTGAATATAGAAGAGAAACAATTGAAAATGGATTTGTTAATTGGAAGAACAAATGGATGCATGGGCAATAGAAAGAAAAGCTGACCAAACACCCACATAGTATTGGTTAAAATCAGGAGGATTAAAAAAAACACTGAAGACTTTATTATAGTGGCTCAAGAACAAGTTTTGCCAATTAATTGTGTGAAGGTGAAAATTCAACATGTAACAACAGCAAATGTTTCCTTTGTAGAAAAAAGGTTGAAACAATTGGTCATTTAATTGGTGGCTACAGCAAAATTTTATTTCATAAACTGATTGCAAGCAGCATCATGACTAAGGTTCCATGATTATTCATTGGAAATTTTGCCAGAGGTTTGGATTTGAATGTAGTAAAAACTACTGGGACCATCAAGTTGAGAACGTTTTGGAAAATTAGCAAATTAAGCTCTTATGGGACTTTAAAATCGAAAGATAGGCATTTTGTTCACAGCATGCCTGGTATTATTGGAAAAAAAGTCTGGCTTCATTTATGGTCCTATAGCAGATGATGCTGGGATTGAGGAAAAAGAATTGAAAAAAATTACAAAATATATCAGGACTTGCAGATCACAATCGAATGCTTACCAAAAAGAACTCTGTTGTCAACCTTAATTTTATTTAAAAAATCACCTTGGTTGGATCTCTCTATATTCTTAGACACTGATTTAATAATTCTTAAGAATTAGGTCCTTGGTTAGGATTTGAATAGATAAGTTTCCATTAGTCTTACATTGTGAATCTAATTGTAGATTACCCAGATATAATTTATTAAATTAGTCTTAGGCAGCCCTCTACAAACTACGGCTTTCATTTATATGTTGGATTACATCCCCTCTTCTTTTGAAAGATGATGGGGATTATAATTCATCTGGAAGGCAATTGCCATAGAAAAAGCTAGCCTGACAATTTTATAAAGGCTGCACTGAGCTTCTTGAATGGCATAAAACACAATCAAGGTATACCTTTTGATGTCTATTTATATAATTGTTTCTAATTTTGCTTACAAAGTTGTAATATTCAACAATAAATTCTTATATAGAGCAATTAATCAACTATAGCATAATAAATAACATTCACATTCCTCCATGCCTTCAAAAATGATTGCTAAATCTTTCAGGAAAGTGTTCATCAAAGGAATAAAAATAAATGCATCTGTAGGCTTATAGTCTGAATCCACTAAATCACTCCTGAAACTAAAATAGGTCAGTGGGTGGGAAAGACATTTCAAGAATCATACCAAAACAATTTGTAATACACATGAAGACAGTTCATTCTACTGAGTTTTCTTACCCAGTTGTGTTTTATTGAAAATACCTGAACAACACAAGAAAGTGTTTTGCATTAAAAATTCATGTAAATTATTTTACCCATCTGTGCTGAAGCAAATGTTTCATCAGTTGTGAAGCATCCCATTACTGATTTGAGGCAAACATGGAATCTAAGAGCTCCTGGCAAATAGTACATGAATACTGACTTTCCATGCTCTTTCTGTTTTTTTGTTTTTTGTTTTTAAATATTGCATTGAGAACACAGCCTATTTGTAAGAGATCTGCGTATTGTGTGGAGAATTTTGTCTCCTCTTTCAGGAAGTTGAACAATGGAAATCTTAAAAGAGAGGAAGAATGGTACAATTACTATTTGTTGGATATTACTGTCCAATGGATAAGGGAATCCCGGATAAGATTAACATTATCACTCAGTCATAAAGCTCCCTGATGTCAGCCTTGATCTCTCAATCTACTTACCTTCCAAAATTGTAAGATGGAAACTGAATAAAGAATGAAGAGCCAAGAACACAGATGCTAAAAGTTGCTGTGGCAAAGCTGAATGAGGCTGAAGAGCTTTGAAATTCCACAAGAAATGTTGCTGTTTAAATATGCCTTGAGATATTTTAAGCAGATATTAAGCAGTTGAGTGCCCAGCAAATTTGGATTATATAAAACCAGCAAACATGTTTCTGAAAGAAGATTTATTTATTTCTTCAGTTAGCATGAATGCCCACTCACCAAATGAAGGCTAACAGAGAATTAAAACATCTCCCCAGCATGAAGGACTTTTTATCAGAAGAAAAAAGAAAACTTAAAGAGCCATTTATGAATGTTCAAATTGCAAAGGTCAGTGAAATAAGTTTTTTACCTACCAAATCTAGCAAGTAATCTTCTGACATATAAACAAAAATTGTGAAAGATCCGTATACATGTTTTCCCCTATACAAAATAGATTACTGCTATGTGATTTAAGAGGAATTTTTTATTTGAAATATTTTCATCACCTATAATATTAATTGAATACAGTAAAAGAGGATCTGAGGTATGGATTCATATCAGAGGATAGATATAATCTACCAGTGTGACATGATGGATGCTATGAGTATAGTTTGTAAATATATTAAGATATAGTTTGATGATTGAAAAATTCAAAATGACATATTTGTATCAAACAAGTAATACAAATACTTTTTCTGGCAGCGATTTCATTCTGGTCCTTCAATAGTTGCGTAAGGAAGGAAGGAAGGAAGGAAGGAAGGAAGGAATTTTAAATCCTTTGAAAATATTGACTGACTAGAAATTGTAGGTGAGTGGTGAGTATGCACAATTTGTGAACATGTGTAGCAATAATTTGGTGTGGTGGTTAAGGCATCAGTTCTAGTCCTGCTTTAGGTGCAAAGATAGGTGGGCAATTTGGGCCAATCATTTTTTCTCAGCCTTACGAAGAAGGCAATGGCAAGTCACTTCTGAAAAATGCTGCCAAGAAAACTGTAAAGGGTGGTTGCCTGGAGTCAAAAGTAACTTAAAGGTACACATTTCATGGATGCACGTGATATACCATTGTATTTTATATTACTATGATGGTGGCACAGTGGTTAGAATGCGGTACTGCAGACTACTTCTGCTGCCTGCAATTTGGCTATTCAAATCTCACCAGGCTCAGGGTTGACTCAGCCTTCCATCCTTCTGAGGTGGGTAAAATGAGGACTCAAGACAGTTGGGGACAATATGCGACTCTGTAAACTGCTTAGAGAGAACTGCAAAACACTGTAAAGCGGTATATAAGTCTAAGTCTAATAGCTATTGCTATTGCTATATTTTAACTTAAAAAGTATAAATATCTTAACATGTTTTTACATTTATTTGCATGGATACTTGTTTCTGGTCACAAATTAAAGGAATGTTGTTGGCTATGATAATATTTCTTCTGCCTCGAATATGTAGCAGCAAACATTGTTTGTCCAGAAATAACTTTAAAAATATAGTGCCATTTGCTGAAGGACTGCCTGCGATCATTCAGTCTAAGTTTATGATTGCAGTTAATGATATATTTTAACACAAATAATTTTCTTGCAGTTCTAGACAATTTAGGATAACTATACAGGGTGTGTGTGTGTGTGTGTGTGTGTGTGTGTGTGTGTGTGATAGACACTGTAGAATATATATTTTTAATAATCAAATAACTGATTTATATTTCTTAAACTTATCACCTGTTGCATAGATTTTTAATAAACTGTAACATATTCACTTTGAATGTACTCATCTGTTAATTAATACATTAATGTATTTCTTACACATTAGAGGTCAGGATGACAGCACTGAACACTGACAGGATATGGCTTACAAGCATTACACCTTACATGGTGCAATTTCTAACATTTTTAATGTAAAGTAATAGTGTGGTTTTACTATTTACTATTCTAGCAAATAAGAGGATAATGCATCCCATTAAGTGCAATGCCATCTGCTATGACCAGGTTAATCTGACAAAAATGTTGAGATGGGTAAGAGATACACGGTTAGAATCAGGGCTTTTTTTCTCTGAAAAAAGGTGCCGGAACGCACCCCCATCGTCGCGCTAAAACCCCCCGGAAATGATAGCACGCGATTGGTCGAGACGGACCATGTGACCGGGACTCTGAAAAGGTCCCGGAACGAAGTTCCGCCGAGTTCCGGTGGAAAAAAAGCCCTGGTTAGAATGCTTGTGAATGGTTAGAATCGGAGTGTGAAAATGTCAGTTTTTCATTCATTGATTCAATTCACAAATTAAGAAGTAAAAGTGTTGCATCACATAAATAAATTAGCCTAAGTTATATCAAAATAAGTCTGCTTCAATAAGTATCGGCAGGGATTAACAATATGAAGTGCATGATATATTTTTAGGTGGCTTTGTATTAAAAGACTTTTAGCCTGGCATTCCTGGAATTATATTATACAGTACTGTATATAAATAACTGAAATTGAGTCATACATTTCCTCTAGGTAACCAAACCAATGCAATTCTATTAGATTCTTGACAGTTACAATAAGCTTTTATAATAAAATGAAACTTGTTGCATTCGTTAGTGTGTGAATTTGCATGTGTCGTTTTATGTTTATTAACTTTCATTAATATTAATTACATTTATTGTTCCCAAATAAGACTCCTTTAAAAAACGTTTTAAGAATCTGTTTAAAATAATAAAATAAAATAAAAACAATAAAACTTGAAATGTTTAAATACATTCTAAGGAAATTTTATAAAATGTTGCTAAATAATTTTCAAAATAGTCCTAACAAGCGTAAATAATAAGTAAGTATGAATCAAAAGTACAAAGTTACACATTCATTACTGGACAGTACACTCTAGTTCTATATATAAAGTTAGCTAAAATAATCAGCATTAAACATTTAGTACCAGTTGCAACCAAATGCTATAGTGTCACTTACATATTTATTTTTGGTCTTAAGCATCATTGATTCTACTGTTAGTCTAACCATAAAGTGCCTTTTCTTTCATTTGTCCAATCCATATCCTGTTGGCTGGGCTTTTATGACTTGACATCATTGTAATTGTCAAATAGTACTCAGATTTGTAAACTTAGTAATGGAATAAAAATATAACTACATAATCAGTGATGTTTTTCAGCTGTTTGCCATCATTCTCAAATTATACATCAGTTCCGATATGTAACAGTTGACCTTAGCAATTTTCATATAATCATTTTTGATGTGATGATCTATTTTTATATCACTTCTTCTATTTCATTTTTCCTCATATTCAAATAGCAAGTATGTATCATATTTGAAATATTATTTAAAATGCAAAGCTGATGCTTTCTGTTCACATTAACTTACCGTACACTTAATTAACCTTAAGTTCTATAATCAAGCATGTGTGTTCTAATTTTGTTGTACAATCACAGAAACTCTGAATTTATTTAATCCTATCTTAAACTCATTTTCCGCCTGTTTTGGGGGGCTTTGCTATCAAACCCAAATAATTGTTGTTCCTCATCTTCTTATCTGTACTTTCTGAAAGTATGGAATGGTTAGTTTTGCTACTTCCAAAAGAGAAGATATGCAACATAATGATAGTTTTCACATTATGAATGTTTCCACATATTAATTAGTCCAGCGACACAAATGGGACTGGTGGATATAATGCGTTTAGTAATATATTGATGAGCAGTAGATATATTAGCAAGACAAAAATGCAGATGGCTAATATAGCTATTGCTCATCCATATGCCAGTCGCAAGCCTGAGTAAATAGGAAAGGCTGGGAAAAGACTTGTGATTTACTTCAATATTAGCATCAAATCTTTATTGGAAAAGTTCCAAAGATAGTTCAAATATGCTACCAGAAAGTGTAACAACACCCCTTCCCACACTCCTGGATTAGAAGATATCAAATATATTACTAGGAAAGAGCTAAAATGCGTTATGGGTAGTCTAGGAAATTATGATGAAGAAAAGGAACTGGAATGCTGAAATGTTGATCAAGTTATGACCAAAGAAACATTAATAGGCTTCATCAACATTTTTCAAGGTCATGAATACAAAAGACCATTACAAAATATCAATGGCTTTATCCACATTAAAATCAGTATTAGTGGCACTCAAAATCTATTTAATACTGTCTCCTTATGTATCTCTTTGGGACAAATCTTGTCAATCAGGGTGTGTTATGTTAGCTGAAAGAATATTTAATCTCTTTACAAGAATTGTTATAAAAAGCTTAGATACGTTTAATAAGCAAATAGGCCTATGGGACCTGAGGTGGGTCATTCCCTTACTAATAGTAAAAGGGTTTGTTACCTTTTAAAAATATATCTTCTCAGCAAAACCTTCTTGTAATTCATCTTCTTCAAAGCCTCATTTAGTTCCCAAAGGTCTAGTTAATTATGAATCACCTTAAAAGTTTGTTCTATATTCAACATCGGATTCTGCTTGTTTCTTGATTCCAATTGCTTCAAACCATTCAACAATATGCTTGACAAATAAAATAAATAAATAAATAAAAAAATGTGTTTCAGTTTTTGAATGACTTTCTTTCTGTTCAGTGCCAAAAAAATAAATATTTTATAAAAGCTTTACTGGATTCTCATATGATGAATAAAGAAACACAAGGAATTGAATTAGTTTGAAGGAAGCTCTAATTTAAATTGACATTTCAGTCATATTTTAATAAAAATAAGCCATTCAATTTCCATCTTTTCAAGACAATGATTCTTCTTGCAATTTCAAAATCACTGTCTGCATATGTGAGCATTGTAAATTCTACAATTGTAAGTTTATTTAACAGTGGTTTAAACATCCAGCATTTATCTCTTAAATAAATTTTATGAAAAGAAGAAAAATAAATATATTATCTTTCTACAGGGTATTTATTCCTCCATGCATCTGAAAGAGAAAGCATAATAAGTAATCCACCGCATTTTGGGCAGCATGCGAGAGCTCTTTGTATGAATCAGGATTTACCAAGATTTTGTGAAACAACCCCATTCATATCTCTATGAATCATGTCTTTCATAATATTTACTTTTTATTATTTGGGACATAAAATGAAACAAATGTAATTTTTCTCATTTCATTGTAGTAATAAAAGTTTCCGTTTCTGAATCTGTTTTTTCAACTTCCAGAAGCCACAATTTGTTTTACCTGAAGGCCTTTATTGTAACAAATTAACATTGCTTGTAAATATAAGGTCTTAAAAATGAATTTTTCTTCTTTAGTTTCAAATATATTGTTAAATCCCTTTTAAATGAGTTATTCAGTTTATCAGTATTATCAGTAACTTACATTAAGCTAACTGTCATGAATTTTTCTGTAGCTTATTAAAAACTGACATTATATTGGACATTTTCCTGTCCCTTCACATAAAGAGTGATCTTAGGGTATCTAACCTATTTTTATTTGAAGATTTAAAACATTTAAAATTTCATATTGAAGAATTCTTAGATAGATATGTGAACATTGTAATTTGTTTATCTCAAGTTTACCAATAAGCCCTAGAAATTTGTTTTTTTTCACCTGTTCCCTCATGCTTCTTCCTCAAAATTCATTTATTTAATTGCTTTCTTTATATGCCTCTTTGTATAAATGTTCAAGTGTCGGTTTAGGTATGGGGCCTAATATGGACTCTCACAAGGGATATGAAGAATTTTATGGGTGCCGTACAGTGATATTTATTCTTCCACAGGACTGATAATACACTATAGCTAAGCTTTATAATTATGGTTCTGACTACAGTGATCTTTAAGAGTTCTTATTTTCATTATTAGGGTCATTTTTAGTAATTAGCTTTTTAGCAGCTTTCTCCATCAATGACAAACATTATGCTGAGCTTCCTTGGCAATTTCCTACAAAAATCTGATTTTAAAAACTGTGGTCAGAATTATCATTGGATATAGCAGTTGCATCCTATTGCAGTTATGTTCTACTAGCATGTTTTTATAAGGGATTATTACTTATATATATATACTACATATACACACAATAAAATATGGATTATAATTAATATAGATGGTAAAAAGATGTGGAGGGAGGGAACAGGATGAGTGGGGGGAGATGGATCTGCTATTGGTTCATCAACCACCTTCAGCATGATACTCCCCCAGTGGAGCTCCAAGCCAACTGGCAGAGCCATGTCTTCAGGCAGATCTCACCTCGGGGGCAACTTGTTCCAAAAGGCAAAAGCCACGGCAGAGAAGGCTCTTCTCCTGGACACCAGCAGCTAAAATTTCTTGATTGACAGGATCTGCAGCATGCTTCCTCTCCTGGTGCAGATGAGGCAGACCCAGTCCATTGGGATGAGATGGTTTCTCAGGTAACCTGGACACATACCATTGCTCCATAAACTATGGGGAGAGTTGGGAGAGATGAATCAAGAGAGACCACACAGGCGCTATCTGGTCCATTGCTTCCAGGTTGTTACTAAGGCTTTGGGAGGACCAAAGAGCAAAACCTCCAGACAAGATGTTTCTGGAACCGAGTTAGATCCATCAGTTGTTAGGGGTGGTTTGAATATGTCTGGCCTCCCTGTGGAGTGGAATGGCCTAAGAGCATCTCAAGGACACCAGGACATGATCTGACCATGACCCAGGGGGAGGGACAAATGTTAAATCCCTAACAGTCTGTCTTGCATTACTGAGTGCATCACAGTAGCATACATAACACAACTGCTGTGTGAACTCATAGTAGGCTTCTGGATGGAATTCAAGATGCTGATTGTCATCTTTAAAGTCTTATCTGGCATCAATCACTTTAATTGCAGAACAACTCTTCCTCAACAGTTTCTGCCCATTCCACCACATCTGACACAGTAGGTTTGTTCCCAAGTCCCATCAGTAAGGCTTTGATACTTGGTGGCTTCTGGAAAGCATGGCTTCTCTATCATAGAACAAGTCTTGTGGAACAGCCTTCCCATAAAAAAAAACAACCCTAACCCTGACTCCTGCTGACTTTCTGGGAAGCCCTGACAATCTGGTTAGTCCTTGGGCACTGGGGGCAGGGTGTTAATAAAGCTCTGATGGGGGTGCAGGTATATTGCTAGATTGCTTATGCATTTTCTTAGTGGCCTAGACATGATACCTTTTATGTAATAGATTATAAATTTGTCATATTTTTGTTTACCACACACTGTGTCTTGGTTGATGGGTGGCCATAAGCTAAATAAACATGAGCAAATTTCCCCTGCTTCAGCTTTTGGACTAGCATAGTTCTGACAGAAGAACATACAACTTGAAATGCTCTGGAACTGATACATGATACATCTATATTATGTAGAAAAGTTGAATAGGGAAAGAAAAATACTTTTTAGTTTCCAATGGGCAAAAGACATGAAAAATACTAATTATGAGAAATACATATTTCAAGAGGCAGCATGTACTACATTTTTAAATCATTTTTACAAGGTGTCAGCAACTGAAATAAACCTATATGGCACAAACAGCATTCCCTTGTGAGGCTTTATAAAACATGCTAATTTACCACACTGAAGCTGCAGCAGACATTATGCTCAATGAGTGCAGGGCATTCTGTGGTCTCCGGGCTATTTACAAAGATTATCCCCATTTCTACTGAAGCTTCAATTATATTAAATTAGGTCACCAAAAGGCCACTAGAGCACATTTTCGTTTTGGAGCACATAGTGATCCTTTTTCATCCCATCAATTTGAAGCCAAAATAACTGAAAATTCAAGATAGTAATTTGTCAAGATTTACATGTGCCTAGTATAAATGAAACTTCTGTATGGAACTATTAAAGAAATTATAAGGAGAAAATCCTGAGGCGTAATCATATATGGTTAGTTATAAATATTTGACTCTTATTACAACTAGGTTACACTGAGAAGTAAAATTTATAATTGCATTTTCAGCTTTTTGATGCTGAGTTTTTGCATGAGGGAATATCAGAATTCTATAAATAATATAAATTTTATTTTGGAAAAGAGGTCAATCCACAGCTGTTATAACATTAGATCATAATTAACAAAAAAAATATGCAATACAGGTGAAATTTCAGCAAAGCTCTCCTTCACAGCATAGAATTAAACAGTTAATTTACTTATCAATTCATAAAAAAAACCCCTTCATTGGAAACCTGTTTATAATTTCTATTATTAGTATTTGATTTTCCAGTAAATATGCAAAGAACAAATATAAGCATTATGTGTCATCAAGGCATTTTTACTTTTAATGATTACCCATCTATAACTGCCTCCTCAGTTGCCACCTGCAGCTGACCTTTGTCATCTTCTTTGCCTGCCTCTCCGCCCTGGGCTCTCCGATGCCAGCTGGGCTCAAACCCTAAGAAATGAGGGCTCGGTCAGCCATGTTGTGTAGGGCACCTTTCCCCTTTGTCCTGCCTTCTCCTCCAGACATCTTGCAGTGTGGGAGACACTCAGCCAAGTAGCTGCCAGGAATTGTCAACAGACGTCCTGGTCATGCATGGGAAAAGCGTAAAGGGAAAAGGAGTTGCGGTGGCGCAGTGCTTAGAGTGCAGTATTGCAGGCTACTTCTGCTGACTGCCAGCTGGCTGCAATTTGGTAGTTCGAATCTCATCAGGCTCAAGGTTGACTCAGTCTTCCATTCTTCCAAGGTGGGTAAAATGAGGACTCAGATTGTTCGGGGCAATAGGCTGACTCTGTATACCATTTAGAGAAGGCTGTAAAGCACCGTGAAGACGTATATAAGTCTAAGTGCTATTGCTATAAATGAAATATCCCTACCCCATCAGTATTGCCCTGGCTGGCAATGGCGTGCAGCTGAGTGGACTTGCAGTCCGGGCCATCCACCTGCCTGTATTCCCCAATACTTGCTTACCCACCTACAGTTCACCCACTGGCATATTTGTCTGAGGCACCTGCCTCTTCCCACATTGTGGTCACATGAGGTCCTCACAAACTGCACGGTCCTGAGTTTCTAATGGCAACCGGGACTACTAAGTGTAATTGCTAAATGGTGCAGTCATATGATATTACATTTTACAACCACATTGCTTAGGACAGAAATTTTGGTCCTGATTGCTGTCATAATCTGAGAATTACCAATAGTCTAGCTGTGAGATGATCAGGCCACAGGCAATTCTCTGAAGCGCTTCCCAGTTAAGGAAGGGACACAACTGCTACACAAATAGTATTTGTTTTTCTCCCAATTGCTAATGCAAAACATGATTAATTGTTGTCTTTATTTTTATAACAATGTCTATACATCATTTCTGTTTTAAGGTAAGATGAGCCACAATTAGATAAGAATGTTTGGGTAGTATCACAGATTCTTTTAAATATACCCAGGTCAGCGGGTTCCAAAACCCTAGAAAGCCAACATAACCCCACCCTCTAGGCAACACACAGACAAATACTCATTGACTATTATATCACTCTTCCCCAATTCATCTACAACTCCTATTTTTCTACTGCTTCATTTTGTTAGTCCTACTTCTGGAGAACAGTAACTCTTCTATTTGCCTTAGGTCACTTCAGGCTGTTTAGTTTCCCACAATAACAGAAACCCACCTTTCCTCTCACTCCAACATTACCAAACCCACCTGTCTCTCTGCTCAGGTTTTACAGCCACCAGTTGCTGGGAGAGAGATATTAAAGGGACAGGGCACCAGCGGCCCAGGTGCTGTTCATTTTGCAGACAGCCTGTCCTATCACAAATAGCTGCCAAATACTGATTTCAAAGTGATGCTGATCCCTAAGAGATACATACTTAGTATGGAAAATTGTTATATTTTTATTTAATGTGGCTACAAAAATTGTCATTTCTTTAGGCAAATTATAGCATACTTAATAGGATTCTAATTTTTTTAAAGGCATTCCCCTTTCAAAATTACTAGAAAAACAAGTACCTTTTGTATAAAATCAGGATAAAAAAATACTACTGAAACTTGGCTAACTTGCTAACACAAAATAATATGTCCAAGTTTTTAAAATGTGAGTTGTCAGAGATACCTGCCTAAATTTTTGAAAAAGTAACATGAATAGTTAACAGCAGCCTATCAACATAATTTAAATAATTTCAAATATCAAAACCAACCAATGATAAAATGTGAGCACAGTTCAGGTTAGATGTTAAAGCACATCTAACTATGTTTATCCATATCTTGATGTAAACAAAATTGTAATGCAACTTTAGTTTTCAACTACTTATTTTCTTCACTCTTCAGATCTTAACACAAAGCTGAGAGTTCTGAAAATTATTTTACAAAAATTCATTCTTAATATTGTTTAACAAAGCCAATCACTTATTAAAAAGACAATTCTTACAAAAGACATTGTAACAAAAGACAGATTCTCTCTTGAGTGATCCCTTTGCATCTGCTATTCTTTTTGTATCAAGATTCCTTAGTGCTACATTTCATATAAATGACTTTTTCATTGTAATATTGCACAACCGTAGGAACCCAGTTTTCTAGGTATCCTACAGGGCCCTTTTTCCTCTATACAGTTCAGCAAACCAATTAGTATGATATTTTTAACTCTAACCTGATTTGGAACTAATTACAAATCAGTACAGTTGATTTGTGTGCTAAATACTCTAATCAATTTATATTAGGTTAGTATATCTCACAAATAAATGAGAGTTCTTAACTATAGACACAGTGATGCATTTTAAAAATAACATTTATTCATATAATTGGTTATGTTTATTTAAACTTGACTATAGTCATAGACCAGCATAAAGGGTAGGATAAAGTATGTAAAGGGAAACACTCACATGCATGGACACACACATTCACACACAGCATAGAGAAGATAGATGCCTAAGCAATATAGAACATATAAAAATGAGAATCTAAAAGGAATTATAGATTTATATGTATGCATTAATTCCTAGAATATAGAAGATAGATGCAATATAGAAGGTATAAAAGTTACAAAAATTAGAATCTGAAAGGAGTGCATATGTATGTCTGTATGTATGCATGAATGATATAAAAAGTATACAGTATATAATGGGTTCACAGGAAAGAATTTTGGGTTCTGTTAAGGCCAATTGGTGCTTTATATTAGCTATGTCTGCTTGTATCCCGTCCTAAGTAGAAGATCAGAAAAAAGACCCATGGAGATTTTGATTGCCACTGACAGTTCCCATGAATATTAGAATTCACTGCTCATACTAAGGCAAAGCCAAGGGGAAAGACTGACCCAATAGTTAAATATGACCTCTCACACTCTAGCCTTCACCTTCATAAAACCTGTATCTAGGGTTGCAAGGGATCATTAGAGTCACAATTAGAGACTTGAAAGGAAGTGGCATTATATGTATGGCAATAGGAAATTGAGAAAGGGCTTAGCTGGGTACCATCGAGAAACAGTGGTAATTAACTTCAAATAATTTAAAGAGTTGCAGATATATAATGGTCACTTGTTACCTTCAGGTAGTTAAGAATGGCAGATGGACTGCTCTTTGCATTTTCAGCAATGTAGCAGAGTGAATGATTATCCCCAAGCCTTTGAAATAGAAAACCTGCTCTATCCTGTGGCCATCTTGCTCCAGAAATAGGTCTTGGACCTTTGGGCAAATGATGTGTTTTTAGTTTGAGTTAGAGATGATCCTTTTTGCAATATTCGGTTATGATTGTCAGTTCTGATTTAAGGCCAATAGGCATGACTGAAAATGTTGATACATTATCTGCATAGACTAGAACAGAAATGTGTCTTCCAGCAAGTTTTGGGAAGTGAAAGTCTAGGTTGTAGAGATGGCCCATCATGGAGTTAATATAAAAGTTAAATAGGAGTGGGGCCATTGTGCAACATTGCTTAACACCTTTCTCAATTCCAATAGCCTAGTGGGATGGCTCAGTTCACACACTCTAGTTGATATGGTCTATCTTGGTTTTTAAGGTTTAACTCAAGACAAAAATAAGTAAAATATATTGGAGGAGGGCAAAGAGATCAGCTCAGTATTAGTGAGAACTACTGAAAAGCAAACAAAACTATGCTCAGTCCATAATTAACAAAGCTGCACTAAAGTGAACATTTTTGTTTCTTTGTCAAAATTGGTAATCTGTCCAGTTCTGTCTCTGAACAGTGTAAAATGTAAGAAAAACACACAATAAAATACAAAATAAACTAACCCAGTCCAATTATTTTTGAGGACTTTCCTATTATGATGTCCCTAATCAGATTATATGAAACACACAATGGAACACGAATTGAGCCTGGAAATCTACTGATAGACATTACAGTGACTTTAAAATAGGTGTTATCCTGTCCTGTGCCAACTTCAGCTTCTAGGTTATCTCCAACCCACATAAAGTATGTTACAATAGTGAGCTGAGGGCCAATAGGGCATGGCATCCTCACCAGAGCATCCCAAGAAGATCCATAAATACAGTAGTGCAGTAGCTACGTAAAGTTGGGCAAAGTTCCCCCTTGCCTATTCCTGTACATTGCATTGCATTGTATTTCCTTCAGTAAATTGAAGCCAGTTTAGCTTAGCACTGAAAAAAATTTTTTTATGAACAAGCCAAAGAACATAAGTATATGAGATGTGACAAACTCTAATAAAAAAAGTTAAGTAACAGTAATGGAAAAGGATAGTACTGTAAAATTACTGTTAGGTCACACTAAAAGCCATTCCACTCCAGCAATCTTTTTATTCCACACGGCCAATGAAATACCTCTGGTAAATCCATAAATAAAATTTACATCACTTATAGTAGTACATCACTTATTATATGCATTTCTAAATTCTGATTACAGCATGTAATAATTGTAACTACTTTAAAAGTCACTAAGAGTTTTTCCTTTTTCCTTTCTTTTCTGAAATTGTTTAATCTTCTTTTAAAGCCATCTAATATGATGATCAAAGCCTTATCCAATTGCAGTAAATTCTTCAGTACTAAGTTTATTAAATTGTTGTGTTAAATAAATGGTCCATATAGAACCGTTATGAAGTAAATTTTGTATACTGCCTAGGGAAAGATGATTAAAACTGCAAACAATGGCACTAAACTCAACTGTAGTCAGATATGATTAGTATTGTGCTATAATTCAATCTATTTATATAGATTTTAGAATATCTTAAGCTGAAAAGCTAAACTGTGTAATAACTCTATAAACATGAACACACATACAAATACATATACAAACACACTTAAAATAAGACAGTTATGTCGTACCTTGATCTTACCATTGCACATAAAACTACCAAATGAAAATAAAAATTATGTTTACCTGTTGTTATTATGGAAACATGTTACAATTGAATATGTCACATTAACTCAATTTATCAGCAATAACATCCTCCATTTTGCACATTATGTATTATCTATTAGATGAAAATCTGCTTATGTTTATGATATAATTTCATTCTGTGAA
>JAOYMU010000098.1:91554364-91565954 GCA_025802295.1 Psammodynastes pulverulentus
AAATTTATATACCGCCCCATCTCCGAAGACTCGGGGTGGTTTACAGCACAATAAAATACAATTAAAACATTAGTTCCGGTAGGCACATGCATGCATGGAAGGGAGGGGGAGTGCGCGCACGCACAGAGGGGGAACGCATGCATGCGCACAGTCAGCAAATCGGTAGCAACACCGGTAGGAAACCACCACTGGAGCACTCATAAACAATCTCAGGTCCTCTTGCATGGAGAGTAATTAGTGTCTTCATTCTGTCCCAGTCATTGGTTCCACTTTAAGCAGCACAATCTTCAGTTTGTCTTTTCTTCCCCGGAAGTCCAGACTTCTTTTCTAAAATATTTGTGATTGTGAGTTTTATGATTTATACTTTCATTATAGTTTGTTAGCTTTTACACTGTTTTTTAGTTATATGTTGAAATAATAGCATTGCTTTGCAATGTTGCTTTGTAAAGTAAGATGGGTAGCATATAAATTTGATAAATAATAAATAAGCAATATGTTCAAAGTATATAAAAATATGTAGGTTGAAAGCTGATAAGTATAGGAGCTATACTTTTAGATGTTCTGGAAGAAAAATAGATGAATTTAAATAAAATATTAAAACTAATGATAATGTTCTTTGCTATTTTTAGAAAAAATGCATTTTACATTTACAAAATTAAGACCGAACTGTTTAGTTCTAATATATATGATTAAGTATAGACTTTCATGTTATTTTGAAAGAGAAATCATTGATAAACTTCAATTTCCAGAAATTGTTTACGTTTAGAACAATGAGATACTATTTGGAAATTTCTGTATTTTTGTTTTCATTTTTCTTTCCTTTTTCCCTAGTCTTTCATATCTTTTTGTGGAAGTTTGTAAGAAACATAGAGGCTGCTTTTCTGAAATGTAAATATAGCTAGAAATGTTGCTAATTTATTTTTTCTTTTGTATCTTTCCCATTTTATAAGGACCTTGGCAGCAAAGATATGAAGAAAGATTTGTACATAGTTGCCCATGTAATCCGAATAGGTACAGTATACCTTATTAAAAGCATTTTCATTTTTTGTTTAAACAACAGAAATAATCTCTTATAAAAGCAAAATACCAGTCACGCATTATCACAAAATCTCCAGAATTGTAAAGCCTACAAACTTGAAATTTGGCATCTATGTTCCTCTTGGCTTCTAAGTGCTTGCTAAGAAAGGATTTTTCGAAGTGACCATCAGAACATTAGTATTCCCTATATTATTATTAACATGCTGTGATGCTAAGAAGTTCTACTCCCCCTCCCCACCTGAAAATAAATCTGTTCCAACTGCAGTTGATCTAAGCTACGCCCAGGCTCCTTGCTGTCTGCTTCTTGCTCACACAGCAAATACTGTTTCAGTTTCCAAACATCCCTCAGCTCTCTCACACAGACAGGACGCTAGCCAGATGAATACCAGATGGATGCTAGTAGGCAGAGGCAGAATTTTTTTTCTTTATTTTCCTCCCCAAAAACTTGCCGGGTCACAGTTTCGTAGTGAAGCACAGGTACCCTGTTAGTATATGATATGCTCTGTGGTATAAGCTGTGATAATTTCTCAGTCTGTGGAGACAATAACAGAAGATCACTTATGTTTTATTACTAATTGCTAAAAACTTCTGAATTATAAGCATACTTGCTAAATGTTTAAATGGAATGGGAGGATATTGTAGTATATCTATTCCAACATATTGTATGTGGTTTTTTTTATGCTTATAAATCAATCTATTAGAAATGATAATAATATAGTTCTGGCAGCTCCAATTTGAATTACATTTGGCTTATCTGGGATTTCTTTCAGTCCCTGCTATTTAAGGTTGCCCTGCCTTGAAAAAGATTTGGAAAAGATGTTTTGGAAAGTGTGGATCTCAAGTTCAGGCCTTATTTAAAGCAGCTGAATCTTCAGTATAATTACCAACCAGCCCTACTGGTTTTCAGGTTGAGCTGAAGGCTGAAAAAAAAAAAACATATTGCCAAAAACATTTGTGAGCAAATATTTAACCAAAGACTGAGCTGTAGTATCTAATGGATCAAATATCTCATTTTAATTCAGTATTTAAATATTTTTGCTCCTGAATAAAAAAACAACTTCTATGGAAATTGTTAGGCCATTAGTTTTTCTAACTGTATTTCTGTAAAACCTAGGGATCCACAAGAATTTGATGGGGATCATAAGATCACACACACACACACACACACACACACACACACACACACACACACCATTGGATTAAATTGGTCTCCCTTCTCTCTGCAAGGAGTTTGAATAAGAGATGGGTGGCTGGCTTTCCCCTAGAACTAGTTGAGATTTTTTTTCCATCTATATGCACATTCTATTCTGCCTGCCAACAGACTCTGAAAAACATTTTCTAATAAGCTGTCCTTATTTTCTAAAGGATAGCCAGAAAATTAAAAGAGACCATTGCGGTTGGCAAAGAGAGCTTGAAATCCAACAAATTTTTAATTCGCTTAGCAGCACCAGATTAGTGGCTATGTCTTTTCCCCTTATCCCTGGGAAAGATGTTGGCCTTCCTTTTTTTTATTTTTGCTTAGTTATTACTTTGTCCCAAATACAGTGAAAAGAGATAGGATGATTTTAAAAACTTACAAGTGTAAGGTCAGCTTGGGTGTAGTGCATGTATGCCTCAAATTCCTTTAGATTGGGGCTTCATAAAACACATGAGAATTATCTTTGTGCATTGCATTTTAATTTTCAGTAGCTTGAATCCTATGGCAGCTTTCTACTCAAAAGTATGTTTTGTGCAAATCTAATTGAAAATAATGGGTAGCTAGGAGAGTGAATGCAAAAGCAAGCAGGCAGGCAGGCAGAAGAAAGATAACTGCTTATGTGGCTTCAGCCAGGCATTCATAATAGAAAAAAATGAGGTAATTGCATCATGTTAATTCATAAATGGTACAGTAATTAGTGCATCCATTTTTGTAAAATTCAAATAACTTTAATGTAGAATTTACATAAATTAAAACAAGGATGAGTTTTGTGTTACTGCTTATTTTCTATCACTAGAATTTTGCCTCATGATCAGGAGTTATGGGAATTTTTTATTTTGAATGACAGATTCTGCAACCTAAAGAACCCTTCATTAGACAAGAGAGAAGTGAAAGGGGCACCCATAAGGATATGGAAATCGCAGAGAAACTGAATAAATTCTCTGCACCTTTTTTGGGTAGAAAATAAAAGACAGATCCTTGAGCCTGTATCGAGTTTCTCAGGGAGGAAATTGGAGCAAATTAAGCAATTTGATAAAACAATCTGGAATATTTTGAAAAAGTAAAATATAAAGAATTCTTGGGTCTTGGTGACTTGAGCTATCAGATGTAAAATTGTTGATTTTCCTGCAAGAATATTTAACTTATCCCTAAAACTGAGTTCAATTGTAGAGAATTGGAAAGTAGCCAATGTGATACCAGTTTTAAAAAGGATTCCAGGGGAGATATTGAAAATTATAGGTTTGCCAAGATCAATCCTAGGAAAGTTATAGAGATACTATTCAAAGAAAAAATTACTAAGTAAACAATGAAAAAAGTAAATAAGCATGAATTCTGCAAAGATAAATTCTTCCATAGCAATGTTCTATAATTTTTTAAAGTGGACAAAAATGATTCTGTCAACTATGTATACTTTTATTTTCAGAAAAGCCTTTAGAGAATTCCTCATCAATAATTTTTCAGATAAACCTAGTGACCATTATATGAAGATATACCCTTTATCAATTATTAATTGTCTAAAGTCGCAAGGTATAGGTAAACATGGTCAATTTTCTTAGAAAATGAAAGTGTAATTCCTTTGAGTGTTTTTATGATTTATTGACAAGTTGTCTTAGAATGAGTAATAAGTTGACAGGGTAAGCAGTAGATGATATCAAACTATTTAAGGTAATGAAATCTAAAATTTATGATACAGCTCTGGAAAGTTTTTTTTTTAAAGTACAGCAAAATGGTAAATGAAATGACAAATACAGTTCAATTGAAACAAGCATAAAGTAATGTGCATTGGGACACATATACCATTTACATATAGATTTATGTACTTTGAGCTATCTTACCTAAACTAATAAGGAAGGTGATCTTGGGATTTTAGCATAGCTCAATAAAGTCACCATTCAATGTTCAACAACTAAGAAAAAGGCAAATGTCATATTCGGATTGTCAGGAAAAAGATTAAAAATAGAACTGTCAAATTTTAATCTGCTTCCACTATTATATTTTGGCTAGAACTTTTGGGACCTCTTAGCATAGAAAGAAAAGCACCTGAGGAAGATATGATTGAATCATGCATGACCTGGAAAATTTTTTTTATTTTTATTCTATTCTCCTTCTCTTGAAATACTAGGACCCAGATTAACTCAGTAAAATTGATTGGAAACAGACTGAGAAAAAAATAATTTAATACAAAAGATAAATGGATGGCCACTGATATTATTTTGAAATGAACTGGATAAATTCATGGGCCTCAAGAGTTGTGGGCAGCATGCCTCTCAAAAACTTACAGGGAACTTGCTGGAAGAAGACATCTAGCTACATCTAGCTATAAGAAACAAAATACTGCACTGTGAGGGTCTTAGCCTGATTCAGAAGAGCTTTTCTTCTGTTTGTTTTAGGACGTATGTTGCTAAATGACTCAAGAAAGGGTCCATCTCACCTCTATTACCGCCGTCCATATGGCTGTGCTGTATTGAGTATCTTGGATGTAATTCCATCAATTTCTGAACTCAAAGAAGAAAAGGATTTTGTTCTCAAAGTTTACACGTAAGTTTATTTAGTTGAAGCATTTAGTGACACATTTAAAGTTAGTGTGATGAGTAGCTTTATAAATTGGTTTAATAAGTAAATGAACAGAAATGCCATAATATGTTAATGTCAAGTCTAATATTTTTCTGATATGTAAAATATAGGTACTGTACTTCAGTTTAGGATATGCTATTTAAAAATATTAATCAAACAATTAAAATGTATTATCTATGACAAGCCAATATATGACTAACATATCGGATTGCAATACTTCAGATCTAAAGTTGGAAGTTGCTTTGAAAAGCTGTATATTCTTCACCTATTAGCATCTCCTTAAAGAGGCTATATCTTACTGAAATTATTTGGTAGCCACATTAGTACAAGAAAATTTATGTTTGATTTAGAGAGTCAGTGGTGCCTCCTTAACTAAAACCCATTTTTTTCGGGGATTGTACAATCCAAAATAAAATGTACAGTTATTTATCAAGGCAATGATTTTTTCAAAAGAGCAGCATGAAACAGCAAATAATTTGCAGGCAAATTGAGAAACCTTTTGTGATGGCAGATAAAGAGATGAATTGCTTCTAAGTCATATACAAGCTCCAAGTACATTTTTAGGAGCTCCCTCCAAATAATCTGAATTTAAGTGACAGAGGGACAATGTTTGAAGTGACCTTTATCTATTGTGTAATTGTTTAATTAATGATTAAAGTAGGCTCATTGTATCTCCACTACATTTAAACAGCCATATTTTTCTTGAATCCCATAAAGACATTTCCAGACTGAGCTGCCAAAATTCAGCAACCATATATACATATAATATATGTGCAATACATGTGTAAGTTTTTATGTATATTGAATAGGAATGCTACAACTTTATATCCCCAAGAGCACAAATCATAAAAAATAGTAAAATGTTTAGACCTAAATATTACCATATTACTATTGGGTCTCCATCAGTCCTTATAAGATGTGGTGGAGGGAACCAATTCTCAATTGAAAAAATTAAAAAAATAAATAATTGTATGTTATCTCTTATTCAGTAGTTGACTAGTACTGATGTTACCAACTTTGGGTAATGAAATATCTTCAAAAATAAACCAAATTCAGAGAACACCAAGGACTCCTCATTTCAACTCTGAGCTACAAATACTCTCCATTATTCAATATAATTTTCGTAGCAATGAGAGACATGAGTCAAAATTAATCATGGGATTTCTAACCCATGTTAGAGTGTTGTTGAACACTCGTTCTGAGAATTGTTGAGGTCCTCAGGGTCACTTGAATAATGCAAATGGGTGTGGAACCTTCTGTGTTGTAAAGAGGAGACAGCTGATATTATATCCCTCCCCATGTGTTGAGAGAGAGAGAGCTGTTCAATTTTAATGTAGATGGCCTATTTGACCCTTCTTTCAAATCAGTGGTCCTCTCTGTCCAGAATGTAGACTGCCTTCAAAAGAGTGCCTTTGTCGCTCAAATGCAGATGGACTACTCAATATTGTTCTGATGGGTTTGTTCTTCTATGTTGTGCCATGCGTTTGTGAAGTAGTTGTTTTGTTTCTCTAATGTACAGATCTACACATGTCTCACTATATTGTACTGCATCACATTGTTCAATTTAAGTCTGAATGTTTTATCCTCAGGGTGGATAAGCTTCTGTCATAGTGTATTTTTTACATAGTGTACTTTCAGCCAAGTGATGTAGGATTCTGATTTCTCCCATTTTGTGCTCCAGTGGGTGGTGAGAATCAAAATGTAAATACTGATTTGTGCGTGGAGGTTTTCTGTAAACTTCAAAGTTAAGGCTTCCTTAATGTATACTGCACAGTCCAGGAAGACCAGACTATTTTCCTTAACATCTCCCTGAGTAAAGTTAATGTATCTGTCCACAGAGTTGATATTTTTGGTGAAGGCTTCCAATTCCTGTGTTTTAATCTTGACCCAAGTATCATTGACATACCTGTACCAGTGGGTGGGTGGAATTCCTTTAAAGGAGTTTAGGGCATTGGTTTCTAACCAATCTATTGTTTCTTATGTCTTGAAAGCAACATTTAGAAAATTAATTATTCTAGCATTTATAGTTCTTGTATAAACTCTATCATACTAATAAAATCAACATAGAAACATTTAGGGATGTTCTTTGATCTCTGTTAATTTAATATCTAGCTTATCCTATATGTAGGTATTATGTAACATACTTCTGAAATACCACAATTCATTATAGTCAAAAGGATTTGTATATCAAAGTCTTCTGTCATGGAGGAAAAGGAATTAGCTATTTTTCAAGTTGAGAAACTCATTTTACCTCAAAAATTTTATATTGACATTGTCATAATAAAATAATAAAATGCCTTCCAAGAAGACCAGACAAGCAAGATGAGCTAATTTTACTTTATTGTAAGGCTACATTAACAGATTCTTCCAAGTCTTACAATACAATTCTCCCACCATCTCTTTTTACCACCTGATAAATTAGGGTGGATCCTTTCTAAGTTTCCTTCTCTGCTCATTTTTCAGCTGTGGGCTCTTCCCCCTTTTATCTGATTCCTAAAAGGTCTATAAGGAATGTGCATAAGCGCACCAAAGTGCCTACCGTCCCTGTGCTAATGTTATCTCTTATTTGTATTCATTTCATGTATTCATAATCATGTTTATAATTATATTTGTTTTCTAATACATGCTTGACAAAATAAATACAATAAATAAAAATTCATTGGGCAGCATTATTCCCCCTTGTTTCCCTAGGTCATTCCCACATCCCATTACAAATACCTACCTTACATATTTTAAAATAATTCTGTATGAAACTCCATTGGCAGGTCACAAAGCAAAGCTCACGCTATTATAGTTGTTTCCTGATATTACATGCAAATATATAGGGGAAGAATTTTGTGTAATCATATTGCAGCCCAATTTTGTCATTCCCTACTCCAGCTCCACGTTATTTTTTTTTTTTAACTTTGCTAAGTATATTATTTTTGCACTGTATTGCTTGTGGACATATTATGATCAGAATATCTGTCACCACTGGGAAATACTTGCTTCTGTGCTTCTATGTTCAACATGAAATATTGTAATTTTTCATTAAAAGCAGTCATATTTGTATAGGTCCACTTCCTTTATTAGGATGAGTCAGAGTAGTACAAAAGATTATGCAAGCTTTGAAGTTTTCACCAGGCAGCTGAATTCTGCATTTCAAAGTCATTTCCAAGGAGGTTTTACTTCACATACATAATTAATACTGGGTTTGTTGGCATTAGATTATACCTAGCACTTCGTGAGAGAAAAAGGCTTTTTAATGTACATTCCCTTTCCCCCATTCAGATTTTCTCAAAACCTTACCACTCCAGGTAGAAGTTTTTGTTCTTTTGGAAAGTGCAGGTAGTTCTCTAGAGAGGGGAAATAATCAAGAAACTAAGGATTAGAGCCCCCCACCTTTAATAAAAGGAAAATCTACAGGAAACTGAAAAAATGCCAAGAAACAAGCAGGCTCAGAATAAAATAGAAAATATTTAACAAGTTTAATTAAAAATATTGCCAGGGATAATTTTTACTTACTTTGACAGTATATGCTTACAAATATTTTGTCTCTGGAATTTACAAGCTTAGTATTTCTATTTTCCAAATGAAATGGTTTCTATAATTTAGGAACAGACCAGCATCATCATGTATTCTGACCATAATCTTGTGTTTCTGTTGATTGTTTTATAAGAGGTACTTTCAAGTCACTATCTGTAATTTGAACAACTGCGCATATTTATCTTCGTTGCCTTTAAATATTTATTTGGAATTGCTTAAACACCAAAAAGATTTTTTTTTTGCTTTAAAAGCATGATTTTACAATAGTCCTTGTATAACAACTGCCCTATTTAGTAACCATTCAAAGTCACAATTGTGCTGAAAAAATAATTTTATGTCCAATTCTTGTACTTATGTCTGTTGCATCACCCCCACGGTTAAATGATCAAGATTTGGGTGTTTGCAACCGGTGAGTATCTGAATGTCACAACGTCTTGTGACCATGTGATTGCCATTTGTTTACTTCACAATTGGCTTGTGCCAATGGAGAAACTGGCAGTAAAATTCCTGGTCACGTGATATCTCACCTCATTTGTTGAACAACTATAGTGAAAGTGAGGCTGTAAGTCTGTCCTGGTCACATGTTGTCTTGTGTGATGACCTCATTGTTTAGTGATAGAATTGCCAGTGCCATTTGTGGTTCTTAAGTGTGGATTGCCTGTATTTGTCTTTTGCAAGATTAGTATATCTCTGAAAAAGGAGAGGAAAGAAAAGGCTGATTTTTCTAGTCACAGACCTCAATCCCAGAAGATGGCACTATAGATTTAATTTTTTCTCATTTTTTTTTACTCTTTAATTTGTCAGAAAATGTGGGTACCCTGTTTCTCTTACATGCCATGGCTGCAGAGAGAATGCCATATAAAGCACTCCCTAAAAGTTAGATGATTGCAATAGGTGCTGCCACCACACACACGGCAGGAGATGGAGCTTAGGTGTAAAGAAGTTGTCATGTTCTGGGAAAGAAAAAATATATTTTTAAACCATGGCAGATGAGGAGGAGGTGGATGTTTTAGCTTTATCTCTTAAGTGAGATGTCAGTCTGCCATTAGGTCTGACAGAAGAGGCATGTTTCAGGTTTCATTTACAAAGGAATACCATCTGGTGGGACAGCAAAAGAGAGCCTTTTCTGCCATAGCAACCGCCCTCTGGAATGCTGTTCCCACAAAGATTTGATTGACAGGAAGGTTGAGAACTCCAATCTTTTATTCTATAGACTCAAACATGCTGCAATAACATAACATGTATAAAACCACACACATACACACACACACACACACACACTTTATGTCTGTCTGTGTGTATAAGTTCCTTATATACCTTAATTTTTTATTTCAAATGTCATCATCTAATTGACTGAGTAATTATTCCTTTATTTATAATTTCAACTTCTATAATGATCCATGAATGTTAAGCTCTGATACCATCCTTTAAGTTCTCAAATAGGAGGAATAAGATATATAAAGAACACCATTTTCTTAAATAGTATGATTACATAGATATAGTAAAAACATAACATCAGGCATGGAGATATATCAAGAAGCTGCTAATGGATTTCAAATATACAGTAATGAAATTTTCAAAGAAAGCAATACTTTTCTTATTAAAATACATCATCTTAGATATTCACAATCTGAATTGTAAAAGATTCCGTTCTACCATGCTGCACATTACAATTGTAAATAGTTTGTTTTCCTCTCTATGTAATTATGTGCAGATTTAATTTCATTGACAATGGCAAATAACATTGACTCTATTTTCAGGTGCAACAATGAGAATGAATGGCATCAGATCCATGAAAATATAATCCGCAAGTCAAGCACCAAATATACAGCACCCAGTTCAAATTATGGTAATATTTTATTTTAGCTCTTTTAAAGATAGATATTTTCTTTGGTAATGAATACATTATACTTGCCACATAGTTCATATTTTAGAGCCTATGATCATGAATAGTCCTCAAGGAATTATTTTTTTTGTTATAAAAATGTGGGTGTAGAGGCTGGAGATTTTGCAAAACAAAGAAGCCTTTAAAAAAAACAACCCAGTAACATCTTCAGCATTGCTAATTGTTAGTAGACGTGAAATATTCCTCTTACCTGAGATTTATATGTCTGTCACATGATCAATGAGGAAGCAATGGACTATACCTGCATATTTTTCTGGCGAGGGGACAGAGAAAAAATGAAGAGAGTGAGAAGTTTTCAGGGGGTGCTGCTAACATCTTTGAGAGGGAAAAGAACTTACAATATCCTTTCTCCTAGGACATATTTAGATTATGAGTTTGAAGCAAATCAATACTTAACATAAGCGATGCATGTAAGGAAACTGATGCAGAATGGCAAGAATTCTGTTATTAATTATAATAATATTGTGTGTTACAAAATAGGACCAGCTTGAAACACTTGCTTGTCATTCATTTTCAGAAGCATATGTCTAATAACTGCATCAACAATTAATGCTTATCTGTAAAAGTTGACTGTGGCACCTGTGTGTTGTAAAACCAGATGTAACTGACTGAAAATAAAAAAGTGTGGATAATTGATGTGGCAGTAACGGGATAGTAGAGTAGAAGAGGAAAAAATGGAGATCACAGAGTATCAAGGTTTAAAATTGAACTTGAAAGATTATGGCATAATCTTGGTTATGACATTTATCAACACATGGAGTACCGTACAAAACAAAAGGTTGGATAATACTTAGGAAATCTGTGTATTGACACAATTTCCATCTGTCAATTACAAAAGGCCACGCTGTTTGGATCCACCCATATAATATATTCATATGTTATGACATCCTAGGACCTAGGTTCACCAGCTAAAAAACTGGCAGATGAAATTTCACATTGTTATGTATGTAATTTACTGAAATGGGAGGCTATAGAAATCAAACAAATAAGTAAGTAAGTAAATAAGTAAGTAAATAAATAAATAATCAAACATCAAAAACACCTGCCAGGCTATCTCACCTCCTTTACATGGACGATCTCGTATAGAAAAACACCATTGGAAATAGAATCGCTGCTTAGCACTATATACAGTCAAGTTATTGCAATGAAGTTTGGACTGGACAAATTTTTTTCATTCCATCTGGTCTGTCATACTTGACATCTTTTATTGATTTTATTGTAATGTTTTTATTTGATTGTTGTGAGCCACCCGGTCATTGAGAGTCAGGCAGCATAAAATTTAACATTTTATTATGGTTGCTGCACAGTCAGCTATATCAGTGGTTCCCAATCTTTTTCGGGTTGCGGCT
>JAOYMU010000098.1:91638741-91651415 GCA_025802295.1 Psammodynastes pulverulentus
ACTGAATGAAAAAATACTTAAGTCTTGAAAATATTTTGATTGACAATTTTTCAGAGATTATTTTTTGAAATATTGTATTTTTCAGAATTTTTACAAATCTGAAATTAATAAGGAGGAAATGTATATCCGCTATATACACAAGTTATGTGACATGCATCTGCAGGCTGAAAATTACACAGGTAAATATGGGAGAAAGTTTTATTTATATATTTACAGTGGTCTTTTTTTAAACATGTCTCTTTAAATTTTCATAATTTTTTTAACTGTAGATGTATAACTTACACATTAATCGGTTGTATGAGTATGTATACAGTAAGTAACACAATTCTTACCAAATTATATCACAGTGGTCAGTAAAAGTATGTGGCTAGGATCATGCATGTTATTTTCACATGGTGATATAATATCTTTGGAAGACATTCTGCATTTTTGTAAGCAGGTTGGAAGTAATTCTCCATGATCAGTTTACATTACCAATGTCTCTGCATAAATACTTAGATTATGTCCACATTATTTTCATTGATATTACGTAAAGTCCAAATAAGATTAATTAATTAATTAAGAACACTGTATGCTTTTAAGCAACCTACAATATATATACATAAAATATTTGTCTTTACTTCAACATAACATGATTAAATATTCACTTTCCTTTTACTAGCAAAACACCTTTTTTATCTGATTCATTTAGGATTTTCATAATTTTTTAATTTATTTGCATATTTATACATGTTGAAATCTTTTGATATTATGTTATGTTATGTATTATTATGTTCATTGCTTGTTGTTTTGACAGAGGCTGCTTTTACATTGCTTTTGTATTGCGAACTACTACAATGGGAGGACAGGCCTCTTCGGGAATTCCTCCACTATCCATCTCAAACAGAGTGGCAACGTAAAGAAAACCTTTGTCGGAAGATTATCCATTATTTTAATAAAGGCAAGGTCAGCAAATGTTATTAGTAATTATTTTCAAATTTTATTAGATATTCTTTTCTAAAGCCAGAACTAAATGTTTTCTGCAAACATACATACACCCATAGATCCATACATCCATCTATTTTGTCTAAATTAGTTCCCTATTTAATTATATATTTCTATATACAGACCCGCACATAAATGCACATGCACAACTACAATTGTTTTTCACCAGCAAAGCACTCATTAATAGACTATTAAGAATATTGTATTTTTTGCTCCATAAGTCGCACTTTTTCATCTCCCAAAAGTGGGTGGAGATGTTTGTGCATCTTATGGAGTGAATATTGCCAAAGCCCCGCCCACCCACTGGCCCCCACCCTTTAGCTGTTTTTTGCCTCTGTATGGGATGCCTGTTGCCGCCGCCTATTGCCAACGTTCGCCAGGAATACCGCCCATCAGCTGTTCTAGGCGGCTGGGATTGCCACCACCTATCGCTGCCGCCTGTTGCCGCACAGTGAACGATGGTGGCTATAGATGGCAACAGGCTGCAGTGGTGATAGGCTGGAGCCTGATCCAACCGCCAATAGGCAGTGGCAATAGCTGGGGAATGCTGGCTAAGTCTCCAGTGTTCCTGGCGGAGGCAGCAGACACAGAGGAGGCAGTAATAACGCTGTTTCTGGTCGGCCAGCCTGCTGATTAACAGTGCTGTGGGAGGCTGGAATCCAGCTGTTGCTCAGCTAACCAGTGGTGGGCGCATTGGAGCGGAGACCTGACGAGCCATGTGCTGGGGCTGGGAGGCAGAGGCAGACTTTTGGTTTTTTTGTTTTCTTCCCCAAAAGCTAGGTTTATTTTATCTTCCAGACCATCTTATGGAGCAAAAGATACGGTAGTTTATGAAGCAGTTATGCCAACTTGAAAAAAAATGCAACTGTTTTAACAATGCAACTGTTTTAATGATGGAAAGTGCTATTTCAACATTCCCAACTTTCAAAGAAAGATCT
Organism: Psammodynastes pulverulentus; assembly: GCA_025802295.1. Classification (NCBI taxonomy): domain Eukaryota; kingdom Metazoa; phylum Chordata; class Lepidosauria; order Squamata; family Psammodynastidae; genus Psammodynastes; species Psammodynastes pulverulentus. Next base: position 91,640,664 of record JAOYMU010000098.1, read on the forward strand.
TTTCGATTATTTGTTTTGAACTATTAAATAAATATAGATTTTGCATTTCTGCTAACAGACCTTATGTCTGTTTAAAACTGTGCTAGGAAGATAGCACTCAATTTAAGAAAATTTCACGTTACAGTAATTCAGTCAAAGAAACATCTGCTTTTCTCTCCTGAAATAAGAAATATGTGCCATTACAGTCTAAGTTTGAGTCATTGTGTACACAAACACACACACATACACTTCTTTCTTCCCTAGAAGATGAATAAGGTAATGTTTGAGTAAATATTTATACACAACAAGAAATAGAAACATAGAATTTAGATTCATCTGTTCATTCTTTCCTATACTTTCTTGTAGAATTGTCATATTGAGCCTGCCCTATTCTTTAGTATCTGCTGTTATTCAGAGTTAGGTATTGTTTTGATAAACATTTTTTAATTTGAGATGGCATCTCTTGTACAACTCAACTAATCTTTCTGTTGGCCAGAGCAGAGAAAACCCAGAAAACAAATAATAAAGGAGCTCATTAAGAATTGCTAAATGGGCACTTATTTTTCTTGTCTCCATTCTTTATCATAGGAATACATTACTAAGGGTTACTTACTTAACTTTAATTAGATATTTTTCATGTATAAAAATCCTATTTCATCTCAATTTTTAATCTTTCCTTTAGAGCTGGGAATTTGGAATCCCGTTATGCAGAGAGTTGGCTAGTCAGTATGAAACATTATATGATTATCAGAGTCTCAGCTGGATTCGGGTGAGTAATGTTCAACTTTCCTGCAGGACACAATATTTTGCCAATTGGAAATATACAGGCAGTCCTTGGTTAATACTACTTGTTCAGTGATCATTCAAAGTTACAATGGTGCTGAACAAGTAGTGGCTATGACTGATCTCCAGAGTATCAGCCATCCCAGCAAGTTGCAGTCACATGATTATGATCTGAGTGCTAGGCAACCAGATCACGCTTGCAATGGTTGCAGCATCCTACAATCATGTCATTGTGATTTGCAACCTTCCTTGGCTTCTCATAAGTAAAGTCAATGGAGAAGCCAGATGGGATGGCTGCAGGTTGCTCAGATAAGTCTTACCCACTCATACACCTTCCCCTCAGTACTTTTGTTCTCATTGATATGCTGTGCCTCAGCAACCACATGAACATCCCCCCTCTTACTCTCCTGCCTGACAGCAGCCACCTCAAGCACCGTCATACTCATGCTGTACTTCTCTAGCTACCCACACATCTTCTTGCTCCCTCTCCTACCTGGCAGCAGTCACTTACTTACCTGCTGGCTTTCTTGTAAGCCACTTGGGACTTGCAACTTGCAAGACCAATGCTAGCTTCCCCACTGACTTTGGTTGTTGGAAGCTATAGGAAGTTGCTCAAAATGTCACTTTCCTAATGACTCACAATTCTCACTTAACAACAGAAGGGATTGCTGTTGCTAAACATGTTGTTGCACTTTACAACTGTGCCACTGAACGATAAAAATTGTGGTCCTAATTGTCGTCATAACTCAAGGATTACCTGAACCATGTTTAGCAAGTAAATAAAACACTTTGTAATATACTTTTACTGTGTATATTAGAAAGGCTCCGTTTAGTTTTAATTAAAAAGAAAAGCAGCCACTAAAATAAAACATTCTAATATTATTCACTTCTGGACTTTAAACACGCTATAATCAAGATGTTAGCCCAAATTTTGAACCTCTTTTCCCTTATTTAGTTTATTGAATTTACTGTAGATTATGACATCCAAAATAGATTTCCCACATATTTCTAAATTTGATGTCTCTTTATCATTCAGATTCTTTGACAAAAATCTATAGTTTACTAAAATGAATGTAGAATTTCATGCATTCAGTCTATATATGGTATAGTTATTCAAATGGAAATCACCGTGATTTGAATTTAATATTATACAACAAAAAGTAATTATATTTTTAAATCCTCAAATCAGCATTTTAGTGTGCAGGCTGCTCTGTTTAAAATTCATTAAAGATAAAGGAATAAAAATTTAAAAAAATATTTTCAAATGTGTACATATGTTTATGTATTCCTACATATATTGCAAGTCTATGTGAGGCATCAGGTTGGATTTTTATATGAATCTTTGAGAACTTTTCATAACACTTTGTTTAATCAATAGTCTGCTATATATGCTTTATACTAAAAGTTGCTCATTCAATCACTTTTGAATCTTTATGACCTGATGAACTCAATTTTGCCAAAATTGTCTATTGTTGACTGTTCTTTGAATTCTTATAACTTTAAGCTTGCATAGAAAGCACAGTGTAAAAAGAATTGTTGTATTCTATACAAATATTAAAAGTGCTTATGCATAAAATCCTCCCTATGGAAAATTGAGTTCTCTGCAAAGATATCTTGAATATGTATTTCATGTATGATACTTTAACTGTTCAAAAACTATTTGTTAATTGCGTCAGATACAATAGTGTTACTATGTAGGGTCTAGGACACGCGCCATAGTCAATTCACTGCAGCCATTTTACTATGGCCAACTTCCCACAGGATAACTTGTTGCGGCCAACTTGCCATGAATCAACTCGCTGCGGGACAATTCCACTCTAGATAATTCAACGTGATAAATGTTACCCACCACTGTTTCTTCACCATCATTTGTGTTTTTGTCAAGATGGCCACGACGAGTTGGCCTTGGCGAAATGGCTTTAGCAAGTTTGCAGCGGTGAGATGGCCATGACAAGATGCCCACGGCAAGTTGGCTGGGGCAAGTTGTCTCATTCAAGAATGCTGACAGCATTTTTCTCCTAAAGGTACAGCATTATTTCAGTCCAGTATATTTTTTTTTCTATCTTTAGAAAATGGAAGCTAATTATTATGACAATATAATGGAACAACAACGGTTGGAACCTGAATTTTTCAGAGTTGGCTTTTATGGAAGAAAATTTCCTTTCTTCCTTCGTGTAAGTACATTTAACATATCCATTACTATATGAATGCAATGCAATTTATAATAAAGTTGATTTGTGTATTCTTTGAAGGAATTAAAATAGTTCTGTAATTATATAGTTGATTGATTAGTCCAAAATATTGATGTTGTTTCTGCCAGTCTAGTTATTGTTCCTATTTTGCGAATTTTAACATTTAATGTAGTTTGTACCTGGAATGAATATGCATTCCTACAGGCTTTTTCATTATTTATAAACACGATTGAGTTTTTTTCATGTAAAATATTGTATGTACAATAAATCTTCTAACTGTGTTTGAAATTTCAAAAAGTCATTCTACAGTTTAATAAGTAGTATTAATTCAAACGAGACTTAGATTCACAGAAGAATAGAATCAGTTTGAAAGAATTTTTAGGATATGAATTCTAATTTCCCACCCCCCACTCAGTATAGGAATCCAAGATGAAGAATCCCAGACAAATGAATGTCTAGCTTCTAGTTGAACAGATCCAGTGAAAGCCCACTACCTCTCTGGTTAATTGGTACCTGATCAAATTGCTCTTACAGGTATGAAGTTTTTCCTAATATTAATTGGGAATTAATTCCTAAAACTAATTGCTTTTTTTTAACTTACATTCTTTACTCTGTGTCCTGCATTCTGGAAGAAGAAGAAACAGATTTTGAAGTTGTATGTGATTGTCAAGCTTCACTCAGAGTGATACTCACACGAAGGCTAGCAAGCAAAGTTTCAAGGATGCAGCTCTTAGATAAATAAGCTTTATTACACTTATTAGAAAAGTTGAAATAAATAAATTAAACTAAATTACATGTCCAACTGTAGAATGTGCTCAGAATTTCAGAAATCTAATTTTCCTTGTGACAAACTTATATAAAGGTCAGGAAGCCACAATATAAGAGAATATGATGCAACATTGGAGCCAGGTTGGTAAAGGAGTACAACAAGGCTGCACAGGCTCACTCTCTTCTTTATTCAGTCTTTATATTAAGGGAAGCTAGATTGGAAGCATGGTTTTAAAATAGGAGGAAGAAACAATAATCTGCGCTATGCTGATAATATCATCCTGAAAACCGAAAATGCAAACTATCGTCAAGTCCTAGTACTAAAAGTAAAAAGTACAGTGAAAAAGGAACTAAAATGAAACATAAAAAAGACCAAATTAATGACAAGTAAAACAACTGCTAGAATTTTTCTAACAGTTGCGCAGATAAAAACTAATACAAGTTATAAAAAAAGAAAAAATACAAAGTGCATAAAAGAAAAAAGAAGCATATAAAAGAAAGAATATAGAAGAAAGAAAAATACGACTATAACCAAAAAAGAAATATAAAGAAGCAATTTCTCTCTTTGTCTCTACACGTATAAACGATTTTAACAAGTCATTACTTCTCTTAAAATACAATTTCTTCATGCCATATCACGTTACTTAGCTATAAACAAATTCTTAAAACCTTGTCATTCAGTCCTAGTCACTAAAAGTTTATTAACCATTATCAGAAATAACTTCTGTTTTAACCTTGATCAAATAACTTTATATTCATTCCCTTTACTTTTAACAATTTTCATCTTTTATCCATTCAAATAATATCCTAAAACTTAATTTCTTTTCTTTTTTTTCTTTGTCCCTTCTCACCAAGTCTTTCAAAACTTTTAATAGATGTCCCTTGTAAATCCAATATAAGAAAATTATCCAAATCACTCAATGTTAGATGTTTGTATGTCGTTTTTAATTATTAAAATGTCAGCCAGTTTCATTTGTAAATTCAGTATTTTATCTTTTTCCAGATCATTCTTGTAGTCCTTCATTTTAAAAATCCACATACATCTCTACTTCGGTCTTATCTGATAGAACTTATTCCTCTTCCATAACATCATGTTATGGAATTTGTCTATGATTGCAGATATTTTTAAAATTAATTTATGACTCAATTGTTCATACATCATTCAGTACATTCAGTGTTTGGCTCCATTCTGTATTAACAAGTCAAATAGAGTTTCCTTCTCCTTTAATTGTAATCTTTACTTCCTTTTAGTTCCCTCTAGTGTCCAGTCTTCAAAATCCCATACTATCATGTTTGGTTTTTTAGAATTCAAAACATAGGCCACTTTCCCATAGGGATGATTTATTCAATTAATTTCAAAAGTCCATCTAGATGAGCAATTAATTTTCTCACAGGGCCACATGAGAAACTGGGACTGTTGTGGAGGGCCAAACCAATAGGGCTGTGAAAGTAGTAGGCATGCACGTACACACTTATGTAAATTAATTTAAAAAATAGTCTGCTTCAAAATAAAAGCAGTGCAGTTATATTGCATGCATACACTTAATTACATTTAAATTGTGATTTCCAGTTGGCCTCACATGGGTTGGACAGGGACAGCCAAAGGGCTGGATGTGGGTTGGGACCGTAAAATGCCCAAGTCTGATCTAGATCTGTAGTCCATTTACATCTTTCCTAAAACAATACTCTAATCACCTCTTTTCCTATTTGTTTGCCCAAATTGTGAAATCTTTAAAGCTCCACTTAAAATTTCTTAAAGATTGAAGGAATCCTAGTGAATGCCACAAACTTGCTTTTCTGAAAGTTCTTAATATTTTAAAAACAGTAAAAAAGTAATTCCGAAAGTTATTAGGAAATGAGGCTCAGCCAAGCTTTATGTACACATAAGTTACATTACAATTGTGGTCATAGATGGGATCGCTCATGAAGAGTGCTGTCCGGAGTAGTTGTAGTCAATCCTCCAATCTCTTCTTTTTCCAGAGAGTTTTCACTGGCCAGAATCCATCCTATGGCCACTAATTTCAGCCATAATGCCATCACCATAGGTTCAGAGATGTCTAGATTCCCATATCCTCGCTGAATGGCCTAACAATCAGCTTTAGAATTAACAGTGAAGATGGTAAAGTGGTCAATAGCTTCTATCTTTTAGCATCAACTATCAACAGTAAAGGAACAAGAAATACACTTAATACTAGCACTTGCTAGAACAGCCATGAAAACCTAGGAAACGATATTCAAATGCCTTGGTGTGTCTATACCTACAAAGATCAGAATCATGCAAGCCATGGTATTCCCTGATACATTCCATGGAAGCGAAAGTTGGACTTTGAAGAAGCAAAATAGGAAGAGTATTGACATTTTTTAATTTGGATGTTGGAAAAGACTGCTGAGAATATTATGAATAGCCTAGAAAATAAACTGATGGATCATTGAACAAATCAAATCAAAATCCTTATTCAAGATACAAATAACTAGGCTCAAATTACTCTACTTCAGATACATTATGTGAAGACTCGAGTCTGCTACAGGATCTAATTCTGGGAAAAGCAGAAGAAAAGAGAAGAGGAAGATCAGCAGCAAGATGGATAGAGTTAGTTATAGAGGTGATATGTGCACCTTTGGGAGACATGAAAGAACAGATTATGTATCATCTTGGAAAACCGCCTGTATGATTGCTGGGAGTCAGAAACACATAATAAATTAAATTAATATATATATTGTCATAAGAAGTAAATCTTGATTTGTTTTCCATTGGCCCAGAATGCAGGATACAGAATAATGAATTTAAATTCCAAGATTTTTGTTGAATATTAGAAAAAAATGCTAACTGTAACGGCAGGTAAACTATGGGACTATTTATCTAGGAGATGGTGAGTTCACTTTTACTGGAAGTCTTCAGGCAGAATGGACAGACATTTGTCAAGGATGTTTTTGATTCCTGTGTTAAACTGTAGCTTTCATTGGATGGTCTAAGCATTCCTTCCAACTGCGTGATTTTATTATTCTATAAAATCTTTAGCTTCCTTTTATTGGAGGAGGGTTCCAGTATCATTTATGAGCTGATAGCCCCAATAACAACCATGGAGGTGTCACAAGTAATAGTGGTCACAACACATGTGGGAAGAAACATGCTAGAGATGGTCTTTAATTTGGAGAAGATGAAATGTGATCTGAAAATAAGTAACACTGATATCTTTCCTTTGCCATAATCAAACCAGTTCCTTGTTAAACGGAGGGTCATGGACACCTGAATTTTGCATGAGCAACAGGCCTTTCAGAAGTCACTTTGGTAGTTTCCTGACAATTTGGTGGGCAGTTCTATTTTACGCCCTCTGAATCTCTGGAATTCAGACATTGAAAAGATGCTGGATGTGCATGTTTGGCCACTTCATAATCATATGAGGTATTTTACCTGAGGTAAAATGATTAAAAACAAATATAAAGCAACAGTAATGGAAAACCAGATATGGATATGACCAAGCTCTTGTCAGAGCTCATATTCAAGTAAGGCAGTGTTTTGTATTACCGTCTGGGATTTATTTATTTTTTAAAATTGTAGAACTAAAACAAGCTGTCAAAAAGGTTCTCTGTTGTAATAAGATTCTCACTACGTGTTCGCCAAATTCATGCCCCTCCTAATTCCTTTTGGTGGCTAGTGGGTGTGAGTGGTTGAATCCAGGAGATCAGCCATTCTTGCTTTGAGGGAAGACATGAAGACAGAGCTTTGAATGAGTGGTCACCTTCTGAAGAAGCTTTTCCTGAACAAATTTTGCTTTGCCTCCAACCTCCTCTTTTTATGGAATATTGTTGGGAACAATGTGAGAAATCAGCTATAGAGAATCCTAAAGGAAATGGCTTATTTGGATCTGTACCACTTGGAATTCAGGCCCAGTCATGGAACAAAAATGTTAGTGGTGGTGGAGGATGACTTTCACTAAGACCTAAATGGTGAGAGTATGTCCGTTTTAGTCTTATCAGACTCTCTGCAGTGTTTGATACTATCAATTGTCTGGATTATCTGCAAAGGTCGGATATTGCACTATATACTAGTGGTTCTCTCCTATCTGAGCAGGGTTCACTGCTCTTCCCAATAATTATTTGTCATGAACATGAAAGGCACTATCAGTGATCACTACTACTAGTCTACAGCAGGACTGTCAAACCCGTGGCCCGTGGACTGGATGTATCACACACTGGCCACGCCTACGCCCAGTTTAGCGAAGTAGGGAAAAGTTGTGATACGTCACGTGACGATGTGAGTTGTGACACCCCTGATTTACTGTAAGATGTCATCAGAACTATTAAGTAATGGAACAGTCTATTAGTCTTCAGTTCTGGATTCAAAGTTTGAGTAGCCATTTGTCTGGGGTGCTGTGAAGATTCTTATTTAGGACAAGGACATGGACTGGAAGACTTCCAAAGTCCTTTCCAACCCTATGATACTATGATTCTATGAGTATGTTAATGACATACATTTATACATTACTATCCTAGATTGAACTAGTGTTTGGAAGCTGTTGAAAGCTAGATGGAGTGAAATAAGCCCAGACAAAATATTACCTGGGTTGTATTAATAAATGTTCAGGAAATTTGGAAACGTTAGTCCTTGTAGTTATCTTGGATGGAATTTTTCTCCCTCTGAAAGAGTTGATTGATGATCTGGTGTCCTTTGCTTAGCCTTTGCCCAGTTGTAACAGATTTGCTAGTTATGTTACCATCTATATTAAGATGCTCTGATAGTGGTAACTCATGTCTTAACCACCATGCAATTGGATTACTGTGAACTATTTCACATGCGGCTGCCTTCCCAGATACAACTGGTACAAAATCTAGCAGTCTGGCACCACAGAATACTCCAAATTTAAAGTTAATCATAGTTGTTAGTGAGTTTCAAAGTGCTAATTGTCCCTTATATTACATAGCACTGGAATACATCAGGTACTAGGTTACTAAAATTGAATCTACCTATCTGGTCTGAACATCTAAAGAGTTTCTACTTAGAATTCTGTGGCTGCACTATATAAAGTGTCCACTATGGACGACATTGCACAACTTCTCACTACAGGTAATCCTCAAGTTATGACAATTCAAAGTTATGACATGCACACTCAAAAGTATTTATGATCCATTCCTGCAGTTACCTATATTGTAGCACTATGGTGGTCATGTACCCTTACAGCCAACCAGAGATGCTGCAACAGGTCCTCTGCCTAATTCCCTTCCAATTTTGCCCTGCTCAGTCCCCATAGGCACTGGGTCTGCTTTGCTAGCCCACCAGGTTCCATGTGCTTCTCCCCACCCTGTCACTGATAACTCACTTACCCTTTCAAAGATATCTAGACCTCAAGATGTTGGGGTAGGAAAGGAGAATAGGCTGGGCCATATGGCAGAAAAGTGGCCTCCTTTTCAGACACTGGCAAAGCTGTTTTTCTTAGATCTCATGTTCTTACATATGCTTCCGTTCTCTTTAGAAAAGCCTTTTTACTCAGAGGATGGAGGCCTGCAGGGATGCAAGCTCTATCTATTTTCCTCTTTAGAAATTCTTCCGTCCCTGACCTCATGATAGATCTTGTGTTCTTACATATGATTCCATCTTTTGTGCAAAAAGGCTTTTTCAAAGAGGATGGAAGCATGTGTAAGAAGGCAAGATTTAAGGAAAACAAGTTTGCCAGTGTCTGAGAAAAGGACACATTAAGGAGAGCAGGGATGGAGGCTCATTCATTTAATGGGATTCACTTAATATTACGACCATAATGGGAAGGCTCCATTACAGTCGTAACTCAAAGGGCTACCTGTACTAGGACCATACTCTGAAACATGTCTCCTCTAGAGGCATGGTTTGCCCCTTCCCTCTTTCCCCTTCATAAAATCGTTTAAACTGTCGTATTCCTTTCCACTGTCCTTTAGTCTGGTTGATAAATAAAAGTGAGGAGGCTAAAGGAACAATTCAGTGATGTTTTAATTTTATGTTGCTTTCTTCTCCTTACAGAATAAAGAGTATGTTTGTCGAGGCCATGACTATGAGAGATTAGAGACCTTCCAACAAAGAATGCTTAGTGAATTTCCCCAAGCCATTGCAATGCAACATCCAAATCACCCAGATGATAGCATATTGCAGTGTGATGCCCAGTGTATCCTTGATTAATGTTTTAGAATGAAGTTACCAAAGTTGCTGCAAAATTAAAAATATTTCAGAATTGGAACACATTCATAGTAATTTTAATATTTTTCATTGCCTGCTTACAGACAGTTAAAACGTAACTGCAAGGAGAGGAGGGGAGTTGCTTAAAAACAGAATATGGAATGCGCTGTCAGATTTGTGAAATGGAGCTTTGATATTCATTAGATGATTATCATATATGTTAATTTTTCCTAATCTCATAAAATCGTATTCTGTAATTTCCTGACAAGATTTCTGTTTTTACTTTTACAGAATTTTTATTCTAATATCCCCATCTCAAAACATTTTAGCAAAAGTGTGTTGCATATTCCTTTTTTTCCCTGTGAAGCAAAATCAAGAAATGTCAGTGGAAATGCCTAACTGTTAAAAAGAGTGGAGATATCCAAATAAACATGTTCCTAGAGTGCCATATTAATGTTTTGCAGACAAAGCAACAGAAACTTGTAACACATTAAATTCTAATACATTTATTATTGCAAAATATCTGCTTTGTCAAGATAAGTGCATATATTACCTACTGGTAGCTATTACAGTGTCATTTCTTATCTTTATGATATATATAATAAATTGCATTGTGAAATCAGTAGCAAATAAGGATGCAGTAAAGCGTTTTCTGTATATTGTTTATATAGGAAAATAATATTGGTTATTTTATTTGTCAATACTGTTAGCAGACAAGATTCCCTCCATTCTCTGCTGTCATTTGCCTTTGATATACTTAGATCCCTGCTGTTTGATATAGCTCAAACATAATGTATTTTAAAGTCTAATTTGCAGCGCTTTTTTTCGGCACCAAAAGGTGCCGGAACGCTCCCCCCGTCGCGCGCTAAAAAAACCCGGAAGTAATAG
>JAOYMU010000098.1:91651515-91662771 GCA_025802295.1 Psammodynastes pulverulentus
TATGAGCAGTGTACTAAGATAACAGCTGTCTTTGACTGGACTCGAAAAAGGTGCCGGAACGCAGTACCGCTGCGTTCCGGCAGAAAAAAAGCCCTGCTAATTTGTAACTCAAATTTAAAATGTGTTAATTACCATATCTAATAGGGTTCCTCTATGTATAATTATCTATACATGGGCAGAAGGAAATTGTCATACATTCACTGACAATAACATACTGTTAAAAAAATAAGTTGATGGATGCATATGACATTCCTGCTGTACCTTTGAAAATTAGCACTTTATTTTATTTTATTGTTTAAATATCTGAAAGGCCTTGATTGTGAATTTATTGGATAGTGTTGTTGCTAAAAAGCAGAATTTGGTAACTAATTTTAATAAATTGAAATAAAAACTAAATGTGACCTTAAACTTTGATGAAACAAAAAATTTGATGGTAACATTTGTCTGAAAACCTGGGAATTTTTAAAATAAAAACTTAATTAAATTAGGCTGAGAATTAGAATTGAATTTTCAGCAAAAGTAAAATCCAGAGTAACGTAATAAATTGTTTCAATGTAGAAAAAAAAACCTTGCAAGACAAAAACTATAGAAATTTTGATGGAAATAAAAAATTGCTTTAGTGTTATCTATTCGAAATAAAAAAATAACTTGCTGTGAAGAGATTAAAGAAGAATTGCAGTTTTAATTCCAGATCACACAAAGTTCAAATAATGCATAATCTAAAATAGGCATAAATGGCTGAAATATCATAATTATACATCTTTTACAGAGAAATAAAAACAGAAAATGTACACAACACAGTGAAATAAACAATAAAGCTTTAATGCAAATTCTAATATAAAGTTCTATTACAAATCCCTTTGCAAACTTGAAATGAACATATACTCAGTTGTCTGGGTAAACATGGATTAAATGTTGTGATAATGTTGATTTAAACTGGTTTCCTTATGAAAAATATTGAAGAAAGGAAAATGAGTATTTGTTTTGTTAGTGCTAAATTTAAAACAAATTAGGGCTCAGAAGAGTTTTTAAGAACATGACACAAATGGGAAATTATTGAACAAGGTTTCCTTTTTAAAATAAGTATCGCTTTAAAAATGCTGATCCAATAGTATTTTATAACAGATCAAGATGCAAGTAGAAGTGGGAAGGAAATAAAACTGAAAATACATGTCATCTCACTTTCAGTGATTTCATTTGGAAGAACAGGTTGAGAACTATACGATGTTAGCAAGTTTATGTCATAGGGTGCCATAGCTGCTAAAATTGCACAGATTCACATTGTGGTTTCTATGCTGTATGAGATTCAGGGGTGTTTGTGTGTGGTTTAAAAAGAATATTAAGATCTGTAATGTTATTATGCAATGTGTAAAGCTAATCTGTATGCTTTTGTATTGTGTGTAGTTGTTTTCCTTTGACTGGACTCTTATTACAGACTTGCAAATCTATGCGGTGACTCCAATTCCAGACAATATTGATGTACTACATATGGATCGTATCCCTGATCGCATAAAGAGCTTTTATCGAGTTAACAACATCAAGAAATTCCGCTATGACAGGCCTTTTCACACGGGCCCCAAAGACAAGGACAATGAATTTAAGGTTCTAATTCTTCCTAACACATTAACATTGTTTTTATGCAAAATATATTGAGATATATGGAAGAGCTCATAGAATTATTGCTATTCTTAAAGCAAGTGTTAAACCATTTGAATGTTGGCAAAAATCATGGCAACTGAAATTTTTGAATATTTGATTGCAGCTTTATGATATAAAAGTAGACCTTGTAAAACTGCTCAATAGGTTCAAGAGTAAGCCTTGTTGAGCTCTGTAAGACATAATTCTGTTTAGGCATACATAGCATTGTGGTATAACAGACTAAACATACAAGTTTTTGCACATTCGATTAGTCTGACTGAGGGAGCTCTTGGAACCTTATGGTTTCTAGAAGGTGCTTCAGAAGCCAAGGCCTGAACATCCTGCTGAAATAGGGAAGTGGCAGTGTCCTTGAACAAAATTACATTTGAGTACCTTCTCCCAGTTTGCAGACTTAGGGGGCAGGAGGGGGTTCTTGCTTTCTTGAGGAGTTCCATGAAATGAAACAATAAAAAAACCCTTGTAGTTTTACTGGAGCAAAACAAAAAAGAATATGAGCAAGCATGGATAAGAGCCCGTATCCAGGTCTGATATGTTGATAAATTGATATTTCTTCACTCTTGTATTGCATCCACAAACTGCTAAGCAGCAGCTCTTTCCAAAGTGGCAAAATCTAACTGGATAAGAACAAGCAGGAAGATCATATGAGGAGCCACTGTGAAGATTATTTTAGGCATCTCAAGGACATAGTTTTCAGATTCACTTGGAGCTTGATGCCAACTGAGCAGCTTCAATGGAGATTAGTGAGTCCTTGGGTGTTATCTGAGTTATATGAGATGAATTTGATCCTGTGTGTGATCTGATCCTTCGCAACCCAACCACCTTTGGTCTGGACGTTTCAGCGCAATTAAAAACTAATTGCAGTTTTATTAATCTCTGGCAGAATTGAGATAAGAAATAAGAATAATGAAACCATCCTTCTTGGTCTCTCAGCAGCTTTCAATAGTACTGTATCCTTCTGAACCACCTCTGAGATTTATGAGTGGGGGAGGACATTATATGATGGTGGTTCCTAAAATGATGTTTTCATTCAGGATGGCAAGTTGATCAAACCCTAGATCTATCATCTGCAGATTTCTGGCACTTTCAAGTAAAATTACATCCTTAATTCTAAATAGAATTGCACTCCCCTGAACAGATGTTTTTTGCAATTTGAGGGTTGGACTAGTGGATCCTGTTTTAGGAACTAAGGGTAGTCAAGGTTAAGAAATAATTTGCTTCCATCTAGTGTGCCAGTTGCTACTTTTCCTGGAATGGCAGGAGTGACTTCCTGTCTATTTATAATAAGCTATTTGGGCTTCCCTTGAAGAACATTCAGAAGCTGCAGATGGTCCAGAAACCCTTCGTGGTTCAGAGCCTGTTATCTGCAGGACTGCCTTCTCCCTGTAATGTTTGCCTACACAATAAGATCACTCATTCACTCAGTTAAAGACTTTTCATCTCTAGGAGCCTTATAAATATTCTTTTCCAGTCACTTCCCCTTCTGGAATAGTCCCTCCTCATCATGTGTAATTACCTCCTTCTTGCCCCACCTTTAAGTGAAAACCTGATTTTTCTGTCAAGCCATTTCAGATTGAGTCAGATAAAGACTAATGGAACTGTGTTGTATAGTATAGTACAACATCTCTCTGAGGAAGATGAGTGGTTTAGAAATAGGATAAATGAGTATGTATATAAGTAACAGGCTTTTGTAAGCCTATCAGAATTTCTCTCTGTCCACACTGATACCAAACAGAATCAAGGTATGATTTTCTTGAATTTCCTTATCATCCCCTCTTCCTTTCCAGAGCTAAATTGATGATTCTTATGTAGGTTATTTTCATATTCCTTTACAGCCAGAAAGGCTATTCTGTTATAATGGTTTCATAGTCATGGGATTGGGCTATTTCATTATCATTAATGTTTTATAAACAACCCCTGGTTCCAGAGGAATTCATTTTAATTTTTTCATTGATTATTTGTATGTTAGATTGGAGCAGTCTATAAGACTTGAAAATAGGCACATTTGGTTTTTCATTTCCTATATTATGTTTTCATTTGTAGAGCTTGTGGATTGAACGTACCACTCTAACCCTGACTCACAGTTTACCTGGAATCTCTCGGTGGTTTGAAGTGGAAAGGCGAGAATTGGTAATGTTTTATTTTTATAAGTTAAGGTATAACAAAGAAAAAGAGTGGGTAGTTTTTTTATCTAATGGATAAAATAACATGTTAAATGTGCTTGTTGTAACAATAAGTGTTTCACATAACTAAGACTAATTTAATAGAAGAACTTCCAGGAGCAGAGTGGTCCATTGAAGATGTCTCCATGAAAGGAGAAGTGACAATCATAACAAAGACCAATGGAACATCTCAGGATAAAGAGAAGACACAAACTTGTCCACATGTGCTTAGAATGGCTGCTACCTGCAAGGAAACTGCAATGTTGGGAAACAGGAATAGCCCTCTTGCTTACAATTGCAATTGGTGCCTTTTAAAGGACACTAAGTTTGCTAACCTCACTTTATAAATGGCTTTTTGACTACTTTTAAGCTGTTAGAGACACTCAGAATGTCAGGTTTGAAACTATCATGTGAGTTTAAAAAATTTGAAGTAAACAGCAAAAAGCTAAATAAGATCTTGACCTTTGAAAGTTACAAACAGATTAAGAATTCAGATAAATTTGGAATATAGAAATTTACAGTAAGATTTTGGAATTAACAAAGAACAGCTTTTTACTGGAAATAGATCTGTTTCAGTTTTTGCAGGATAACTTATTTTTTTTATTTTAAAAACGACACTAGATGGGACTAAAGATTCTAGGCAGAAGGGAATAAAACACAAGTGTGTCTTGATATTAATTATTGAGAACCTATAAAATGATGAAAAATGTTATAACATTCAAACTATTAGAGAAAACTTTTGAAGAATTGAACCCAAAATTAGCAGCCATAATATCAATATCATCGGTCATGATTTCTATGGATAGATTATGTCCAAAATATGTTATTAAAGAAATGATTGATGTGCAACAAATTTTATGTGACAGACAGGGATGGTACTGAAAGTGGATTTACAAAGAAGTACTTAGAAAAGAATGTCTCATTGGATATACAAAGGAAACTGTTAATTGTTTTAAAAATGATAAGGAAAATACAAAGGATAAAACCAAGAAAGTGACCTGAATAATTTTTTCTTAGTGAATTTGAAAAAATGATTTTTTAAAACTTGAAGAACTGTAATGTGATGGGATGGGATAAGAAATCAAATCCTACAACAATATTTGTCTGCACCTAAGACTATTAGAAGAAAAAGGAAGGAATATAAAGTTAGCTTATTTGAACAAGGTTAAAACAAGTTCTGTTATTACTTCTGGACTTTCTGCTGACACCCGGAATGATGATGTTTTATTAATTTATGTGTAGATAAGGGATGGGATTTAATTGATAATTGCTTATAATCTTAGAAGGAGTGAAGAGTCACAACATTTATTTATACTTACAATGAAGGTTGGAAGTTACTTCTTTATATATTTTTTCTCTTCATTATATTCTTATTTTGTTTTCTCTTTTCTTCTTTCCTTTTCCATTTTACCATTGATTTTACTATTATTCTTCCCTTTATTTAAATTTAGTTTGTATTAGATTTTGCTATTGTAATAAAAGTTTTTTAATAAAATTTATATATATGCTTGTATATCTTATAGATTGAAGTAAGCCCATTAGAAAATGCTATTCAAGTAGTGGAGAACAAAAATCAGGAACTAAGGACACTAATAAGTCAGTACCAACACAAACAAATGCATGGGAACATCAATCTACTCAGTATGTGCCTGAATGGAGTTATTGATGCTGCTGTGAATGGTGGCATAGCACGATATCAGGAGGTAATTCAGACTTTCTGATTATTGTTACTTTCAGCAGCTTTTCACAATACAGTTATATTTCATTGTTATGTTTAACAGTATATAAGAATGTTTATATAAGAATGTTTATATGTCAATTTTTCATAAATAGTTATAACACTGCGCTTAGTTTTATGTCCATATTCTAGTCCCATGACAGCGAACCTATCCATGAGTGCCAGAGATGGCACACAGAGTCCTCTCTGGGCACGCGAACTGTTGCCCCAGCTCAGCTCTGCTGTGCATGCGTGCGCCTGCCGGCCAGCTGGTCTTCAGGTCTCTGCCATGCATGCGCGGGGGTTGTGCGTGCATGTGTGGGATTGTGCGCGCATACATGGGGCAGGGTGCACACATGGGGCAGGGGGGCGCACACAGGGCACATGTACACATTGCATTTTGGGGATGCGCACACACACACTTTGGGCATTTGGTGCCGAAAAGGTTAACCATCACTGTTTAGTCTAAACAACTGTAACTATTTTATTTTGGGGAATTCTAAATTCTGTTTATAAGTAAATTGCCATAGCATCATATATTATTGTTTGTATAAGTATGAAATTCATTGAAAAGACAAAAGTGTAATTATAATGAAAAATAATAAATGCTGCCTTAGAAATTGCTTTGTTAATAAAATAATGAAAGTCATTATCTTGATAATGTTAGGTGTATGTCTAAAGGGAAGGATAGTGACAATTCATTACTTTTCAACAACTAAACTGTTTAATGTTGATCTTACTTAAATTTTAAGTTAGTAAAATATTTCTGGATTATATGAGTGCAGAAAATCCACAAAACACACTTTTATATTAATTATTTCTGAAGTTGCTTATATCTCATCTACTATTCAGTGGAAATAGGCTGAAAAACAGCTTCTATCCCAGGGCAGTAACTCTATTGAATTCTACTGTATAGTGGAATATTAATGTAGTATCAGGGGGTTTCAATTCAATATATAGAATGTGAAGGATGTGTGTGTTTGTATTTTATTTGTATAGTCATAATGTACACTGAAGAAGGTATTTAATTTCATTGTACGAGGTGCAATGACAATAAAGTAAACTAACAAATAAATAATACATATGAAAGTTTCAGGATTTTGACAAGAAGCATGATAGTATTACTGTTGAAAATTAAAATAAATATATGGTCTAATAAAAATTGCTCAAAATTGTCTTAGTAAATTTTCTTTGACACTGATTTTTATGTGTTGGCTTTTGAATTTACAAAATCAATGGGGAAAATATAGGCTGCAAAAAATGGGAAGAAAAGGTAACAAAATGTTTAAAATGGATTCCATTGTCATGGAATATGGCTTTCCATGTTTCATTGTATAGAAAATAAAGGTACCAATGATTTTTTTTCTTTTTTATGTTTCTTAAGAAACAGACTATTTCCATAGTACAACTAATTATTTTTCTTCTCCAGGCCTTTTTTGATAGAGATTATATCTCCTCTCATCCTGGAGATACAGAAAAAATCACACAGTTGAAAGAACTGATGCACGAACAGGTATTCTTGTTTTTTTAAAATAAAAATGAAATAATACTGTCATAAAATTTGCTTCCTTTAATGTTATGCAAAGTAACATGGGCTTATTCAAACTATATAAAATACTGAAAACCAGAACATTATACTACATATACATTTGGTTTCTGTTTATATTCTAAAACAATTACTGAATTTAATGAGAAAACAAAAAAATGTAGAAATTGATGTCCACCTATATAACATAATGTACTAGATGGATAAAACAAATACAGATATTTGAAAATAACTGAAAACTAAGAAAGTGGTGACAATGCAAATCTAAAAAAAATGCTGTGTGCTAACTTTTACTAGCCACTTGCATCTTCAATAGTATACAAATTGAAGTGAATACACTTGCTGGACAAATCTTTTTAAAGAGTTTATGCTCTAAAACTCACATTTCCTTTTCAAATAAAAAAATGCCAGTATGTTTGTTTCATAGTTGCTTCAAACAAGCAATTTATCAAATACTTTTCATATGTATCTGCATGTTTGCTATTTATCTAATTAAATTGCTATTATTACATAGTCTTAACATTGCTACTAGAAGATTTCTTTTAGAATAGTTACTTAGGAAACAAATTAATTATTGTTTAGCTATCATTTGCAATTCTTACTAGTCAAATCTGGAGATTATATGGAATAGAATTAGAATAGAATTATTTTATTGGCCAAGTGTGATTGGACACACAAGGGATTCTTTTAGGAATGTGACCTAATGTATGGAGGCATTTTTCCCACTCGTATGTTACCCGGATGTATGACATTGGGCTTTTGGCCCTTGGATAGTTATATAGAAAAGGGATTTCAGATAGTCTGGATATTTTTAATCTCGCATGGCAGAGGTGGCATACAGCTTAATGACTTGCAGGTTTGCAATGGCTGGCTTCACAAACTTGGTTAGGCCCTGAGGAGAGCACATCCTTCTCCTTCTATCCTGGTCACTTTTTACAGAGGCACAATTGGGAGCATTTTAACAAATTGCATCCCTGTGCCTCAGATAGAAAGTCCCTACAGAGAGTGGTGAGGACAGTGGAGAAGATTATAGGAAGCTTGCTTCCCGTTATTCAGGATGCTGCTTATAAGCGCTATGTGCTTAGAGCTCAAAGCACTGTTAGAGACCCCACATACCCACTTCACAGTCTGTTTCTGTTGCTCCCCTCTGGGAGGAGGTTTCGAAGTATTTCTAGCAGGACTACCAGTTTCTGTAACATCTTTGTTCCCTAGGCCATCCATCTGATAAACTCGCAAGATTCATCTTTCTCACCATATATGGATGGCACACATCCAAACTAGATTGTATTGGTTCTCTGTGTCATATAATATATGTGGGTATATACATAATTTTGTATTTATTTATTTTGTCATGTTTACGTAGTGAATATTGGAGGTGGCGACCCTTTGAGAACTGCATGTAACAACATTTCATTTTAACATATGCCAATTACTGTACATTCAAAGTGACAGTAAATAACACTTAGCAATAGACTTATATGCTGCTTTACAGTGCTTTACAGTCCTCTCTAAGTGGTTTATAGAGTTAGCCTATTTCCAACAAACAATCTGGGTCCTCATTTTACCCACCTCGGAAAGGATGGAAGGCTGAGTCAACCTAGAGCCTGGTGAGATTTGAACTACTAAATTGCAGGCAGCCGGCAGGCAGCAGAAGTAGCTTGCAGTACTACACTCTGACCACTGCGCCACCGTTATTCTAAGTTCTATATCCCTGTACATTAACCCTAAGTATGTCATTGATCCAGTATTTATCATTTGCCTCTTTTTTCTCTTTTTGTTGAGAGTGTCTCTTCTCAACATCCGTTTCCCCAGTTTTCTTCTCCGTTGCTCGTTGCCTCTTCAAAGATCAAGCGCCACCTGAAACCTCTTCTAAAACCAATTCATTCTT
Source organism: Psammodynastes pulverulentus (assembly GCA_025802295.1). Lineage (NCBI taxonomy): Eukaryota > Metazoa > Chordata > Lepidosauria > Squamata > Psammodynastidae > Psammodynastes > Psammodynastes pulverulentus. The sequence continues at coordinate 91,660,485 of JAOYMU010000098.1, forward strand.
TTGAGAAGATCACCTTGAACAGGAGAAACAAAATGGACAGAGAGGTGCTGCCGTAGGAGATCAATTCATCTCCAATAACACCTGAATAAGATAGGAGCTCCAGTCCTGAACACGTCAAAAATGCAAACGTTGCAAAACCCAACATACCGTGTTTTTTGTTTTGTTGTCTTCATTGGCGGGCAACTCAACCCATCTGTGGGAATCCTTCCCTCGTGATGGAATTTTACAATGGAATCCTCTTGTCTTTCTTTTTTTCCTAGCTAATGTCCATGCCTTTCAGTTCCATTGTGACTTGACCAAAGGTGGCAGGGTTGGTCCTCCACTCCCCACCCCTTATGTGGTCCGAATGATGATGCTTACGAGATGTGGGAAGAAAGGAGAGAGACTTTGTCTTTCACTCCAACCCTTACAAACAACATAGTTGTCCTTTTCTATTCAGGATCTTCACACGGTTCGAGCCCCAGACAACATACACCCCGATCTAGACTGAATCAATGCCAAAATCAGTATGCAGAGATGGAACCCACTTGGCAGTGGATTAGCATAAACACTCTAGGAGGCAAATAGAGATACAAACAGCCACTGTGTGCCATGGGGAGATGCCTCTTTGTTACTGGGGTCTTCTCCCCCCTCCCTTTCAAGTACAAAGTTGCAGGCGTCTGTTAAATGTCAATTATGGGTGGAAAAAAAAGATGTCTGCTTAAGGCTTAGTTATGGGCTTCTCTCTCTCTCTTTTTGGCCATAGAGATCTTTTTAAAAAAAAATAGAAAGAAAATGAGTGAGAGATTTAGGCTAGCCAACAATGCATTCCAGCTACCAAATGTGAAGGTTGTAACTCTATAAACAGAGCCTTAATGGAGGCTGGCGGGAATGCAAATGAATAAGGGGAGAAGCTTTCAACAGGCTACCCATCTTGTCTTTTTTTGAACTTGGGAGGAGTGGAAAAGAAGCAAGAATAAAAATAAAACAAAAGGAAGTTCAAGGGGAAAAAAATTAGACTTGCTTCAAGGGTGAAAGACAATTGCTTATACTTTGGGATGCTTTCACCAATGTCTGTTGTCGTGCCTTGGAAATCTAGGAATGAATTGGAATAAATCCAGGGGGCATTAGAATATTTGGATATATGAGCATTATGTTCTCATTATGTTGCAGTCCAAGAGGACATTAATTGAGACTTCAAGATGGTCCAGTAAAAAGACAAGTTTGGAAGAACAATTCTTAACCACCTGTCCCATTTCAAACATAGAAACGAACGCAATTCCTTTATTCTTGATGGAGCTTCCTCTGATCAGAATGATTCAGGTTTTCGTAGGGTTTTATAAAAACCAACAAAATAGACAAATATTTATCCCCAGTGGCAATCTTGTTGTGAGACTGAAAAAAAACAGTTGTCTGATAATGACCAAAACCAAACTAATACATTGGAGACCAGAATGATGCTTTATTTGGGTGAGGTTTGAAATAATTATTCTTAGACTGCAGTATTCCTATAAAATACTTTCTACTGAGTTTTGCGTTCGGAAAACACACAGGTGAGATCCTGCACCTTCCTGTCTGAATTTCAATGGAGGATCCAGGTCACTCATTTCACTAAATTCAGTATTCAATAAACACCTGTTTTGCAGAGGAAGAAAACTATAAAATTGCAGTAGAGTAATGCAACAGGCAATCCATGTCCTCACCCATTTTGTTACTTCAGATATGACATTTCCCTTCCCCAGTTCCACATAAAACGTTAAAAGTAGCTTTTGTCTTCCAGGAGTTCCCCAGAGCTCACCTTGTCACACGTTTTCAATCTGAATTGTCACTTGGATAGGGTTGGCAATGCTAATCTGGGTTTTATTTTCAAAGGAAGGATTCATAGGAAAAGAGGGATGGAGTTCCAACTGCTCACTTATCCGCAATTAGCCAAGAATATGCAAATCACATTAATCCAGGTCATACAATTTTACTAAATGATGTGAAGTTAGGTTGGTTCATTTGTTGTCCTCATTTTTAGTCTTTTCTTTTGTGAACCGTTACGGCAATATTTTCATGGGGAAAGAATTAAAGTTGATGCATACATACACCCAAAAATGGAGCATTTTTATTCTGTTCCGATCTGATTTGCTAATTCTGAATAATAATAATAATAATAATAATAATAATAATAATAATAATAATAATAATAATAATAATAATGCTTACCATTGGTCAGCTACAGAAAGCCGCCCTACTGGGATCTGCTCGCATAATCCGCCGCTATATCACGCAGTCCTAGATGCTTGGGAAGTGTTCGACTAGTGAT
>JAOYMU010000098.1:91851502-91862121 GCA_025802295.1 Psammodynastes pulverulentus
TAACTGCGCATGCGCACTAGGCTTTCAGAAATGGCGCGGCGCCCTTATGACGATAGCGCGGCTCCCCAGGGAGCCGCGGCGCACAGTTTGGGAACCACTGTTCTACAGGGTTGTTTTTTTAAAAAAAAACTGGGAAGAGAGGTTTGTGATAATTTTTTTTACAGTATAGTGAATTCTAATCGGTTGTTATTGGCCCTATCCATATCCCACAGTTCTTGGCCTTAAAATGTTGTTAATTCTTGGTTTACAAGCTGTTACATCCTCTCCCTTTGAGTTTTAGCACCACAACCCATGATATGGGAAAAAAATAATATATCAAGAAACAAATAAGTGATATTACAGGAAAGATTAGTTGGATTCATGACTTTCATATTCACTGTCTGTATGTGTGGATATGATACTTGACTGTTCTCATCAACATCATTCTTGACTTCTTTACATCCTGCCTTAACAAATAATTACGTTGATTTCTGGCTCATGGATTAAATTAATTTCACAAATCAAAGCACTGTATTATAGGAAATTGGACCTTTGCAGTGAATTCCAGCCCACAAAGGTTTTAAAAGGAACCGAAGTCTTCTGATTACCTTTGAAACCTGGATCTCTTCCAAGCTGATCTCCTGAGAGCCTCGGCCTTCTAAGTTGGAGATGCCCACCTTAAGCACTTTGCCTTCATCTGTGAGAAGTCAAACAGAAGAGTATGTGAAGAGGCCTATGGGTGGGAGTACCGCCTTGAGCTCTGGCTGCATGGAATTATTAAGCTCATTACCAGGCAGCAGATTCCATATGAGAGCACACCCATCCCTGGAAGAGATCACTCACAGAGTTAGAAAGAGATGGGCCAAAATAGATGTATTTTTCCATATTCTTTTTCATTATTTCATTATTTTCATTATTTCAGGATCACTTAACACACTGAAGAAGCTCAAAAGATTGTAGCTGCAGGACTGCATCTATAGATAATCTTATTCACCAAGGTGCTGGAATTATCCTGATTTCGAAGGATGCCTTCTCTCAGATAGCTCTCTCTATCTATGCAGCTAAGGTTGTGAAGGATAAGGCCACTTCCTTGTGGATTATATGTATTATATAATTGGATTATATTTATTCTAACATGCAGCATCATTACATGAGATTAAAAAAAATGCCAATTTTAGAACAATTTAGGGGAAAACTGAAGTATTCATCGAAGTGTTTAAATTAGGTGATGAGTTGTTTTCCAGAATGTTTTAATTTAAAAAAATAGCAACATCATTAATTTCATCTAATATGCCTTCTTATGCCATGTAATTCTACAGGGACCATGACATAATGAATGTATTTCAGAATGAGAGTCATTTTGTTACCCGTTTTATACATTTTTCTACTCCTGTCATAGCTTTTCTGGAAAAAAAAAGGCCTGGCTTCAAGATGGATCTTATCTGGACAAAATCATTATGTTATTTTCTCTGCTGTGTTTTATGCTTTGTGAAGCATTCCTAATATTTTGTTAGGCATAATGCAATGGATTGATGCTTTCATATTTTTTTGGTTGAAAAGTAAATTCCATCATTTTAGCACTGTTTTATGTTTTTAATATATTTTAAAGTGGCAGCTATTAATTGCTTACATGGAATCCGAGGTTCTGTGAATACTTCAATAGTCTGGCTCAAAGGGGTACCATTTAATTCCAATTACTTAACAAGGGAATTGTAACCAGGCGTCTGAAGCAATTAAATAGTACCGCAGTGCAGAAACAATCCCAACTGATACCCTGGGCCAAGATAAATACGTAGTAAGCTTGTCAGTAAAGGAGAAGGAAAAGCAGCAATCACCGCAGAATTGTATCGTTTTTTTGAAGCACTGATGGCAGAGTGGAAGACACTGTGCTCATCACTGGAATCCTTCTACAACCCATTGGAAGAAAAAAGTGTAGGGAGAAAATAATTCCAGAGCAAAAAAAAATGAAATAAAATAAAAATCAGGCAACATTTTAATTTTTTTTTTAATTAGTGGACCCGGCAGGACCTGGAGACAGGAGAACAGAAGAGGAGGAAATGAAGAAAATGACAAAATACAAAGACCTGAAAATAGAAGTGGAATGATTGTGGCAAAAAAAAAAAATGCAAATACAGTACCAGCAAAAATAGGCGTGTGCAATCCCAAAACATCTGAAGCACCATTTCAACACCATTAGTGTTGACAAAATCACCACCAGTAAATTACAGAAGACTACATTATTTAGAATAGCTTACATCATGCAACACCATCAGACAACAACAACTGCCTATGCCAAATTTTTGGGAAGGGCTCGATAGGTGCATAAAAATGCCAAATCCAGTCTAAACATCTGGCTGAATGTGCGACCAACCATAATAATGGCAATGGCAGTGCTCATATTGGCAAGATAATCAAAGATAATGATGATGATGATGATGATGATGATGATGATGATGATGATGATTTTCCTTCCACTGTACAAATGTAAAGGGGGAGGAGAGTTGCTTCTGCCATTAGTCTCCCTCAAATTATCATCAACCAATTGATGCCCAATTTAGATAATACCCCTGCATCTGAACACATAGGCTCAGGTTCTACTCACCTTTACTTTAAAGCCTCAAGCAACATTTGCTGTTGAAAGTGAGCAATCCTAGAAAAACCACGGTGTTGCTGATCACAAGAAAGCAGTTTGAACAGGGGGAATTGTACACTTAATGTTACAGTCCGGTTCTTTCTTCACTTTCCTTCGCCTGTCGAATAAGTCAACCCCCCCTTTTCAAGCCGTGACTTACAGTAAGATCAGAACATCTTTGCTTGAACTCCTCTACCTGTTCCAAGGAAGAGGACATCAACGTGTCCCGCCTCTGTCTCCACTCTGTCCACCAACAGATGCCGGATACTGAAAGGCACATTGACTCTAATCAGAACAGGCTTCCTATGGAGTGGATAGACGGGGTCCCACATCAGGTGATGAGTACGCATGAAGCTAATCACTTCATCGGGGAAGTCCTTGGTTGACTGCAGGAATGGGTCATATGTTTCACTGGGACACTGACAGGAAGAACGGACATTGAAAAAAGGAATGGTGCAAAAATATTAACAGTTCAACTCCACAAAACTTAGTCTTGTGATTTAAGGTAGCTAAATCTATTAATATCACAGTTCCCTCTAATTGCTTTGTGCCATGCAATTTTTTATAAATTGTCATGCGTGACAGGCATACGGCACAATCGTTTTCCTAGGAAGTGACAATCTTCTGCATTTTCTGAAACCTTCCCTACTTACAGATTGGTGGCCTTTCCTGGGACGAAACTGCTTCATTTGTGGAACCCATGAGTGGATCCAGGACCCAGGTTAGCCATCTCAGAAATGAATCATGCAGGGAAAAGAGCCCTTGAAGAGCCCTTGTTGCCCAGGTGAGAATAGACACCTCCCAGAAATAACCTACAGTCGTTTAACTCTCAGCAGCAGCAAATATTTTCCCTGGTCAATCTTTATATGACAAGTTAGAGAGAAAAGTGACTAAGGAAAGTTTTATGTACTTACTGTCCCGGGTCGAGGGTAAGGGATCCGTCCTTTATATTCAGCCCACTGATAATCGAAGCCTTCCTTGTGTGCAAAAGGTCCATTGAAGGCAGCTCGAATAGCTGCCAGGGAATAAACACATACTGCAGAACCACTAAAAATGCCGCTGGGAAAGAAAAGAACAATAATGTAGAGAGATGGAAAGTATTGATACATAAATCAGTCCAAGAGGTATTTCTTTGTACAATTCTGCAAAATCATGCCTTTGAAAGATTTCTGCCTTTCTAACTCATTTAAAGGTCATGAAATTGGAAGATGGAGGCCTGAGGTGGCCTTAGAGCAGATGACCTTCAGAAAGGCATTTTATTTCAAAAGCATCCTCACTGCTCTCTCCTCTTTAACTGGGGGTCTTCGCTCTCATCAATTTTCTTCCAGGTCATTCCTTAACTCAGGTAAAGCTGAAGATTATGGGACCTGAGATTCAACACATGGGGATCACTGCCCCATGTGTTCAACTTCCCAGCAGTTGAAAACTGCATGAAATCCTCTGCTCAGCTTCACCCCCACCAGGTAGGATCTGGTGACGGGAAACCATTTCTGCAGGAACTTGAAGGAGCTACAGGAGAATCCTGTTTCAGTGTATCAGTTCAAAGCCATGCAGATGGATTGATGTGCATGCCTTCTATAACTGAAATAACAGAGTAACAGAGTTGGAAGGGACCTTGAAAGTCTTCTAGCCCAACCCCTTGCTAAAGCAGGAAACTGTATACTATTAGTATAATTAGCACTATTCTCATTCCTGCTGACCCACAGGCACAAGCAATTCTTTTCTTTTGTCATAGTCATTGTGAATGCTTCTGCTTACCTGGAAACTGTGAAGAGGCCATAAACCAGCGGGTTCTGTATATTACGGGTTTGAAGGAGGAAGACATCTTCTAGAATACAGCAGGGTACACCCAACTTAGGGAAGAGCTTTGAATAATTCTCTCCCCCCCACCACCACCACTATGCTCATAGACTCTATTCTAGAAATGGCAGCTCTTAATGCGCAAGTAGCCTTACCCAACTGATCAAAATGTGTTTCGGTGCCCTGGAGACCTGGGATAGAGCAGATCAGCCGTGCTTTAAGAAAAGTGGTCCAGCGATTGATAAGGCTATGCTTCCCACCAATATCATTCTGCCAAATAGAAGCAGAAATAGGTCAAGCACAATTTTCAAGTCCATCCACAACTGCTCTCCAGTTCTCTTAATTGATTGCTTTGAATGCATCCATTGCATCATGTCCCACGTGGGCTTTCTTTAAAACCCACGATGGTGAATGCTGTCCAACCATTAATACAGAGGCAGATGCTTAGAGCTACTGTACTTTTACTGTTTTTCCTAGAGAAATGATGCAGAGTTAAAGGAATTTGAACATCTTTCCAGTGCATGTTTTATCCAGTGTGTTCTTAAATCTGCACCATTCACCTCTGCCTCTCTATTAATGGCTGGACAGCATTCACCTTCTTGTGTTTTAAGAAAGCCCACTTGGACTATAAACATTCACTATGAGTCATATGGATATGATCCATCCTCTGCTGATATCTTTTAGATTATGTGAGCTTCTGGCAGATACTTGCATGTTGAACACAGATATTTGCAAGAAAGAAGCCACAAGAATCAAGAGCTTGCTCACATAGGCCTTTGGCTTACACGGAAACCGACAGACATGCAATTGTATGCAAAAAAAGCGCTTTCCCCTGACTGACAGTCGCACTCAACCGCCCTCTAAAGGCAGCCATCATTTGAGTGATGTCATGACTTTTGCACTCTAGATTTCAGAAAGCCTGAACAATCTCAGACACCCTGTCAACATGTAGCTATTTTGAATTAAGAGTACTAATTCTGAAATTATGAAAGACCTCTGCTCTGGCAAAATACCCAGCTGTGTTTCAGAAAGCTGGAGCAAAATTCAGACTGGATGCCTCCAATGCAGGAAATAATCACATTTTAGCCTTGGTCTAACATTGTCTGCTGGTGGTTGACATCCGCCTTCCAGAAGCAGTACTGTACACCATTAGTATCTACAGAGACGCTTAATTTAATCTTTAATCTATTAATACCTTTTGCTAGGGGATGAATGCCATTGTTCAGAAAGAGCTTGCTTCCCAGGAAATATTCGGACAGCACATCAAGTAAATAGAGCTGAAGAGGTGCCTTCTAAGCTACCCAAGAAGCACTCACTGCTCACCTTGCAGACGCGGGCCACGCGAGCATGGATGCGCCTTTTTTCCCACTGTCCAGCTTCCACTGCAGTTTCCCGGAAAAAGATGTACACTTTATCATCCTCGTGGCTGTAAGTATCAGGAATGGCATGGGCCTCAATAAACACCGGCTCTGCAAGGAGGGAGATTCAGATCTAAAGTGCCTGTTTCTTCTATTAAAAGAGCGCATATTGCAATAGATTTCCGGATGCAATTCCAAGGGCCAGTTTTGATTGGTAAAACCCTGTATTGCTTGGTGCCAAAGTGCCAATGGGATCACTGCTCTGCTGCTCTAAACTGAGTTGTTCCAGCTGAGAGGATCTTCTCTGAAGAAGCCGCTGGTGGTGTCCCATTTTTATGATGCCAGAAAATATTTTTCATCCAAAGATTATAGGAGAGCCCTCTGTAATCACCAACACTACAATGCTACTCTTTAGTGATAGCCTTCCAGAAAGTAGTGAGGTTCAAATTTTTCTGTAGGAGATCTGAGGACTGATTGTTTCACTATTAGCATTCTTGTATAATTGCAATGGTTATTTATGTATTTTCTAGGTTTTTTTCCTTTCTGTATTTCTCTATTTTACTCTCGAGGTTTATGTTTTTATGACTGCTATGCAAACTGCCAGGAGTCCATAATAATAGTTGGGGGGGGGGTGCATGTTCACTAAATAACAGTGTTTTAAAATTAGAGTTTTCTAAAAAAAAATGTAGCCTCCCTTACATACCATTTAACCAATCATCTTGGTTCTGCTCCGTCCTGATGTAGTTTTGTTCAGGCCTGTCAAGATGGGTTCGGAAGAAAGCAGCATTGCTTCCCATGAAGTCAGTGGAAGTGCCTGAATAAAGTTCCCCATCTAGGAAACCCAGGAGAGAAATCCATGGATAAAACACTTGCATCTTCTTTCTCTTGTATGCTTTCTTTTACATATGTGCATTTATCGGTGTCATTCATAAATCATTAGATCGATTTATGGTGCATATTTATGAATAGACTATGTTTTATGTACAGTGGAACCTCAGTACTCATCATTCATTGGTTCTGGTAGGCACGATGAGTACCAAAAATGATGAGTACCAAACAAGATTTTCCTATAAGGAATAATGTAGCGAGTCCCAAGCAGTGGTGCGTTTCAAAATTTTTCCCTACCGCTTCTCCGAACCAGGACCGGTCAGAACTGGCTGAATACCACCTCTGGTCACAAGGCAATCGACACTGATTGCCTTGTGCATTGAGTACCAAGCAAATGATGAGTACTGGAATTAAATTTTCACATCAAAATGTGTTGAGTACCAAATTCAATGAATTTCAAAGCAGTTGAGTATAGCAAGGTACCACTGTATATGCATATGCATATCTGCCTTGCATGAACACCACACAAAAGGACGTCCCTCATAATTTTATTCTGTACATTTTGAGTGAGGAATGTAAAGTGAGCTAGTGCCTTTCAACAGATGAAGTGTTTCCTGAGATAGGAAACAGTATCATGGGAAAAATACAACAGAAATCTCTATTGAATGGATGCCTAAAATATATATATACATTGTCAAAGCTACCTTTAATAGCTGCCCCGATCCTTGTGTGGATAGGACCACACGTCCTGTATTTCTCAATCAACAAAGTCAATAGCCATGCTGTTTTAGAAGCGATCCAACATATCTAGACATTACCAAGTTAGGGAAAGCTATTTCATGGCTACCGATATATATACATATGTAGAGATGCTGTGTAGGCTCTTCCTATGACTACATTGTCTACATTTCTGTTTCAGCTTTCAGTTCAGAGGTGCTCTTACCTATTAGCTGTCCTGCAAAATGCTCATGGGGGCTATATGGACATTTGCCTCTCCCAGATTCTGTGGAGTGGGTCATCAGCTGCATAGCTAATATTCCTGATTCCTGCAATAAGAAAGCACTTCAGTCTGGTTTAAAGAGTAAGAAAAGCATTGAGGAATTGGAGGCCATCAAAAGAAAAGGCTCAGTAGTCCAAAAGGGGCACTTTTAGACTTCCTCAACAGGAGACAGGAAGGTGATATCCCATAATTGTAACCACCTTTTTCTCGCAGTGAAGCATCCTTGTTTTTTGAACATAGAAAATATTTAGTTTTAGGAGTCTGAATGATAAATTATACTGGCCTGCAGTATGGTTTTTATGACTTACTGATTTTTTTTTCATCCTACTCCACTACTATGCATTAATGTGACAGCTAACATTTACCTATCCTTACCTATTCTACCCAGATTAGTTTTTTTTAATAAATCATAATTCTGTCATGTAATGAAGCAGATTAGGGAATATGAGTGTTAAGAAATATATGCTATCCATTATTTTTCCTTTCCTTTTATTTATTTGTTAAATTTATTTGCCACCTATCTCACAATGGGGCTACTCTAGGTGACTTACAACAATAAAAAGGAATATTTTTTTTTATTTTAAAAACTTTTATTACACTAATGCTAGAGGTGACTCTTCAAAATAGGATGGAGTCTGATGGACATCTATGGAGCCAACCCAGGCAAGAAGATTGCAGGACTGATTGTAATCAGTGGGGGAAGAGGAGAGAGGGCAGAATGATAGAATAACAGAGTTGGGAGGGACCTTGGAGGTCATCTAGTCCAACCCCCTACTCGAGCAGGAGAGTCTATTTCAAATATTAGCCTCTACTAGGATCGAACTCACGGCTTCCTGATTGTAAGGTGAGAGCTCCACCTCTAGAATCAATGCAGAGGAGATTGATTACCAAGAAAGACTGGTTTTGTCTGTAAATGTTAGAGTTTCTTCCCTGGTCTGAAAAGAGGTCAGGAAAGATGCTCAGGTCATTTTCTGAGCCAAGTTTGACAAGCAGGTAGGGGCTCTTCTAATTTTCAGGGGAAGGACTGGGTCTGGTGGGTGGGTAACATTTTACCTCTGGTTTACGTACATACATACATGCATACATAAATGCACAAAGATTAAAATAACAGTTGCAAACAATAACCTATGATGCCCAAGGTTGAGAGGAAGAGAGAAAATAGATGGGTGGATAGTACAACTATAGTAGGGCATTGTTGTTCAGAGTACCAGCCTGGTGGGTGAAACTCACCTTTGCTCCAGCTTTGAGTTGGATGAAGGCACACACAGGTTGATAGGAGCCAGTTCCACAGGCAAACACATGAGTGTGGTTGAAACGCTGCAGAAAGCGAATGAAATTGGCACATTCTGTCTGGAAAGGACAGAAGGATGGGTAGGTTACACTTGAACAAATTCTGCTTTACCGGAGCACATTTTCCACAGGAGCAAAAAAATCCATATCTCTGGTTGTCATTAGTTCTGAACCTAACAGATATCATCTGATTAGGTTTATTTGCTAAGAGAAGAGCATCTCCTAGCAAATGGGATGTACCTTTAGTTTGGCATCCCTTTGACCTCCCAGAACTCTTCCAGAGGATTGAGACATTGCTTAGAGCGCAGTCAAAGGTAAAAAAGGCAAATGCCATTTGAGCAGAAGACTATTTGCTTAACATTACATATATCTAGTCAGTCTACAGCAGTGTTTCTCAAGCTTGGCAACTTTAAGCTGCACGGAGTTCAACTTCCAGAATTCCCCAGCCAGCATTCATACAGTTTAAAATTGCCAAGGTTGAGAAATACTGGTTTACAACATGTCCGTTTGAATTGTTCGCACTTCAGCACTTCAGATGCTGCCCAGATAATCCATCAACTCTTGCATGCCCAGGGGGAGGACCCTTTGTGTTAACTGCCTGGCATTCTTCATTTGCACCATGAAGCTGGAAAGCACAAGGATGGACCTTACTAATGTTACACTGAGGGCCATAATGGTGACCCCAGTGAAATTACATGGAGCTTAAACTCATTACTTTCTTCCTCTAATAGAGTTCCATCGTTTCAACCACTGACTAAACTGTATGGCAAGGCAGATGATGTTGGGCGCATTCAAAAGGAAGATGAACAGATGCCTATCACACAAATCCTCAGAAATAATTAGAGTAAGGTGACCAGATTTTATTGTATGTGGCCTACGAGAGCTTGAAAGTGTGCACGCGTGCGTTCCCCCTCTGCACGTGTGCGCTCCCCCACCCTTCTGCGCATGCATGCGCTCCCCTACCCTTCTGTGCATGTGCGTGCATGCTTCCCCCACCCTTCTGCGCATGCGTGTGCTCCCCCACCCTTCTGCGCATGCGTGCACCTATTGGTGCGCGCCTACTGTGCATGTGTGCTCCAATTTTCTTTCAAAAAATCGGGACTTTTTAAAAATGGTGTGGGACATGGGGCAAATTGCTAAAATTCGGGACTGTTCCGCCCAAAGCGGGACATCTGGTCACCTTAAATTAGAGGAAAAAATGTGCTACTGAAAATTGCCCTTTTGCAACTGAATGTGCTGCAGTTCTTCACAGTTTGCAAAAGGGGGCTTTGCAGGCCCAAAAACTTCAGCTTGCTGATTGATAGCCCAAATCATGGGCCTGAAAACCTTATTTACCTCAGGATTCTTGCCAGCCAGCCTGCAATGCTTCACTTGCTCCTTAGGAGCTGGCCAGAAAACCTGGAAATAAAAACAAAAGGAAGATAATAAATATCTATATATTAAACAAATGAATAAATGAAAAATCCCAAATGCAAATAATACTATCTGAGGTATTTTGTTCCAGTGGAAAGAGCTTCAGAAGAGGATTGTTTTTCTTCAGGATTCCAGCTGATGAGAAAAGAGCCGAATCTCTACTCCCTGAACATTATGAGCCCTTCCCTCTGTTTGTGAAACATGAGGAGTCATGTAAAAATGCTTAGAAATGGGTGCTCTACAGCAGGGGTCTCCAACCTTGGCAACTTTAAGACTTGTGGACTTCAACTCCCAGCAAAGCTGGCTGAGGAACTCTGGG
>JAOYMU010000098.1:91916798-91932067 GCA_025802295.1 Psammodynastes pulverulentus
TGAAGCGCACCCGGAAGGCCACAGGCAGCCAATGCAGCTCGCGCAGGATCGGTGTTATGTGGGCATGCCGAGGGGCATCCACTATCATCCTGGCGGCTGCATTTTGCACTAACTGCAGCCTCTGGATGCACCCCGGAGTAATGAAGCCCAAGAAGTACATTGATTAATTAAATATAGAGAAAACCACACTAATGACAAGAAGAAGAACAACCAGCTTTAAAATTGATAATATTGAAGTGGTAGACAATTTCTGCCCTTTAGATTCAACCATCAACAGAAAAGAAAGAAGCAGGAAACAAACTAGCACTTGGTAGAGCAGCCATGAAAGCCTCGTAAAAGATATTCAAAACTTTAAAAAGCTTTAATGTTTTTATGCTGCGAGCCGCCCAGAATTGTTGGAATACAAGATGTGGGGGGAGCAAATAAATTTCCTAAATAAAGAAATAAAGCATTAAAAAAAAAGATATTCAAAAGCAGAACTGTGCAAGCCATTGTATTCCCTGTTTCACTTTGTGGAAGTAAAAGTTGCTGGGCTTTGAAGAAATAGGACAGGAAGAGTATTGATACTTTGAACTTTAGCATTGGAGCACACTCCTGACAATACTTTGGATAGTCAAAACAAACAAACAAATGGATCATTGAACAAATCAACCCAGAGTTCTCCCTCGAGACTTAAATCTCCACGCTCAAATTATCCTACTTAGGATACATTATGTGAAGCTCTACTCTCTGGAAAAGGTTCTAATGCTGGGAAAGGTAGAAGGAAAGAGAGGAAGATGACAATCAGCAGCAGGCTGGATGGATAATGAGTAGATTAATGAAAGAGCTAAAAGGCCAGGTTAAGGACAGATCATCATGGAGAAAATCTACCTATGTGGTTGCTAAGAGTTGATAACTTGATGGCATGTACTCAGTCAATACACACACACACACACACAATTACATTTTGAAAATGACAATCCTTGATTATTTTATCAGGGTAGTATAGTGGTTAAAGTACCAGTATAGGACTAGGAGTGGAGGGGGAGGACTCAGATTCTAATGAACCCTTATATTGGAGCAGGGTTGTCAAACCCGCGGGGTCACATCACATGATCTGTCATGACTTTCCCCCCCCCCCTTCGCTGAACCGGGGGTGGGGGTAGCCAGTACGTGACGCATCCGGCCTATGGGCCGCGAGTTTGACATCCCTGCTTTGGAGGTTTAGGCCATCATTTTCTCTCAGGCCAAGAGAGTGCTCTGCCCATCTGCATAATTGGAGTGGGAGAAGTAAAAGACAGTGGTATGTACACTACCTTGAGCTCCTGAAGGAAAGGTGGGATATAAATTTAATGCATATGTACATATGAATTATACTAGAAAAAAAGATTTGTCCTTGTAATATGTTTGCAAGATCCTGAAAGAGTTTGCTAGGAAAATATGACGGTGTCTCTGCCAGTACTGATCAAGAGGGCAGGGCTGGAAAAAAGCAAGAGAGAAAGAAATCGTGCAGAATTTGAAATCAACCAGTGCAAACCTGTCATTAGCCATCTGTGTTAAATTCTGTTGCAGGCTTCTGCTTTTTCAACACGAGCGCTCACATTCCTGATGGATGCTGGAGGTGGGTGGAGCTGCTGGAATATTTGAATCCTTGCATTACAGAGCTTGTTTTGGGGACTTGCTTGTTGCTGTTGGGAAACGCTCTTTCAGTCAAAGTCATGCTTTGCTAGGCAGCAAAAGGAGTTCTTCCCAATCATGTGTAAACGGTTTCTAGCACAAATGTCTCGAACAAAAGGTCCATGGATAGCTGTAATCCAGGGGATGGCATTATGTTTTTGATCTTGATCTTGATGATGGAAATAAGGAAAAACTGTTCTGATAGTGAGAAAAATCAACCAATGGAACAGCTTGCATTCAGAAGTTGTGGGAGCTTCATCACTGGAAGCTTTCAAGAAGAGACTAGACTGTCAAAAATGGTGCAGGGTCTTCTGGGCGGGTGGGTTAGACTAGATGACCTACAAGGTCCCTTCCAACTCTGTTAATCTGTATAATCTGTATCTTGAAAGGGATGGTTTAGCCATAGACTTTAGGCACAACACTCTTTCTTGGCTATAATTTCAACCTGTAAAGTGGGAACAAAAGTGTCTTATATACAAAGGTACAGACACAATGCATAGTTCATTTTGCAAATAATTAATGTTGTGTTTTTAATATTAGAATTTGGGAATTTCACTGACACTTGCCTATTTTACTTTTGAACAGATTTGATTTACTGGCAGGAACTGCATCAAGCCAATCTGCTGTGAATACTTTTTTAAAAAGCATTCAAGTTCATTTAGAGCTTTTTATATCTAATATCGGCTTTACAGAATTTTTTTGCTGCAATGCGTAGTTCCAAATAGGGATTAATAGGGAAGAAAATTATTGACTACCGTATTATATTAGCAGGTAGAATGGATCAGAAGATTGGACTGAATAAACTGACAAATCTATGTGGAAGATCTAAATTAGTAATAATAGTATATTGAAAGATATGCTTTGGTAATCTATTCTTCTGATCTAGAAAAGCTTTGATAGGGTTTTCAAACAACTAAAAAAGCTGGATTGAAATTCCTCAGAAATCTGAAATATCCTTATATCAGTCTATATGGATTGCATTGTTTCTCTTATTTATTTTGAGCCAATAGAAACTTTGATTTGTGAATTATTAGTGTGGAATTGTGGATTCCTACATAAGTCAAGAAGATTTAAAATATATTTAGGGAGAGGGACCTATCACCTTCACTTTTGCAGATACCTGGTTGATGCTAGTTCAAAGAAAACCATATTTTACAGTGGTATTTGAGAAGGAAAATATATATGCATCTTTTCTTCCTGTGGTTGCAGATTCATGTTCTTGCTGTTGCTAAATGTATTTACCACTGTTGAAGGAGAGAAATTATACAGTTCTAAAGAGTAGGTGTATAGTTTCTCAAAAGTTGTTTCATGTACACAACTGTGGTTACTGGATTTTTCTCCACTTCTTATGACATACTAGATATCCTGCTTGCCAAAGACAACAACAACAACAAAACAATAACACTTCATGGTGTAAGATATAGTGAGTCCATGGACAGAATTGGAACCAGATAAAAATTTGGTAGTTTTTCTCAATTTAGTCTTATTTTCCAGTAAGTCTTATTCTGAATGTCAGGCAGGTTCACCTTTGAATGTGATTGATTATTTAAGGGCATCTCACACAAAGGGAATTAATGACAGCATTGAAAAGAAATACGGACTAGTTGTTCAAGCTGCTATATGTGAGAATTCTGGGTGTTATATTTCTGATGTATTTGGAAGGCCTCCGTTCAGAAAAGACGGGCGTTAGGTTTTCTATTGCAAACTTCCTCAACTTCAGATGTCAAAACTTCAGATATGAGGTAGACTCTGCTATACTACTGCTGAGAATTTTGGAAGTTGAAGTCTACACATTTGAAGTGAGCCTAGGTGTGGAAGCTTGCGCTAATAATTTTCTTAGAGTGGATTGGAGCATTACTGACAACGTTTGCTAAGAACAGTTGTAGATCTACGGTTTACCTGAAACTGAAACATATTTCCAAGCAAATTTAGGGCTCATCATCACATTTCACTTATTGTGGTATGAAAACTCATTGATACCCATTTCTAAGGCATGTAAACATCACCTTTGGCTTATCCCAAACTTGGTGTGGAGGCAGCTTGAAGCTATTGTTTCTTCTCTTCTCCCAATACAAATCTTGCCATATAAAGAGTCTACACTCTACAACATTTGGCAATGATATTGGCAATGATAACAGTTGGGGACAAGGATCTGTCCAGCTCCCATGAACTGCTTAAATATGCTGCAAACTTAGCTCATCCCCCTTCATTTTGAATGCCAGTTGTATCCTTTCCTGAAACAGAAAGCAGTCACTCATAGTCGCTCATGTTTTCATCATCACCCATCAGATAGCATGCCTTTTGTGTCATAGTACTTGCTGCCTGGAACACCATAGCACCCATCACTAGGTTATTCTGGACTTGATGATCTTTTGGAGATCCCTTAAGACCTGGCTGTTTTTGCAGGCATGGAATTTGGCAGGTTAGTTGAACCCAAATGGACTGGTTGCTTGTTGCCTTGGTGGCCATAAGGATGTTTATCCTTGTCTTTGATTATTGTTTAGTTTGTATAGTCTTACAATTTGTTAGCCTTCCAGAGCCATGTTTATGAAATGAATTGATTAAATGCATAAAAGAGTTGCCGGTGGTTGACCTCCATAATTGTTTTAATTTAGAATGCAAAAAACACTAGGCAACTGGCTTGTCCAAATGCCTAATCAGGGCTTTCAAAAGTTACTCATTAATAGACCGTTGTTTTTCTAGTCAAAAGGTGATGCTGAGTGGGAAGGAACAGGGTTTTCCTTCATCTCCCATTCCTTTTCTGAAATTCTCCCAACTTTTATTTGCAGTAACAACATCACTCATGCTGAGGCAAAGTGGGGCAATTCAGTGGGTGTTGGCTTACATCCTGACTTAAGAATGGGGGAGAAATGTATGTTAATGGGATTTGCAAATTTTTAAATCTGCAAGTGAAATTTAATCAAGCCGATATGAATTAGCAGTAATGAGCTTCTTTTAAGTATTACTGTATTTGAATAATAATAATAAATTTAATATATTTCTGTTACAACAAGTCAGTTGGACTCAGAAAATTACAGTAACCAGTTTTGTGGGACCCAAGACCAGCACATTTGTTTGACTAAAATACAGTCTTTTTGTCTTAACTATAAGATGGAATAATTTGTGTATCTTAGACTGTTGGTCTTGGCTAAGATGAACCAAGATAACAAGCAAAACATAGTTAAAAATTATCACAGCTTACTAACAGCTGAAAAGCAAATGTAGACTGTGTAGGTATATAGTACAGTACATTCAGTTAATGTTCAGGTAATCAATAAATAATCAAATGTTACTACACGCAATTCATAGTTTTGCTATTGCTTAATACTAAAAGATAACTACTTTCTCTGGCAACTTTCTTTCACTAGCTATGGAGAATTCTGTTTTCACAGCAGAAGCTGATAAAAGAAATCCATGCACAGTACTATGTCATATAAAAAGAAGTCTTCAAGTCATACTTGATAGATATGGCATACTTTGGCACTACCTGTCTGAACTTGTAGGTAGTTATTTCTCAAAATTCAGAAAATTATGGCCCCCTCTTATAAAACTAATACCAAGAGAGATACTTTTTGTTAGTAATAGCAATCTCTAAAATAAAAACCAATTTGTAATGTGCATAATCCCTAAGGAAAAACATTGCTGAATAATAAACTCATCCCAGAGTTACTATAATTAATACTCAGGGATGTTGGGAATTGTTTTTCAACAACAGGAGGAGGATTATTAAAGCATTTCTAAATTAGTATGCCTCCAATTATATTTTCTTTTATTACATTGCTGATTTTGTGAAGCTTATTGTGCATTTCAAAATGGATTTGATAAAGATGACAAGTTTATTATTCTGGTTTTTTTTTTTTTTTTTTAATTCCTAGCTGTTAAAGGTAACAACACTTTCCTTAAGATTTATTTATTTCTAGGTTTAGACCTCACTTTTCCTCCAGGGGCTCAAGGTAGTCTATGCAGCACTCTAATATTTCTCTTAACAGCTGGCCTGGACATTGAACTGGACCTCTGCATGCAGTGTCTGGTTTTGGTGCTGAATTGTGCTTCTTTGTTTTCGTGCTCTAGCTTACAGTTATTGATTTATCTCCCATCTTTCTTTTAGGAACTGAAAGGGGCTTACATTGGGATTTTTCTTCATGCTATTCTCACAACAGCCACCCAATGAAGCAGGCCGGGGCTGAAAAAGAGTAACTAGTCCAAATCACTTACGTTACCAGTAGCATTTTGGCCCTTCAGTTAAAGATGCTGAATGATGTACTCCCTTAACCTTAAATGCCCCACTTCTCATTAGCATTACTTGATGGATTGCCGTGACATTTAAGTGTTTTTTTTCTCTCTCTCATCCTCCTTATGTACGTGCCTTTTTGGAAGCTTTTGAAAAACTTTTGAGCATTGGTTGCAGGCTTAAAATAGGATAAATTCAGTTCCTATCTGGGTTTTTTTTTTCCAGTGTGATGACCAGCTGACTCTTGGTGAGGAGTCTGAGAAGCATCTCCACCTTCCAACTTTTTTTCCAGTCCTCAAAACAGCAACTGGAAAAGCCAGTGGAAACAGCTAGCAGAGCAGTACTTTCAATTGCAGCTATAAAGGAAACTTGAGTAATTGGCAGAACAATACATTTCCCAATAACGTACCCATGTCTGTTCCATGTGTTGGCAACAAGACTTTTCAATCAAGAATGAAAGCATAATGACAGTTTAGAGGGTGGAGCGCTTATGGGCTTCAGAAGCTGCTGAACTTCAATCTTAAGTAGGCCTAGTTGGCATGGGTAATTCGAGGGCTGCTTAGAGCAGTATTTCCACAATTTCTGGAGGACTAGAGATTCCCCACCTCTGGTTTATCTATAAAAGTATACTAACTGATTATTGTGAATTTAATAACAGCAAATAGGTTTTCCTAACAAAGATTTGAAATTCATTTCTATAAGGTTTTTGTAACCTGCTACTCATTTATATCTTTTGAAATGTTAGGTCAGGTAGAATGTGGTAAATGGAATGATACCTGTGTTAAATATAAGCAGGAACAGCAACTTTAAATTTCATGTGGATTGTGAGAAAATATAGAATGGAGTTTTCATATGGATTAGGCCTCATATATGATTATTCGTATGGCTGATTTTCTGTGAGGTAAAAGCTTGTCAAATCTGTCATTTTAACATGTTTTACTTAGGCCTCTGATGAACTTATTATATAAACTAGTTCTTGTAAGCTGCCAGAGGGGCCTTTTACTAGGTGAGATAGGCAGCATACAAGTCGAATAAATAAGTAAACACTTGAAGAAAGAAGTATGAAAGTTCATTGATAAGAGAACAACTGAGAATGTGGAGACTAGATTCCTTTTCACCATTACTATTTCAAGGTGTAGTAGTCCTTATTTTGGAATACAAGAACAACTATTTCATTAGAGTGTTACCAGATCCTTCAGACTAGAGGCATGTGTTCTGGTTTTTCACCTCATCTGCCAAAACTATGAGCAAGTAAAGTAATGTTTACATCAGAGAGGTTACAAAGGAAGAACATGAACCTGAGGAATAGGAAGAAAATCCAAGTAAAATAAAAAATATGTAAGGTCAGGATTAAAGAATTAGATTAGGAATCCTGTTTGGCTTAGAAAGATGGACTGAAGATGTGAGACTTCAGTGTACATTTTGGGAGATGGCAAAAATTGGTACAGTGTCATGTATATGGGCCAGGCTAGATTTGGGGAGAGGAACTTTTGGGCTAACTTTTTAAAAAACTCCTGGAAGTCCTGTTTTGGAACTTGTGTATGTTCTTTTCTTCAAAGTAGCCGAAAACTGTGAAAATGACTGGTTTATTTACTATTAGCAAAAAAATTTGCAATTCAAACTGCATTTGGTATGGGAGCAAGAAGTATGTAGGTTTGCTCTTGTAAGCTTTGTAAACCTGATATTTCTGTGTTAATATATAAATACGTTTTAAGTTGGCTAAACACAGTATAATCAAACAGTATTATTTGGGTGTGTGTGTAATTTTATGAACTTCAGAATTTTAGAACAGACCCTATATTTATCCTTTACCTATGTGGCATCTTTTTGGGAATGCAATAGTTCCATGCTAGAGGTGGTTGCTGGATTGAGGGCAGACTTCCCCTCCCCTCCCCTTGCTGTCTGCTCTCCAGCCACCCATCTTTTTTGGTTATCATTTTGATTTATTTCTCATTGTGTTCTTTTTCATTGTTTATTTTATTTTCTATTATTTTACTTCTGATCTGTTTACTTTCCGTTCATTTTCTTCCTTTTTATTATTGTAAGTCGCCTTGAGTAGCCTCACAATGAGATAGGCAGCAAATTAATTTAACAAATAAAATAAATAAATAAATCTTCAAGGTGGTTGGTGCTTTATAAAATTTATATGTAACGTGTATCGTGCCATTAGTTCTACACATTTTTGCAAAATGAATTAACTTTTTACATTTTTTACCAACATCTGGGCATGCTCTTTTAGAATGATAAAATCTGTATCTCAAATTTGGATGCTTCCAATCTTTGGATTTAGTTAATTAATAGTGTAACTCCCTTCTGAGATACTGGTTTTACTAAGCACATTTTTTCTAGCCCACCATATATCTTATTTCCATATATATATTCCTCATTATTAATTGAGATAGTCACTCCTCGGGTCTACAAACGTCAAAATTGTGTTTCATCATTAAATTGTTCATCTTTAACAGTTCTGCTCTTACTCTTTTAGATCTTATTCTTCACGCTACATAGTCTTTAATCAGAGTTGCATAATTCTCTAAGCTCCTAAGACTGTGCTAAAAGTTTAAACTCTAAATAGGACCAATAACTTCTCTTTGTTTTATGCCTTCCTTTGTGCAATATTTTGTTACTGAAGTGAAGTAAATACCAAATTTCTCAAACAATACCTGGAATTTTTGCTTATCGGAAACCTCATAAAATTGGAACATATTAAACCCTTCTCTAGCCTCTTCTCCAGCAACATGCACAGACAAGGGTACCAGCAATTTTTCATTCTTATCAGCTCTTCTAACTACATGGTGCAGCCTCGGTGTCCATTTTCTAGTGTTCTGCCAAATTGGCCAAAAAATTGATCTGAAGTCTGCTATTGATCCATTATTGTATTTATGCTTTCCAAAACATCTCAGTTTCTTTTCCATACTCTGTTTTATATGTTAAATCAGAGCAAACAGAAATTAAAATAGATCCAATATCCATCTAATTTTTACTGTTATATTCCAGTTTACAACATAAGTAGCCTGCACACACACCTTGCTCTTTTAAACTATCCCACTACTCCCATTATAATGTACTACCATTACAGTTTACTCTTACTGAAAAGAAAGACTAAGGGTGACATGATAGCAGTGTTCTGATATCTAAGGGGCTGCTACAAAAAAAAAGAGGGAGTCAAGCTATTATCTAAAGCACCTGAAGGCAGGATAAGAAGCAATGAATGGAAACTAATCAAGGAGAGAACCAACCTAGAACTAAGGAAAAATGTCCTGACAAAACAAATAATCAGTGGAAGTTAGAAGTTGTGGGTGCTCTATCACTGGATGTTTTAAAGAAGAGGTTGGATAGCCATCGGTCTGAAGTGGTACAGGGTTGCCTACTTGAGCAGAGGGTTGGACTAGAAGACCTCCAAGTTCCCTTCCAACTCTGTCATTCTGTTACTCTCAAGCAACAAAGCTTAAAACACACTGTCCTATTGCCTAGGCTGTTTTGAAAGAATATGGATGTGGCCTTGGGAAGGGGGAAGAAATCAATGAACTGTTTAAGGGAGGAGAAATTGCAACTCAATCCTGAGAAAGTGGAAAGTGTGAGAAAGAAATGGTATAAGATGGGGCAGAGACAATCTCAGATAGGCTTTCAAGGTTATCTGTCTGTCTGTCTGTCTGTCTGTCTGTCTGTCTGTATCTTTCTCTCTCAGAACCAAACACACTAATACACTGACTGTACCTCCTATTTTCTCCATAACAATCATCCTATGAGGGGGATTGGGCCAAGAGAGAGTGATTGGCTCTCACTCAGCCTAAGGTAGGCCAAGAATTCATAGGTTCTTGGTTTCTAGGCCAGAGCTTAGCTACCACACTGGTTCTCTGGTTATCTTATCCTATAAAAATAAAAACCTTCCTGGAATCCCTACTGTTTCTGTTTCTTGATTTTGTCTGTCTTGAAGGACTGACAACTGCCAAAGTACCAGAAAACAACCTTCTGTCTAAGATTCTGCCCTCACAAACTATATAATGTATATGTTTTATAATTGATTACACTAATTCTTAAGCATTTATAAGACACTATTACTTTTGCTGATCCCTCTGACTTATGTGGAATTTAATGTAATCATGAAAGTTAGTAGCTATGTTATTATAAACAAGCAAAAAGTTAAGAAGCAGCCAACTGCTCACAGGCCAGATGTTTAATTTAGTTTATGTCCTGCTCAATTCCAGATGATTCTGTTAAGTGCACACTGCAACAACAATAAAATTCAATATAAGTAATCAGAAATAAAATAGAGGATGAGAAAAAAATAAAAACAATAAGACAAGATATACATAAAACGAATATAATCCACATTATAAAATTGATATAACAGTTGTGTCCAATGATAAGGCAGTGGGTGACTCGGAATGTATATTGTATGTAAGAGCAAATGGCTGCTCTGAGCTTCATCTACATTTTTAATGTTTACCAGGAATCACAAGTAGACTTTTCTCCAAATTGATAAAAATCATTTGGCTTTTCCCTGGAGTCTTGTTAAGAAGCTAGTTTTTTTTATTTCCATAGACATTGGGTTCTATTTGCACATTTGGAGACTGAGTATTGGCCAGGGTGTGATTCACATTGCCATGTGTGTCACTTCTATGCTTTTACTTCACTAGGGTGGTTGATTGCATTAGAAGATTGAGTTGTATATAAGCTGGTATATATAATTACTATTTACGCAAGATCTGTGCCTGACTTCAGCAACTTCATATTCAACTTCCCCGCAGATCTTCCCCTACCACAGACACGTGGTAGAAACATTTTTGCTAGGTCATGCTATGCAGAAATAATTCAGTCTGCATATTAGGAATGGTACAGTATGTAGATCGCTTGGACAAAACTGCACATTCTCTTTGAAATTTGTTATTTCTTTTGTTTGTCTCAAACCTGTAATCAAAAATGATGTCAGTGTTCTCCAATATGGTACCCTCCTGATACTTTGATCTACTTATCATGGACATCCCTTCTGATTTAATGAAATATGGGGCATTGAGTAGTTGGGGAGGGAGCACCAGCACATTCTACCTGATTTTTCTCACCATGTATTGCTTTACTGTCATATAGAGATGTTAAAGCCCTAGTTCCCTGAATTAGAGGAGTATCAAATTGGGAAGGGCTGCCATATGCATTGATAGATATACAGCATACGCTATTGTTATTGCCTTACCTGCCTGTGCTACCACTTTTTCTATTTCAAATATTTCCTTAGTTATGATATTGCAACGAATTTGCTGTTCCTGCTCTGTTCCTGCTTGGAAGAGCTAGAATCCCCACCCTCCTACCAGTCCCACTCTCCCCATGTGCCTTGCTCTCTGCAGGACCCACTTATTCATTCGTTTTTAGTCCTCCCAAATCTCCTAGGTGCCACAAAATGGAATAAACCAGATGTGTTTAAGAGGAAAAAGTACTATATAAAGCCCATTGACCCAGTCCTTCAAAAATAGAGAGCGCTGGCTGCTACAAGTTGTAGGGAGGAAAGAATTCTCTCCTGTGATATGATCTGGATTCTAATAGGACTTTAAACCTCCCTTAAATATCATTCTAAAACTCTTTTTCTTTCTGCCTCCCTCTTAGCTACAGTCTTCCTTTTTGTTTGGAATAGTATATATCTATTGCATTTTTTTTCAGAAGGCAACTTTTGAACCCGTCACGGTAAGTGAACTAGGACTGGGTCTGGAGACCTGAGCAGAGCCTAGTTACTAGTTGCCCTGAGCACAACATACGCCCTTCAAGAGATCTGCGACCTCAGCTATTTGCTTTTGTGGCTGATTAAGTTCTTTGTATGTTTCCTAACTTTTACTTGCATATAGACAGTAGGCTCAGCAGATGTTCCTTTGATACCGGATTTCAAAACTCAGTACCTCCGCATCACGCTAATAAAGAGTGCAACGTCATAATTTAGCTGGTATTTTAGATTTTTGAAAAGCCACAAATATTAATCCAAAGGAGACCGTGGTCATGGGTGAGAGGAGGAAATAATTTATGTTTCAATTCGATTTTCAACTAGAGTGTAACAGGATCTGCATCAGTGAAGTTGTTTGTTTTTGAGCCTTCCATTAGATTTTATTTGGCCAACTAGTCTACCAACCAGCCAGCCAGATAAAGAAACAAAACATTTGTGTGTTTTTTCCCTAACCCAGCCCAGCAGGGAAACTCCTAAGCTTGGTGAAATTGGGAAATACTTTGTATTAGCATTTACTGCGTATTCCTTTCACAAAGGAGTTTTTGATTTAGAAAAAAACTAGGATCAAACCAGATCCTAACTTGCCAGAGGCTCTGTGTCAGCTAGTGAATGGAAGCAGTCAAGTAGCTCAGCCTCCACATTGATTTCCTGTACCTGCCTGCTTTGATTTCAACCCGGAGGAATGTAAAAACTTTGTGAAACAGTCAAACCAGTCTTTAGATTAAATTGTAAAAGTACCCTGGCCCTTTGAAATGCATTTCCTTTTATATGAGATACTGCTCTTGACATGAGAAGCAGCCGGCACTGCTCTAAAATGCATTTTACATGTTATATGTTAGGCTGAAGTTAGTACGCTAGGACCACGGCTCGAATACAGGCATGTTAAGCAGAACCGATGAGCAACTGTTTTGTTTCTTCTAGTCAAACTGAATTGTCTGGTTTTTTTTTACATGGTTTATCAAAGTTTATTATAAAATAAAATAAAAATAGAAGTTAGGAAAGTTAAAGAGGAAAGAAGTATAGAGAGAAAGGAAAACGAAGAAAAGGAGAAGCACCTTCCAACTTTTTTTAGTGCAAGAAAAGAAACTTACAACCCCAATTTTTTGCTTTACATTTCTGAACGTTTCAACCATCTCTATAACAAGTCATTCTAGTCATCAAAACCTAAAATCAAAGTTTCATTTTTGTGATCAGATTCAAACGGATGAAACTTCTATGGTGATACTTTAGGACCAGGAAATATTCTTGGCTGTCTTTAAACAAATTCAGAGGAATGAACAAGTCACTTTTAGCAAATGTCTTGTGTCTTTTTGCATAGGAAAATCACAAAATGCTATAAAAGGTTTTGCCACAATTTACATTTTAAAAAACTGTACATAAGCTGATAATTGTTAAGATTCTTGGCCATGCATTATTTTGTATTCTTCTTGCGGGAGCATTAGAGTTGGAATAAGAGTTAAAGTAAGCAATAAACATTGTGAAAATTTGAAGGAATCCCAGTAATATTCCCAGTCTCTTGGAGAAATCCGTAAATTGTAGCTGTGAGTCAATTGCTTTATATTTAAAAGCTCTGTAATTTTGATTGTGGGTCTGGTACGCCACCTAGTGGAAAAGCGAATACCCTGCATTAAACCAAATAATCATTTTGATTCATATTGCCAAAGCTGAAATATAATATCATATTCGAATTCGCTTAAATGCTTGCCAAATGCTTTACCTTTCTTACCTTTCTGTTTCAGAAAGGAAAGAAGGGAATTTATGCCATTCACAATGTATATTAGATTTGAAGAAACACATTTGAGACACTGGTTGTTTTGCAGTCTTCCAGCTATCCTGAATCTTGACCAGGCCTGCACAACTTACTGATGAAAAAGGGGCACATTATTTAATTAAAAGTCTTCATGGACCACACACACACACACAAAATAAGAGTGCCAACCAGCTGCTCTGTTGCTGGCAGAGTGATGAAGTGATAGAACTGGTAGCAGCTCTAAAAATACTATTTTAAAAAATCAGAGGGGGGGGGGTAGTACAGAGCTGCTGGTAGCTGCATGCTGTCCAAAGATTGTATGTTGTGCAGCCTTGATCTACACTATTTTTAATTGTTGTTTAGATAGTTTATTGCAGTTAGTGCAACTCAGGAAAATAGGATCTTCTGTGTCTGATTATAAAGACTCAATATTACTTCACACGTGAGAGATACTTTCAAAAACAGTTTTAATTACCTTTCATGTTGTAAAAGGAAAACAGTAAAGTGACTGAAATGTACTGTAGTTGTAAAAGTGAGCCCACAAGTATGTCTCTTCCTGGGTTCAATCACTCATTGGCTTTCCAGTTTAAAGAACAACAGCCAAAGCTGAGATATACAAATAGTTCTCAACTCAGGACCATTCATTTAGTGACAGTTTAAAGTTACAACAGCACTGAAAAAAGTGAGTTATCACCAGCCCTCACCCATATGACCATCGCAGTGTCCTCATGATTAAGTGATCAAAATTTGAGTGCTTGGCATATAATTATGATGATTGCAGCATTCTGGGGTCATCTGATCATCATTTATGACCTTCCCGGCTGGCTTTGCATAATAACCGCATGATTCACTTCACAACAGTGGCAAAAAGGTCATAAAATTGGGTATGACCCACTGAACAACCACCTTACTCATCCACAGGAATTCTGGTCCCAAATGTCATAAATTGAGGACTACCTGTACTATTGATACTAGAGACCTTCAAGAAGAGATTGGACTACCACTTGTCAGAAATGGTGTAGGATCTCCTGCTTGGGCGGGGGGTTGGACTAGGTCCCTTCCAACTCTGATTATCTGTTATCTGTAGAGTGAAGAAATGCACATCTGGTTCTTTAAAAAAAACAAAAACTGAAGATTGGGGAGTAGACAGATGCCCCAGTGGGCAAAAAATGATCCAAGGACTGTTTTCCATCTCTGGTTTCTGGAGATGTCTTCAAGTGGAAAGCTGTGACATCATATGAGCTGGTAAAGTTTGAATTTCAGCAACCATAGGACTGTCAATGTATATGTTCCTTTTAAATAAACAACTGCAACTCATAGGTTTACAGTGTCATCAAAGCAATAGATGAACGAATACCCTTGGAATATAGACATGGCAGAAAGGAGATAGTGATGCTAACTATTTAAAACATAGTTGTGGTTAAGCAGAGCCACGGAATCTGGAGAATCCTCCTTGGGTTCTGAAGTGGAATTGGAAGGAAGAAGTAGAGCAGGGCTGGGGAACTATGGCCCTTTTATGACTTGTAGACTTCTGGAAGTTGAAGTTCACAAGCCATAGATGCCCATCTCTAAAGTAGAGGGACATACCTCACATATGTCCAAGGCTTAATGGGCATCAAATGAGAATTGATGATACTGCAATAGAGAGCAAGAGATGGTGTGCGATTGGGAGTAGCTGGAACAAAAGTTATTAGTACTGTAGGAGTGGCCTTCATTGATTGATTATATTACTCACAAGTGATTTTGAATTCCAAGCGATCACATACTTTTCTCCATGACACTCTGTCTTTCTTTCAGGGATGAACTCATCAGCACTGTAACTGAGTCCATCCATCTTGCTGCTGGCCATCTCCTTTCCTTTCCTTTCCTTTCCTTTCCTTTCCTTTCCTTTCCTTTCCTTTCCTTTCCTTTCCTTTCCTTTCCTT